>CM050407.1:18718600-19269351 GCA_027580255.1 Therioaphis trifolii
CAAAATGTTTAATTGTTTAATTATTTATTATATTAATAATGAATTTTCTCGTAATTTTTTTTTCATATTATAATCGTGTGAAACAATCAATTTCTTTTTTTTTTTTTCATTCTTCTTTAATCATTGATGTTATTCAATAACATAATAAAATATTTTAATATATATCGTGTTGGACAAAAATTATTATCGGGTGTGCAAGATACCCGATAATAATTTTTTTTTAAACAAGTGCAGAAAATTTCTTTGAATTAATTAAATATTTCAATGTATTGTGTTTATTAAAAATTATTATCCCCGGCACACCCGATAATAATTTTTTTTGAACTCTTACATAAAATTACTGTTAAATTAATATAATCTTAAAATTAACTATTGTTTAACTTCAATTTTAACATTAAACTTTTTCTGTAATTTTCAAAAGAATTTGAGTGTTACGCAATTTATATGTGTTCACACGATTATAATATTTTTTTTTGTCTGTATGCATTAGATCAAATAGAGTTACAATAATCCTAAACAACAAGATATTAACCACCTAGAGGAATTTAAGTTTGTTTCAGGTGAACTTATGGATGGAACGGAAGAGGAGCGGTTCATTGTCGAGTATCAAGAAAGATGAAGAATAGCTGTTCTGTAAGAAGTCAAAATGTTTAATTTTTTAATTATTTATTATATTAATAATGAATTTTCACATAATTTCTTTTTTTTATTATAATCGTGTGAATACTCAATTTCTTTTGTTTTGTTTACATTCTCTTTTAAACATTAGTGTAATTAAACTCAATTTTTATAATCTCAATTTAAATTTTAAGACAATCTTAGTGCAGGATGATAGAGGTTATGTTAATTAAACCAAAACATGAGTGGAGGGCCTGGGTTTTATTTACCTATTTGAGTGCATTTTATTTTAAATCTCTTCTTAGAACATAAATCATTCCTCATATTTTCTAAGGCTGACTTTTTCCACGGGATTTTGCTCTCTTTGTAATCGGAACTATGACAGGGAGTAGGAGAAAAGTGTACTTTGGGTTTCTTCTTCTATCATGAAGTATTGAATAATAATTTTGTCCAATTTCTCATCAATTTCACTTAAATAGACATCAATCACTCAACAGCTCTTATCAGTCATGTAAATTCCTGAAAGAAAAATTAAAATATATAAACAACAGTCTAAAGATCATTAATAAGAGATAGGTAGGTTGTGGTTAGGTAGATTTCATTAATAATAATATTATAAAATAACATAATAGCATAATAAACGATTTTAAATAATGTCTAGCCACCATCATTTTTTTCAAAATATACTCTAATAGACTTCTTGCGCTCAACTGCTTAATTGTGTATGGGTTTATAAAAATAAGTCAACCCTTGGGCAAGGAGGAACTTAAACACCAATTTGGAATTAAAAAAATTGCGTTCATTCTATTTAAAACAAATTCATCATTCGCCATTTATAACCTAACACACTTCCTTTAAAGTCAGCTTCTAATTAGGTAGGTCCCCCTCGAGGAACCCACCTTGACGTGGTGAGGGGGCTCACAGAACATTTAATGTTTTGTGCTAAGAGGTTTCTTCCTTGCCTTAGCTTTCCTAGTTTTCAAGTCATTTTCATTGACAGATTTAATATTTACTCAACACAAAATTATATTCATTTTATAATATTCAATTTAATTTATTCATCACCCTGAGGATAGGGGATGAGAATACTTCCTCGGTACGCCATGCCCGTCGTAAGAGGCGACTAAAATGGACAATCTTTAGGCAGGTAGGTAGTGGTTAGGTTAATAATACCTTAGCAAAAGAGTAGGGCCTGGTTTTCATTTGGATGTTTGAGTGGTTTTTTAAATTAAATTTCTTCTCAGAATATAAAGAATCCTCACATATCTGCCATGCCCGACTTCTTCCACTGGGGTGTGCCACTATTGTAATCGGAACCTTCCGACAGGCAGTGGGAGCAGTCGGTATGAAGAATTTCCATTTTTTACAAAAGATACAATGAAACAATTTTTGTCCCATACTTAAACAATTTTAGTTAAACAGAATTCAAGCACCCAACTGAACATACTTGTAGTGAAAAGTTCTGAAAAAATAAAAATAAAAATAGATAAACAACATACATGCTCGCATATGTGTTAAGCAGATAGGTAGTGGTTAGATAGAATAAACTTTAAACAGAGTTAGGCAAACATTTTTGGTGTTTTGAGTGCTTATTGAATTACATTTTATTTTCAACTGTTAGACATCCCTACATGCACGTACAGAAAATTACACTTTAATTAATATAATATTAAAATTTACTAATTTTTTAGAACTATTTAAACATTAAACTATTTCTGTCATTTCCAAAGAAATTGAGTATTACGCAATTTATATGTGTTCACACGATTATAATATTTTTTTTGTCTGTATGCATTAGATCAAATAGAGTTACAATAATCCTTAACAACAAGATATTAACCACCTAGAGGAATTTAAGTTTGTTTCAGGTGAACTTATGGATGGAACGGAAGAGGAGCGGTTCATTGTCGAGTATCAAGAAAGATGAAGAATAGCTGTTCTGTAAGAAGTCAAAATGATTAATTGTTTAATTATTTATTATATTAATAATGAATTTTCTCGTAATTTTTTTTTCATATTATAATCGTGTGAAACAATCAATTTCTTTTTTTTTTTTTCATTCTTCTTTAATCATTGATTTTATTCAATAACATAATAAAATATTTTAATATATATCGTGTTGGACAAAAATTATTATCGGGTGTGCAAGATACCCGATAATAATTTTTTTTTAAACAAGTGCAGAAAATTTCTTTGAATTAATTAAATATTTCAATGTATTGTGTTTATTAAAAATTATTATCCCCGGCACACCCGATAATAATTTTTTTTGAACTCTTACATAAAATTACTGTTAAATTAATATAATCTTAAAATTAACTATTGTTTAACTTCAATTTTAACATTAAACTTTTTCTGTAATTTTCAAAAGAATTTGAGTGTTACGCAATTTATATGTGTTCACACGATTATAATATTTTTTTTTGTCTGTATGCATTAGATCAAATAGAGTTACAATAATCCTAAACAACAAGATATTAACCACCTAGAGGAATTTAAGTTTGTTTCAGGTGAACTTATGGATGGAACGGAAGAAGAGCGGTTCATTGTCGAGTATCAAGAAAGATGAAGAATAGCTGTTCTGTAAGAAGTCAAAATGTTTAATTGTTTAATTATTTATTATATTAATAATGAATTTTCTCGTAATTTTTTTTTCATATTATAATCGTGTGAAACAATCAATTTCTTTTTTTTTTTTCATTCTTCTTTAATCATTGATGTTATTCAATAACATAATAAAATATTTTAATATATATCGTGTTGGACAAAAATTATTATCGGGTGTGCAAGATACCCGATAATAATTTTTTTTTAAACAAGTGCAGAAAATTTCTTTGAATTAATTAAATATTTCAATGTATTGTGTTTATTAAAAATTATTATCCCCGGCACACCCGATAATAATTTTTTTTGAACTCTTACATAAAATTACTGTTAAATTAATATAATCTTAAAATTAACTATTGTTTAACTTCAATTTTAACATTAAACTTTTTCTGTAATTTTCAAAAGAATTTGAGTGTTACGCAATTTATATGTGTTCACACGATTATAATATTTTTTTTGTCTGCAAGCATTAGATCAAATAGAGTAACAATAATCCTAAACAACAAGATATTAACCACCTAGAGGAATTTAAGTTTGTTTCAGGTGAACTTATGGATGGAACGGAAGAGGAGCGGTTCATTGTCGAGTATCAAGAAAGATGAAGAATAGCTGTTCTGTAAGAAGTCAAAATGTTTAATTTTTTAATTATTTATTATATTAATAATGAATTTTCACATAATTTCTTTTTTTTATTATAATCGTGTGAATACTCAATTTCTTTTGTTTTGTTTACATTCTCTTTTAAACATTAGTGTAATTAAACTCAATTTTTATAATCTCAATTTAAATTTTAAGACAATCTTAGTGCAGGATGATAGAGGTTATGTTAATTAAACCAAAACATGAGTGGAGGGCCTGGGTTTTATTTACCTATTTGAGTGCATTTTATTTTAAATCTCTTCTTAGAACATAAATCATTCCTCATATTTTCTAAGGCTGACTTTTTCCACGGGATTTTGCTCTCTTTGTAATCGGAACTATGACAGGGAGTAGGAGAAAAGTGTACTTTGGGTTTCTTCTTCTATCATGAAGTATTGAATAATAATTTTGTCCAATTTCTCATCAATTTCACTTAAATAGACATCAATCACTCAACAGCTCTTATCAGTCATGTAAATTCCTGAAAGAAAAATTAAAATATATAAACAACAGTCTAAAGAGCATTAATAAGAGATAGGTAGGTTGTGGTTAGGTAGATTTCATTAATAATAATATTATAAAATAACATAATAGCATAATAAACGATTTTAAATAATGTCTAGCCACTTTCATTTTTTTCAAAATTTACTCTTTTATAGACTTATTGCGCTCAACTGCTTAATTATGTATGGTTTTATAAAAATAAGTCATCCCTTGGGCAAGGAGGAACTTAAACACCAATTTGGAATTAAAAAAAATTGCGTTCATTCTATTTAAAACAAATTCATCATTCGCCATTTATAACCTAAGACACTTCCTTTAAAGTCAGCTTCTAATTAGGTAGGTCCCCCTCGAGGAACCCACCTTGACGTGGTGAGGGGGCTCACAGAACATTTAATGTTTTGTGCTAAGAGGTTTCTTCCTTGCCTTAGCTTTCCTAGTTTTCAAGTCATTTTCATTGACAGATTTAATATTTACTCAACACAAAATTATATTCATTTTATAATATTCAATTTAATTTATTCATCACCCTGAGGATAGGGGATGAGAATACTTCCTCGGTACGCCATGCCCGTCGTAAGAGGCGACTAAAATGGACAATCTTTAGGCAGGTAGGTAGTGGTTAGGTTAATAATACCTTAGCAAAAGAGTAGGGCCTGGTTTTCATTTGGATGTTTGAGTGGCTTTTTAAATTAAATTTCTTCTCAGAATATAAAGAATCCTCACATATCTGCCATGCCCGACTTCTTCCACTGGGGTGTGCCACTATTGTAATCGGAACCTTCCGACAGGCAGTGGGAGCAGTCGGTATGAAGAATTTCCATTTTTTACAAAAGATACAATGAAACAATTTTTGTCCCATACTTAAACAATTTTAGTTAAACAGAATTCAAGCACCCAACTGAACATACTTGTAGTGAAAAGTTCTGAAAAAATAAAAATAAAAATAGATAAACAACATACATGCTCGCATATGTGTTAAGCAGATAGGTAGTGGTTAGATAGAATAAACTTTAAACAGAGTTAGGCAAACATTTTTGGTGTTTCGAGTGCTTATTGAATTACATTTTATTTTCAACTGTTAGACATCCCTACATGCACGTACAGAAAATTACACTTTAATTAATATAATATTAAAATTTACTAATTTTTTAGAACTATTTAAACATTAAACTATTTCTGTCATTTCCAAAGAAATTGAGTATTACGCAATTTATATGTGTTCACACGATTATAATATTTTTTTTGTCTGTATGCATTAGATCAAATAGAGTTTCAATAATCCTTAACAACAAGATATTAACCACCTAGAGGAATTTAAGTTTGTTTCAGGTGAACTTATGGATGGAACGGAAGAGGAGCGGTTCATTGTCGAGTATCAAGAAAGATGAAGAATAGCTGTTCTGTAAGAAGTCAAAATGTTTAATTGTTTAATTATTTATTATATTAATAATGAATTTTCTCGTAATTTTTTTTTCATATTATAATCGTGTGAAACAATCAATTTCTTTTTTTTTTTTTCATTCTTCTTTAATCATTGATGTTATTCAATAACATAATAAAATATTTTAATATATATCGTGTTGGACAAAAATTATTATCGGGTGTGCAAGATACCCGATAATAATTTTTTTTTAAACAAGTGCAGAAAATTTCTTTGAATTAATTAAATATTTCAATGTATTGTGTTTATTAAAAATTATTATCCCCGGCACACCCGATAATAATTTTTTTTGAACTCTTACATAAAATTACTGTTAAATTAATATAATCTTAAAATTAACTATTGTTTAACTTCAATTTTAACATTAAACTTTTTCTGTAATTTTCAAAAGAATTTGAGTGTTACGCAATTTATATGTGTTCACACGATTATAATATTTTTTTTGTCTGCATGCATTAGATCAAATAGAGTTACAATAATCCTAAACAACAAGATATTAACCACCTAGAGGAATTTAAGTTTGTTTCAGGTGAACTTATGGATGGAACGGAAGAGGAGCGGTTCATTGTCGAGTATCAAGAAAGATGAAGAATAGCTGTTCTGTAAGAAGTCAAAATGTTTAATTTTTTAATTATTTATTATATTAATAATGAATTTTCACATAATTTCTTTTTTTTATTATAATCGTGTGAATACTCAATTTCTTTTGTTTTGTTTACATTCTCTTTTAAACATTAGTGTAATTAAACTCAATTTTTATAATCTCAATTTAAATTTTAAGACAATCTTAGTGCAGGATGATAGAGGTTATGTTAATTAAACCAAAACATGAGTGGAGGGCCTGGGTTTTATTTACCTATTTGAGTGCATTTTATTTTAAATCTCTTCTTAGAACATAAATCATTCCTCATATTTTCTAAGGCTGACTTTTTCCACGGGATTTTGCTCTCTTTGTAATCGGAACTATGACAGGGAGTAGGAGAAAAGTGTACTTTGGGTTTCTTCTTCTATTATGAAGTATTTAATAATAATTTTGTCCAATTTCTCATCAATTTCACTTAAATAGACATCAATCACTCAACAGCTCTTATCAGTCATGTAAATTCCTGAAAGAAAAATTAAAATATATAAACAACAGTCTAAAGAGCATTAATAAGAGATAGGTAGGTTGTGGTTAGGTAGATTTCATTAATAATAATATTATTAAATAACATAATAGCATAATAAACGATTTTAAATAATGTCTAGCCACCATCATTTTTTTCAAAATATACTCTAATAGACTTCTTGCGCTCAACTGCTTAATTGTGTATGGGTTTATAAAAATAAGTCAACCGTTGGGCAAGGAGGAACTTAAACACCAATTTGGTATTAAAAAAAATTGCGTTCATTCTATTTAAAACAAATTCATCATTCGCCATTTATAACCTAAGACACTTCCTTTAAAGTCAGCTTCTAATTAGGTAGGTCCCCCTCGTGGAACCCACCTTGACGTGGTGAGGGGGCTCACAGAACATTTAATGTTTTGTGCTAAGAGGTTTCTTCCTTGCCTTAGCTTTCCTAGTTTTCAAGTCATTTTCATTGACAGATTTAATATTTACTCAACACAAAATTATATTCATTTTATAATATTCAATTTAATTTATTCATCACCCTGAGGATAGGGGATGAGAATACTTCCTCGGTACGCCATGCCCGTCGTAAGAGGCGACTAAAATGGACAATCTTTAGGCAGGTAGGTAGTGGTTAGGTTAATAATACCTTAGCAAAAGAGTAGGGCCTGGTTTTCATTTGGATGTTTGAGTGGCTTTTTAAATTAAATTTCTTCTCAGAATATAAAGAATCCTCACATATCTGCCATGCCCGACTGCTTCCACTGGGGTGTGCCACTATTGTAATCGGAACCTTCCGACAGGCAGTGGGAGCAGTCGGTATGAAGAATTTCCATTTTTTACAAAAGATACAATGAAACAATTTTTGTCCCATACTTAAACAATTTTAGTTAAACAGAATTCAAGCACCCAACTGAACATACTTGTAGTGAAAAGTTCTGAAAAAATAAAAATAAAAATAGATAAACAACATACATGCTCGCATATGTGTTAAGCAGATAGGTAGTGGTTAGATAGAATAAACTTTAAACAGAGTTAGGCAAACATTTTTGGTGTTTTGAGTGCTTATTGAATTACATTTTATTTTCAACTGTTAGACATCCCTACATGCACGTACAGAAAATTACACTTTAATTAATATAATATTAAAATTTACTAATTTTTTAGAACTATTTAAACATTAAACTATTTCTGTCATTTCCAAAGAAATTGAGTATTACGCAATTTATATGTGTTCACACGATTATAATATTTTTTTTGTCTGTATGCATTAGATCAAATAGAGTTACAATAATCCTTAACAACAAGATATTAACCACCTAGAGGAATTTAAGTTTGTTTCAGGTGAACTTATGGATGGAACGGAAGAGGAGCGGTTCATTGTCGAGTATCAAGAAAGATGAAGAATAGCTGTTCTGTAAGAAGTCAAAATGATTAATTGTTTAATTATTTATTATATTAATAATGAATTTTCTCGTAATTTTTTTTTTTATATTATAATCGTGTGAAACAATCAATTTCTTGTTTTTTTTCATTCTTCTTTAATCATTGATGTTATTCAATAACATAATAAAATATTTTAATATATATCGTGTTGGACAAAAATTATTATCGGGTGTGCAAGATACCCGATAATAATTTTTTTTTAAACAAGTGCAGAAAATTTCTTTGAATTAATTAAATATTTCAATGTATTGTGTTTATTAAAAATTATTATCCCCGGCACACCCGATAATAATTTTTTTTGAACTCTTACATAAAATTACTGTTAAATTAATATAATCTTAAAATTAACTATTGTTTAACTTCAATTTTAACATTAAACTTTTTCTGTAATTTTCAAAAGAATTTGAGTGTTACGCAATTTATATGTGTTCACACGATTATAATATTTTTTTTTGTCTGTATGCATTAGATCAAATAGAGTTACAATAATCCTAAACAACAAGATATTAACCACCTAGAGGAATTTAAGTTTGTTTCAGGTGAACTTATGGATGGAACGGAAGAGGAGCAGTTCACTGTCGAGTATCAAGAAAGATGAAGAATAGCTGTTCTGTAAGAAGTCAAAATGTTTAATTTTTTAATTATTTATTATATTAATAATGAATTTTCACATAACTTCTTTTTTTTATTATAATCGTGTGAAACAATCAATTTCTTTTTTTTTTCATTCTTCTTTAATCATTGATGTTATTCAATAACATAATAAAATATTTTAATATATATCGTGTTGGACAAAAATTATTATCGGGTGTGCAAGATACCCGATAATAATTTTTTTTTAAACAAGTGCAGAAAATTTCTTTGAATTAATTAAATATTTCAATGTATTGTGTTTATTAAAAATTATTATCCCCGGCACACCCGATAATAATTTTTTTTGAACTCTTACATAAAATTACTGTTAAATTAATATAATCTTAAAATTAACTATTGTTTAACTTCAATTTTAACATTAAACTTTTTCTGTAATTTTCAAAAGAATTTGAGTGTTACGCAATTTATATGTGTTCACACGATTATAATATTTTTTTTGTCTGCAAGCATTAGATCAAATAGAGTTACAATAATCCTAAACAACAAGATATTAACCACCTAGAGGAATTTAAGTTTGTTTCAGGTGAACTTATGGATGGAACGGAAGAGGAGCGGTTCATTGTCGAGTATCAAGAAAGATGAAGAATAGCTGTTCGGTAAGAAGTCAAAATGTTTAATTTTTTAATTATTTATTATATTAATAATGAATTTTCACATAATTTCTTTTTTTTATTATAATCGTGTGAATACTCAATTTCTTTTGTTTTGTTTACATTCTCTTTTAAACATTAGTGTAATTAAACTCAATTTTTATAATCTCAATTTAAATTTTAAGACAATCTTAGTGCAGGATGATAGAGGTTATGTTAATTAAACCAAAACATGAGTGGAGGGCCTGGGTTTTATTTACCTATTTGAGTGCATTTTATTTTAAATCTCTTCTTAGAACATAAATCATTCCTCATATTTTCTAAGGCTGACTTTTTCCACGGGATTTTGCTCTCTTTGTAATCGGAACTATGACAGGGAGTAGGAGAAAAGTGTACTTTGGGTTTCTTCTTCTATCATGAAGTATTGAATAATAATTTTGTCCAATTTCTCATCAATTTCACTTAAATAGACATCAATCACTCAACAGCTCTTATCAGTCATGTAAATTCCTGAAAGAAAAATTAAAATATATAAACAACAGTCTAAAGATCATTAATAAGAGATAGGTAGGTTGTGGTTAGGTAGATTTCATTAATAATAATATTATAAAATAACATAATAGCATAATAAACGATTTTAAATAATGTCTAGCCACCATCATTTTTTTCAAAATATACTCTAATAGACTTCTTGCGCTCAACTGCTTAATTGTGTATGGGTTTATAAAAATAAGTCAACCCTTGGGCAAGGAGGAACTTAAACACCAATTTGGAATTAAAAAAAATTGCGTTCATTCTATTTAAAACAAATTCATCATTCGCCATTTATAACCTAACACACTTCCTTTAAAGTCAGCTTCTAATTAGGTAGGTCCCCCTCGAGGAACCCACCTTGACGTGGTGAGGGGGCTCACAGAACATTTAATGTTTTGTGCTAAGAGGTTTCTTCCTTGCCTTAGCTTTCCTAGTTTTCAAGTCATTTTCATTGACAGATTTAATATTTACTCAACACAAAATTATATTCATTTTATAATATTCAATTTAATTTATTCATCACCCTGAGGATAGGGGATGAGAATACTTCCTCGGTACGCCATGCCCGTCGTAAGAGGCGACTAAAATGGACAATCTTTAGGCAGGTAGGTAGTGGTTAGGTTAATAATACCTTAGCAAAAGAGTAGGGCCTGGTTTTCATTTGGATGTTTGAGTGGTTTTTTAAATTAAATTTCTTCTCAGAATATAAAGAATCCTCACATATCTGCCATGCCCGACTTCTTCCACTGGGGTGTGCCACTATTGTAATCGGAACCTTCCGACAGGCAGTGGGAGCAGTCGGTATGAAGAATTTCCATTTTTTACAAAAGATACAATGAAACAGTTTTTGTCCCATACTTAAACAATTTTAGTTAAACAGAATTCAAGCACCCAACTGAACATACTTGTAGTGAAAAGTTCTGAAAAAATAAAAATAAAAATAGATAAACAACATACATGCTCGCATATGTGTTAAGCAGATAGGTAGTGGTTAGATAGAATAAACTTTAAACAGAGTTAGGCAAACATTTTTGGTGTTTCGAGTGCTTATTGAATTACATTTTATTTTCAACTGTTAGACATCCCTACATGCACGTACAGAAAAATACACTTTAATTAATATAATATTAAAATTTACTAATTTTTTAGAACTATTTAAACATTAAACTATTTCTGTCATTTCCAAAGAAATTGAGTATTACGCAATTTATATGTGTTCACACGATTATAATATTTTTTTTGTCTGTATGCATTAGATCAAATAGAGTTACAATAATCCTTAACAACAAGATATTAAACACCTAGAGGAATTTAAGTTTGTTTCAGGTGAACTTATGGATGGAACGGAAGTGGAGCGGTTCATTGTCGAGTATCAAGAAAGATGAAGAATAGCTGTTCTGTAAGAAGTCAAAATGTTTAATTGTTTAATTATTTATTATATTAATAATGAATTTTCTCGTAATTTTTTTCTTTATATTATAATCGTGTGAAACAATCAATTTCTTGTTTTTTTTCATTCTTCTTTAATCATTGATGTTATTCAATAACATAATAAAATATTTTAATATATATCGTGTTAGACAAAAATTATTATCGGGTGTGCAAGATACCCGATAATAATTTTTTTTTAAACAAGTGCAGAAAATTTCTTTGAGTTAATTAAATATTTCAATGTATTGTGTATATTAAAAATTATTATCCCCGGCACACCCGATAATAATTTTTTTTGAACTCTTACATAAAATTACTGTTAAATTAATAAAATCTTAAAATTAACTATTGTTTAACTTCAATTTTAACATTAAACTTTTTCTGTAATTTTCAAAAGAATTTCAGTGTTACGCAATTTATATGTGTTCACACGATTATAATATTTTTTTTTGTCTGCATGCATTAGATCAAATAGACTTACAATAATCCTAAACAACAAGATATAAACCGTGAACTTTCGTGAATTCGTGGACTGAACATCACTTGTATTGATAACACTTGATAACAAATTTCCCTCCAATTTGTTATTATCAGTTAACAATAAACAATAAATGATACTATGGAGTATGGTTTAGGACGAGAAAAACAATATTTGTATTATGTTTTATCGTTATTTAGTATTGACTATTTAGTCTTTAGTCTTTTAGGCTGTATTATATATTTTAAATAATAATGAATAACTCTAGGAGTAAAAAGTTATTGTCACTATTAAAAATATCAAAACATAATGTTGTACCTGTATCTGAAGAAATTCAAAATGTTCAAAATATTCAAGAAGATTTCGTAAAAAAAAGTGTCTCTGATAGTGAAATGGACTGTATTGGTAATGAGAATCTTATTAAAGAACTTAATAATAGTTATTCCTTTAATAATGATAATGATGAAAATGGCTTTATAGATATAAATGAAATATGTTCTTAGAAGGGCATTTATAAAATTCAAATTGTTAAAAGGGCTTACACCACAAACATTTTTTTTAAATTAATATAACATTTAATATAAATTTAGTTAAAGCAATTTAATAAGCAATTTTATTTCCACAGAGCCTCGTGTTTAATAAAATGTGTAAATAAATATTCTATCTTAAAAATTGAGTATTTAATCCGTTTTATTTGATTCCTGAAAAAAAGTAAAATTTGGTATACGCCCTTTTAACAAAATACCGTCGATATATATTTGGAAAGTTCCTTACATTATAAAATAAAAATGTTTACTTACTTCGTATACACACAATTAACACATTTCAATACTTGAACGCCATGTTTTTTACAAACCGTTTTTTTGCATACAGAACAAATATTTGAATATTTCGTATCTTTAGAACTTGGACACATGTTTAACCATAGAGTAATTACCATTACCATTACTCTACATTGTGTCTAGCAGACACTCATCCAGTGTTGCCAGATGGTACGATCTGGATCGGAAAATACGATAATTTTAACTTCAGTACGATCCCCCACCAAAACCTTCGATAGAATGGAAAATATACGATCTTAACGTTTAATATATTGAAATGAAAAAAAATGTACTTATCTATTTATAGAAACTCCAAATTTTCCAGTATGACGATAAAAAAACACACCATTTTAGATTATTATTAGTTAAAACTTGATAAAGAAAATTTTTTTTATCATTACTCATGAGTAAAAATTATTATTGTAAGGATAGCCAAACAAACATATTATGTAATAATTGTGTGTAAACATGATATAGTATTATTAGTGTTAATTTTCATTAATGCTCACATTGTTCGTCGTGCGATCTATTTTTGTTGTTGTTTTATTAGTTTAATACTTTAAGTACAAAATATAAAAATGTATAGTAAATCGGATGACGATCCTGATGATCCAGTTAGAGCTAGAACACCTGAAAGTACGAAACGTCGGAGAGGAGAGAGCTCAAAAAAGACTGATCATAAGAAACAAAAATTTCGACACGATTGGTTAAAAGACCCAAAGTTTAGTAACTGGTTAAGTGCTGTACATAACAACGAATTTATGGCAAAATGTAAACTTTGTATGTCCGAAATGTGTGCCGAGTTGTCTGTATTAAAAAAACATGTGTTGTCAAAAAAACATCTGAGCTGTGTACGTTCAACTGGAACGCGACAACAATCAATCGGTGATTTTGTTCATGATCAAGGTAAATTAAAGGAAATTGAACAAACAAGAAGAGCAGAGATACTTCTCTGTGGATTTATAAGTGAACATAATTTGTCGTTTAACCTTATGAACCATTTAACTGCAATATGCAAACAAGCCTTTCCTGATTCTAAAATAGCAAAAAATATGAACCTCAGTCGTACAAAAGCCACATCAATTGTAGTAAATGTCATAGGAAAAAACTATAATGAAGATTTGGTCGATATACTGAAATCAACCTGTTTCAGTATAATTATTGATGAGAGTACTGATGTCGGTTGCCTCAAAACTATGTATTTGTGTGAAATATTTTGAAGAAAGTAACAACAAATTTCAAACTAAGTTTTTCAAACTGATTCAACTTTTTAAGGATGCTGACAGTGCAAATGAAGGTGCTACTGCTCAAAAAATTTTTGATGAAGTAATGAAGGCATTTATTGACACGGGAGTTCCTTTGGACAATATAATAGGTAATTAAAATATTTTAATCATCATTTTTAAATAATTAGGTCAAATATTTAATTATTCATATTAAAAGTTGATTTATAGTGTAAATTAACTAATTTTAATTTTTCTATATTTATACTTCTATGATAATTTAAATAAAAAATTAATTATTTTTACATCACAAGCACAACAAATATTTTATTTTTAGTAGGTACTATTCATTTAAGTAATAAAAATTTCAAGGTAATGTCATTAATTACTAATTTTCATATCCTAAATTCTTGATAGATAATTTAAATAACTTTTATTTTTTATAGTACCTACAGTATTAACTTTTGAAAAAATAATAATGTATCAAAACTATTGTTTATTTTTGTGCATCCTACATAAAGAAATAATACTTACCTATTAAAATAACAAAAAATTGCTGGCCGTGAAAGACTTGGCACATAAATAATGAAGTACAACTTAAATCATTTTTTCTCAATACTTTAATACACCTATGCAGCGGCGGATTAAGCAATTTGCCGCTTACAAGCAAAAGGAAATTTGCCGCCCGTTCATTTTTATTAGTAATTTTATAACCAGCAAAATACGTTATTTAGCAAAATGTGTTATTAGTAAAATTATTTTTTATTATTTAAAAATACATGAAAAATAACATCTAAACATAAAAAATATAAATACAGTGGATGCCGCTTAATGTGGGCACCGGTTAATATGGGCATCCGCTTATTGTGGGCAAACAGATCTGGTCCCAATACAAATGTATATTAACAATGTTAAATCTAACCACGTAATATGGGCACTCGATTCGGTTAATGTGGGCAATTTTATTTTATCATAGTGTTAGAATATACACGTCATATGTATTTAAAAACGACTATTTTAATCGGGTTTCGTCGTATCTTTGAGATTGTGTTTATTGAAAATAATAAAAATCATTTTACCATTTAAACCATATAACCTATTATATAACATTTAATTTATAGAGTAATTATTTCCATTTTTTTTTTCAATTTTATTATAATAAAAATAAAAAAAATTTTGTATTATAATTTTTTAACTAATTTCGGTTTTTATGGGCAAACAGGGCTGGTCCCATTGTGCCCACATTAAGCGAAATCCACTGTATTATACTATATACATTATTAAAAAAGTTTTCTTCGACTTTTATTGCTAGCAAATTCTTCAATTATATCATTAAAATGTATTTTTGACACTAATTCTGCTGCGATACTAAGTAAGGCTAATGAATTTAAACAATTTTCGCCAATGGAAGATCTTAAAAACGTCTTAATTCTTTTACGACACGAAAAAGACCTCTCTGCCGAACAGTTCGTAACCGCCATACAGGAAAATATTCTTAGAGCAATACTCACATTCGGAAATATTTCTTCCAATTCCTTGTTTCGGATAACTGTAAATAAACTTTTTCTCAATTATATTATGAATATATATCTTAAAATGTATGAATTCTTGTATAAAAGTGTTTTCATCAATGTCTATTTCGTAAAATTGTTGGAGTCTTTCGGCCCCTCGAAGAATATCATCAGTACTAGGTAATTGATTCGTTGTCTATGGTAATCAAAACATTGAATTTTTCATAAATTGATGCGTATCCAGAATGTTTCATTTCTAGTTGCTGCCTGATTTTATCCAACACAGCAAAATAAATTATTTGTAATTTCTTTTTACCACCCAAAACTATTTCATTCGCTCTAGATTTATCTTGCTCTAGTTCGTCACATCCAAGTGGTCTCAAACGATGACGTTTCTGGTCCTATTCGTATTCTTCTTGTTTCGTTTTTTTTTTTTTATTGCTTCTTCTATGATTTATTGAAACATTCCATCTGTTCTAATTTCACTCACATAACCAATTAAAGATTTATATAGATCAACAACATCTTCTAAATTAGCTGACGCTGATTGCAACATTTAACTTGTTTTATCAAATCGATCTAACAATGAAGACCAAAATACGGCCATAAAGACTGATTTGAATTTACTTAAGTTGTTTTTCAAATAATTAATAATTATTAAAATATTACGACAAATAATATGTTTTTTTTATGAGTAGCAATTTTGCCGCTCCAATCACCTGCTTGTTCTGCTTGTAGGGAAACCTGACGCTGCACCTATGTAGTATGTATACAGGTAAATATATACATATCATAAAATTATAAGTTTTATTGTGCCTGCACCCGCGTAGGAGTATATTTTGCTTCATATAATAATTAATATATTTTAATTTTATTATTTTTGTTTCATATTATAATTTTTTTATTTTAAGGATTTGCAGCTGATGGTTGTAATGCCATGATGGGGGCATGGAATTCTGTTTCATCTAGATTCCAAAAGCATATGCCAGGTAAATAAATACAATAAATATATCAAATACATTTTCTATTTTAATAAATACCAAATAAAATTTCTTTTTAAGGAGTCTTCATACAAAAATGTATTTGCCATTCCCTTCATTTGTGTGCAAGTGCTGCTTGTAAAACATTGCCCAGAGTATGTGAAGACCTAGCTCATAACATTTTCAATTACTTCAAGTCAAGTAGTAAGCGAATTTGTCAATATCAAGAATTTCAAGAATTTTGCAACGTTTCACCACACCAAATCTTACGCCCATCACAAACGCGTTGGTTGTCGTTATTTATGGTAGTTACTAGAATAGTAGAGCAATGGAATGCATTAAAGTTATTTTTCACTTCTAACTGGTATGAGCACAGATTAAAATCTACGGAAGAAATTTATAAAACTTTACATGATCCTTCAATATTTATATATTTCTATTTTCTACAGTGGGTTCTTCCAAAATTTGTGAATCTTAACAAATTATTTCAAAGTGATCGACCGGTGTTATGTTTAGTTTATAACAAAATGAAAGAATTGTACTTAGATTTATTATATAGTTATATAAGAAAATGCAATAATCCGACTTCCATAGATCCTTCAGATTCCGCTTATTTTTTACCATTAAAAGATATTTATTTAGGATCCCAAGTTATGGCTTTGATGAATAAACCAGATATAATTGCAAATGAAAATATGGTACAGGATATATTAGAGAGGTGCCGAAAATTTTTTATAACTAGTTGTATACAAATTAAAATGAGATTTGACTTTGAAAATCCTATTCTCCATTCATTGGGACAATTAAATCCTAATCAAGTTTTAAGTGACAATCGTTCGTCTACATTACTTCCATTTATTCAACAATTTCCAATAATAATAAAAAAATATAATAACATTCAAGAAATTGATGATGGTTGGAGAAAGTTAAGTATTATTGATTTAGATCCAGAAGTAATTAATGTTCTCAGACAACTTAATGTTGAAAACTTCTGGATAAAACTTAAAATGTTTAAAAAAGACGATGAGTTTCCATTTGAAATCATTTCCAAATTTATACTTACAGTTTTATCATTTCCTCAGTCAAATGTTGCATGTGAGCGTATATTTTCTAAAGTTAATCTTATTAAAACTAAATCTCGTAATAGATTACAAACCCTTTCGTTAAATGGTCTCCTTAATTCTAGTCGACACATGCAAGAAACTGCTTGTTATAAATTTGAACCAACAAAAAAAATGTACAGTTTAATGACAAGCAGCAATTTATATAGCAATAATGATGATAATAGTGATGACGATGAAATTACTTTTGTTAATCTATAATTTAAAAGTTAAAATTAAAATGTTAAAAGTGAGTTGAACATAGAGTTATATTTATTTTGAGTATTATCATGTGTTCAACCTAATTTAGTTTTCATATATTATTATATTTTTTATTTTGTTTAACCATTTAAGGCTGAAAATTTTAAGTGATGGTCACAAAATTTTTTTTATTGTTCTGTTATTTAATGAAATAAAAGTGAGCTTGGTACAATATTACATATATTTTCAGTATTTTTATGTATTATAATATTTAGTATTTCTGTGTTATTAATATTTTAAAATTTGTTTTGTAATAAGTAATTAATAAGTATTTTGCGTTATGTACAAATCATTATTAATATTTCGTTATATCATTTAAGGCTTGAGTTAGTGCACTAAATTGTGAAAGATTAATAAATAAATAATAATTGAAGATACTTTTTGTGATATGTTTTATGTATGTTTGTTTAATGTTTGATAAGAAAATGCGAGGACCGAAGGTCCGAGCAAATTTCTTTGCTATCTTTTTATCGAAAATACGATAATATTGAAGGATTCATACGATCTTCAAATTTTAAAATCTGGCAACACTGCACTCATCACTCTATGAATTTATCTGTTTGAAATTTGTGTTTGTTAGAAAATGTAATATTTAATGTAGATTGTAATAATAAGTTCTTTTAAATATGACTCATCATCTAGGCTAATAAAATTTATTTACCAAAATATGCATTTGATTTTTATAAGATACACACAAAAATATAGTTACAAAAAAAATATTTATTGAAATCAGTGTTTGACGATATACGATATACAAATTCCTATACTTCATACCGAAAAATGTAATTATTAAAAGATTTATAATTTATTGATTAGATACCTAATTATTATTCATGATTTATTTACCTTACATTCCTACATTTATTTAATAACCGCCTAATTAATTGTACTCCATACTTAGTAAATTCCTATATTTTTCTTATTTCTTTATTCAATTATACATTGCTGAATATTATTAAACATAGATGTATTCTAAATTGTAAAAATTATGAAGTAAATTTCAATTGGTAAAATAATAATTAATAGTATAAAAGATATCAATAATAATAAAATTATTTTATTGATTTTTTAGAAAATTTCAAGTAGTTGAATTTGATGACGGTTTCCAAGTTGTCCTTATAAGTTGGTTGACAAAAGATTTTAAGAAATGTGTGTATCCTATTCATGTAAATAATTCAAATGAATATAATAAAATGGTGTCTAAAATGTTTTTACCTAAAAAGTCATGGCCAAGTTTGAATGTATTGAAAGTAATTGGTTCAAGTGGTGAGACTTTAAAAATTATTACCTTTTAATATATTATATTAAAATAAGTATAAATGTTATTTGATGTTATTTAATTAATTTTTATTTAATTAAATGATTTTGAAAAAGCTAATAAAAAATTAAGTGATGCTGTATATTATAATTTATCTGAAGTAAACACCGAAAACGAAGATATACAAAAAAGTCAACGGAAATCTAGAGCCCGAAAATCTATACTTCCTAGTAGTGAGGATGAATTGGAACATTTTATTAAATTGGCAGATGAATATCCAACACCTCCAAAGATACAGAAAGACCAACCAAGTATGGCAATCATTTCAAAACTTAATTAGTTATCATAATAAATTAACCTATAATTATAATAATTAACCAAAATAATTTTACTGTAAAAAATACTACTTAGTGGTTATAAACGAACCATCATCACATTCAAAACTACATATAAAATACAAAGAAAGTTCAAAATCACTTCAGGATACTGGTTACTGTTCTTCTAAAGCTCAAGGTAGTTAAAATTAATTTAAAATAAATTATTTATTGTTTGATTATTAATAGTATCATTGATAAAAAAAATGTATGATGAAATAATTTTACAATTTATTTTTTATTATTTTTAGCCATATTTTTGTCTCCCACTAAGTCATCTCAAATATCACATTTGAGTAGGAGTACAAAATCGTTTCAGAATACCCAATGTAGTTCTTCATATGATCAAGGCAAATTACATATAATTTATAAACACTAATATAATATGTTCATTTCTTTTCCAATAATAAGTTTGTTTATTTTATTTTCAGGCACATCATCATTGAATAAACCGTTAATGGATGACAGTATCGATATGTTTTCAGAACCTATTGTACATTCTCCAAATCAATCACATGGTAAATTGGATAAATTGTTTGATTCATGTAGTCTAGGTTTGAGTTTTATAATTTATTATTATTCAATAATTATTTTTAGCTCAAACATCATCTCAATCAACTTCAAGTGAAGAAAATATAATTAACAGCTCACCAATAAAAAGTAATTTTGATTTATAAATATTTTAAATTAGATAAATTGATCTAGTTAATAAGTTATTGCTATTTAGGACGCAGAGATAATTCAACTCCATTGCATTCAAATGAAATATTTATATCTTCTTCATAAGCTGACATGAACTTTGGTAAATCTTATAATATTTATACTTTCCCACCAAACACTTTATGCCATATCATATAAATTATAAGTTCATAAAAGTATATTATTACTTTTAACTTGTAATTTACATTAAAAGCTATCATAATATAGTTAAACATAGATATTTGATAATCAGATGATTTTGATTCTTCATTAGATAATTAAAGTAGTTAGTAATTTTATAATAATAATTATGATTATTAATATAATGTTTAATTTAAATTAATAGCTTAATAGGTTTCTTTGTCTATGCTAATAATGAAATGAAAAAAATATTATAAAGTTTTGATAATTGTATAATAAAACATGGCATTTTACTTCTGTTGTTTTTTCAAGTACAAATTGGATCTTTTACTAAGGAAAAAAAATTAATATTTATTATTTTTGTTAAAAGAAATAAATATTTAAAACTTTAATTACACTGCCCTCTCTAAACATAAATATTAAAAGTTATTATTTCATTAATGATTAATGAAATGTTATATAATGTAAATAATCTATTAAAATATATTTTAAATAAAAATACTTATAAAATCATGTTGTCTTATAAAAAAATGCTATGTTTTTGGTGATACAGTTTATCTAAAACATAAATTGTAAATGTATTTAAAATTTTCTCAAAATGTCCTAAAAGAATCCTGTATTTTTTCTTAGCATGTCAGTATACATACTACAAATTTGTTTCTGAAATATATAATTATTTATATTTTAGGTGATTGGGTATTTAAATCGTTAAACCATATTATGCGTTCGAATGCTCATTTAAAAATGCAAAATTGTATGATATTAGAAAATCAAAAAGAAATTCTAGCTCGTTTATCTGCAGGCGTTCAATCTTCAGATCTGTCTGACTTACAACTATTCCTGAACAGTTTTCTAATCAATTTGCTGAATATTTTCCATTGAGTAATAAAGAAAAAGTTTTGGAAGTTGAAGATATGTTGCTTAATAATGAATTCAAAATGAATTTTGTATGTATTTAATGTTCTTTAATTATTTAATTAATTTTTTATTTAAATATTTAATTTATTAATATTCAATAATACATTCAAAAACATACCTATACTGCGGCCCACGAGGTCCGACCGTAGACCGACTACGAAAACCCGTCTGTGGCTGCGCATTGGTCCGTCTCCCACTTAATTATTACGATTGACAGCCGGTCGACCAGAGCCGGCCAAGAGAGGGAGCGCTTATCGATGCGCGGTTTACGGTCGGACTCTCGTGGGCCGCAGTATAGTGCATTTTCACTCTTGATTTTAGATTCTGAGTGAAACGATTTGGTTTTACTATTAATCTGTGTGTGTTTTTATTTGTATTTTTTATGTTTGTAATTACTTTTTCGAGTAGAAATACTAGACGCACAAAGAATTTAAATTTTACAAGGTTTTGAGTGAAAAGTATGGATGTTTTACTAGAACAAATGAATAAATACTTTTATGGAATTGATTAGAGTTTATAAGTCATAATTCCAAACATAATGGTGATAGAAACTTGAAAATTTCGTCGGATCCCAAACAGTTCCCGTCTATTGTTCGCTTATTTCCAAACGGCTCCCATCAAAAAAGGTTTTATGAACCAGTCATTTTTTTTTATATAATTTTATTAATTTACATAGTGTACACCAAGACATTTTTAACCACACCTCTTTTGAGACAGTCCTAAGCCTGTATAAAGTGGGAAAAAACTTGTATTGTAAAAAACCAAAATTAGAAATTTACCGGTTCGTTAGACTTTTTTGGACGGGGGCCGTTTGTAAATTGACCTTTTTGTAAAACGGGAGCCGTTTAGAGAAACAGGAGCCGAATGGGCTACGACCAAATATTTTACTGACGTCTTAAAATAGTAATGAACATGCTATATTAAAATGTCAAATTTATTTACCTATTTTAAGTATGGAACTTTCAAGTAATTGAAAATCTAATCTAGGTACCTCTTATAATAAATTTACTATCCACTGAGTTTTATTCAGAATCGTTTTTCCAAATGCAATGATTTATCATTGCATTCAAATGTAAAGTACCATACGACTAAACTATCATAAGCCAGGTGATCCCATAATATATTATATAGATAGTGCTATATTATATAGTGTATACACTCATCACCATTGTCTTGTCCGAGGAGTGAAGCGACTAAGGATGAACGTCCACCACCATTATCTTACCAGCTTGTTAAACATACATTTTTGAACTTTGAATAGTGAATAGGTATCTTAAGTTTAATCCCTTAGTAAACAATTTAAATATTCATAATTAACTCATAAGAGTAACGAAAAGTCAAAATTTATAATTGAATATTTATTAATTAGGTTAATTTTATGTTTTTCTTTTATTGCTCTAATAATGTAATTAATTTTAAAGATCGAAAGAATAAAAACATTTGGAGGAACAGATGTTGCACATTTTATTAAGACCTGCCTTCAGAAATTAATTTCAAATGAACTATCGACCCAAATTTCTTTTACTGGAAAGGCGTTTAAAAAGTCGTCTGATCCAAAGATGGCCTTGATCAAACTTAAACTGTTTCAAGTCATATGTGGTATTTATTTTATTAAATCAAAGTTAGAAAGTAACTTTTTGAGTGATTTTTTTTATTCTTTACTGTTATATTTTAGATGTTGGAAGAAACCGTTACCCAAATTACACTGATGACATGGTTCAAAAATCGGTTACTGGATGGTTACGTCACTCAACTGACAAATTCAAAAACAACAAAGTATTGACTAAAAAGTTATTAAATTGTATAATTATGTTCTTTTAAATAAATATAATATTATTAAATATTTTGTTTTTTTTTAGTCAAGAAACTTTAACACACACACACACATACACAAACATATAATGTAGTTTGAAATAAATAATGAATGAAGTTTGGTATTGTATTATAGCTATCATGAAGATCCATATGGTTTAAATTTTTGTTTTTATTTAGCTATAGATACAAATTTGAGAGATACTATATGTTGAATGGCGACCATTTCCAATACTATATGCCATTCAATTTGTGCAGTGAATGAACATTTTGATATTTTAAACTCAGTGCAAAAACTGATAAGTTTTATTAGGAATTCCAATTGGAACTTGACTGGAATTCCAATTAAATGTAAAAAAAAATTATATGGGAATTCCCTATGGAATTTCTTAGTATTTCCCAAAGGAATTCCATAGGTGCGGACATTTGGAATACTAGAGGAATATGTAATGACTATCTTTTGTATTCCTTTAAGTTCCATCTGAAATTCCTTGAGAACTCTCAAGGAATTCCTGTGCTATTAGGATATGCATTTTATTAACCAAAATATGCAAAAAAGTGTATTTTAACTTTCATGAAGTGTTAAATGCTGGTTTTTTAGTTCTATTATGACTTGAGATAAAAACAAATATTACTTTTAATATACGCTAGATCAAAAATGAAAATCCTACAACAAATCACAATAATTTTACTAAAATTACACTGAAAAAGTCTAATATAATATGATGATTCACGGGACTTAAAATACACAAAGACTTAAATTTGTTTGCACATACAAATTAAAACACGATATACACTTTATTGTATTATAATATTCTTAAAACGAATGGATCGTGAGAATAATTTTTGACACTCGTGTAGAAGATTGCTTCTCGCGAACGACCGAAAAAAATTGATTTTCAAATGAAGTATTTGCCAATATGTTTTACCAGTCTCTACCGACCGGATACAAAAGCAAGGCGACATTTTCGTTCGTGTTTAAACAGTACTAGACACTGACGTGATTGTAAACAGGTAGACGAAACACAGTAATACTCAAAAATCGTAATTGATCATCCATAAGCGACTGGTAGATGCCTATGCACAGCTGTAGACGCTCTGAGGCAGAGGTCATCGACCTTACTGGGCGACAGGTCACTAATTGCTCTAGAAAAAATGTCGAGGGCACCGAGATGTGATGTCAAGCGCTTACACACTGTCTGTCGATCAGGATTTAAGATAAAAAAAAATTCGTCCGAAAAATCGTCCTGCTGACTGAGCTGCTACGAGCCCGTCGACACTCGACAGTGATCAGTGTCCTACAACGATTTAACAATATTATGTTGGTGGCATGAACTATAATCACAGAATAAATGAAATTTCATTTATTCTGTGCTATAATCATAGTTCGTGGTTGGTGGCTTAGACCATATACTAAAAGAAATAAAAGATCACATACTACAACAAGATCCATTAGATAATCACCGTAGCCAGCTGCTAAAATTAATTGTTGATTGTTATATTACCTTGAGACTCCACCATTTTGCGAAATCATATACTTTTGCAATTAGTGGTCGGAACATACGGCATAACTATACAAAACAAATTTTATTTCATAACCAATAATTCTAATTGTTGATATTGTAATTATTATAATGTATTATTATACTATTATTATGTATTATTATTACAATTTTGTTTTTATTTATTATTAATTATAATAATAATGATGAAAATAATAAAATGTATTCAAATAAATATTATTATGACAAACGATTCAGTGACTACTGACTACTATGTTTTAACAATTATATATTTTAAAAAAGAAATGGTATAATAGGTATCTACTATATTTATATAGTATATACTACTAAAATTACTAATTAGTAAAATAATTAAATAAAATAAGTATTAACTAATAAATATTAGCCGATGCCCGATAGGTGATAATTATTATTCAATTGTGTGGTGATAGTAATCTATTGATAATTATGCGACGAGTTGCTTCGCGCATGCGCATATCGATCACCTAATTCAGTGACTCGTCGCTAATGTCGGCTTCAAAATAATACGCAGTGGCTCCATCCATAGTATATGATCTAAGGTTGGTGGTGAACTTTGTTATCTCAAATCACGCGTTATCTCAAACCGCGGTTAAAACCACGGTCTCGCGCAAACCACGTGGTATTGTATCGCTCTAATCACTGGACCGGCCGCGTTATCTGACCAACAATAATTGCCGTGTTGATAACGATTGATTGCGTAAAATTTATCTCTACGGACTCTACGTCTCGGCGTAATTTTCGAGTTCAAACTTCAAGTAGCACTGAACCTTTTGACCATTGTTACATTATGATTGCGATAAATCTTCTTGTTCGTCGTTCAATGGTCGAGTAAAAAAGTAACCGACGTTCTGTTTGCTATGAACGTTATCTGACGTTTCTGGATATAGTTGCTTTTTTTTTTTCACTTTTAACCGCTGAAAATGCCCGGTGTCAATTGTCTGTCATGTGGAAAGCTTTCTTTTTCAGCTTTATCCGACGGAAAATCGTGCTGTCAGTGATTTTTGGTTGCTCGTTAACATATTGTATCGTTAGCTTCTTGTTGATTGTAAGTAGTCTGCACACATCAGCCGGTAACAATGTATACCCTGATGATAACCGTAATACGATTTTAAATTCGCCATTATGATTTAGCCGCCCAGGCGTTCGGACACATGGCGTGTTCCAAAAAAACTGGATCACAGTTCTTTTGTCTGGACATCGGCCAATGTCGACGGGAACAGTTCAATACCTCAGAGTTGTCGGAACACCATACAAGGCAAAGAATACATAGCAGATGACAGAGGTACTCATTTCAGATATTGCATACATACATGCACTCTTTGTGTAATCAATTTATATTTTTATAAATTACTATTTCAATTTATGATTAATTGCTCTGTCTCTTTATATATACACAGTTACTTTGATGCATGAATAATGATGTAACATTAGGATTTATCTATTATTTTAATTCAAGTTTTATAGTTTTCAGATTATTCTTTTTAGTTGTACATCATTAGTATATTATAAGTTTGTATACATTTGCGGAGCTACAGGGTGTCATGGTTATGCCTAGGTACACTTTTATGTAAAAACAAATTCATTTTACTGTTTTATTAGCTTTTAATTTAATAAATTGAGTAAAATAAAATGGCTAAAAATCAACAAAACTTTAAAGTATTAACATTAAAACAAGTGCACCAGCAGTAAGTGTACTTAAACTTAAAAAATATTTTGACCACTTTTATAGTTTTATACCAAGTATAAAACTTTAAAAATATTGATGAACACTATCATCATTTTCTACGTTTTTATTCATAGAAAATGTTCAATTTTTGATTGTAAGATCTGCAATTTAAAATAACTCCTATTACTCTACTAATGATACTGAAAACTTCAAAAATCATAACTTACGAGTAAAGTTTTTCTAGATTTTTGAAATTTTAATACTAATTCCTTTATGATCACTAAATATCTTCTTAAAATTGTTTAAGTGTAAAAATTTATTGTGTATTCTAAATAAAATTTGGTCAACATCAATAACTTGACCAAGGAGTGAATTGATTAAGTATACATAATACATTTCTCTACCTCTATTATCAAACCAGCTTTAAAAAAAAAAAAAAAAAAAATATTTCAATTTTTAAATTTTAAACAGACAATGTTATAATTGATATTTGAGAAATATTAAACATTAAAATAAATGATTTTAATTGTATTGAAACTATTTTGTGAGGTGACTAGAAAAAGCTATTGTATTACTATTATTTATAATAAATGTATGATGTGACAGAATTTTAAAATTGTAAAATGTAATGTAGGTAGTTCATGTTTTGCACACATTCAAATTTAAAACTGGTTACACCTATGTATATATTGATAATCAATATATTACGTAAGAAAAAAAATTAGCTTCATTATTATCTATAATATATATAAACAATATTTAAATTACTTAATTTTGCATTTTGACTTTTACTTATTATTTATATCAATTATTTTTATAACAGTTTCCAAACATGATGGAGTCACCTCTTTTAATTTTGAAAAATGTTTATCTATATTTAACATGTGAACTATCTTATATATTTATAAATACGTGCCTTGTGATATCGACGGTTACAGGGATAAAGGGCCTACATGAAATTTTCGTAATTTTGCAGGAATGCCTGACAACAATTACACACCTGATAAAGAATGGCGGTTACGCTAAATATTTAAACATCGATAGTTATTCGTGAAAAAATTGTTACCTAACCTAACCTAACCTAACGCCATCATAATTCTATTAACTCATTTTCGGCCAAAATGTCGTTTACATCCTTTTTCCCTGTAACGGTCGATATAATGTAGGTTATATATTGTATATAAACAAGAATAGTAACTTAACAACAAAGATTACTATCATTATATTTTTTAAATTACCTACTTCATATAAATATAATTATAAGTACTTAGTAAATTATTATTATAAAAATATAGAAATAATTATAAAAGCCATATGATTTGTAATACTGCTTGGTTTATCTATGAGTTAATAAAGTATATGATTGCGATTTGATAAAGTAACTAGTATACTATGAATTAAACATTGATGAGCTAGAACTGTACACGGCATTTTATTTTCAAAGTTTGAAATCAGAGATTATTTTATCATTTTATTATGGAAAAAAATTAAATAATTCAACTAAATTAATTAATTAGGTATTACATAAATATTCATCATTCAATAGTGGAACTAGTTTATTTTCTAGAAAAAGTGTAAATTAGTTGTTTTCTTTATGCCATTTATTCATTATAAACATTAAAATTATTCTTTTATTGCAGGTCAATAACCTGTTTCTTTCATTATCCTGTAAACTTGTTTTAAATTTCTGTTTTGTATCTTATGTTTAATATGGTTTTATAAAAAAATTTAAACCAATGGAATTTTTTTTTTCACTTTGGATTCACTTTTATCCATAATAAATGCAATGACCATGTACAAATGTATTACTTTATAAAATTTCAATGTCTTTATTATTACATATGATCTAGAATCGTTATGAACATATTCTTTTAGTTTCTAAATTCTTTAAGTCAGGTTATTAATTTATTTTAATTAGATTGAATATAATTAATTACTTTTAACATTAATTAACATATTGTATCCAATTTATGGTTAAAAGTTTTCTGAGAAATTAAGTTATTCATTGACATTTTTTTTTTACAGGTTACGTTTGTCATAGAAGTGATCTATTACCGACCAACTGTTGTGGGAACACTGACAAACGTTACATTTGTGAAACATGTAATAAAGATGGTTGTTGTGTATTATATGAACATTGTGTATCATGTTGTCTCGATCCTAACAAGGTTAGTTTAATTTTATTATAATTCATACATTTTTATTCAGTAAAAGTTTAGTAATTGAATTTTTTTTATTTGATAAACAGAGAAAATTATTGCAAACCGTGTTGAATAAAGCATCTGAGACTTTCCGTGTACTATTTTCAGCGATTAATAATCATTTTGAACTGTGTTTAGCAAAATGTCGAACAAGCTCTCAGAGTGTACAAAACGAAAATATGTATTTAAAACCAAACAAACATTGCTACACAACTGCGGACAAAGTTCCATGACAGGGTACACTTAGCCAATTGGTGATAATTGGATGATATAATTATTATTATTATTATTATTATTATTATTATTATAATTATTATTTTTATTTTTATTATTATTTACATAACATTTGTGTACCAAGTGCAATACTGTTAATTAATCTTGAACCAACATTGTTGTATGAAATTTGATATGCAAGTTATATTGAAAATATGTATATTAAATCAAAGCTTTGTTTTTTTTGTTTTAACAAAATTATGTAAAATAAAAACTGATAAAGGTGATGAATGATGATGTACAATGTCACCATGTATAGTTAAATTTATAATATTACACTAATTTTGTTTAAAATTGATGGACTTTAGAAGTTATAAGTTAAGAGAATATTATGAGTGATAAAAATTGTTTATTCAATAACACAATACTAAATTTAGTATCAAAACTTATTTTTGGACTGTATAACATAGTATAGGAGTACAACTTAAACAAAAATTATTTGAAAACAAAATAAATCAACTAAATGAGACTGGACATTATTTTATCTACCATAAGTTTTATTCACGGTATCATATACCGTGGTGTTATTTATACAATCTGTGAATGTATTTTTTGTTCTTTTACAAATATTGAATATTATTTATGTACTATGTGTTTAAAATAAATAGTGAACTACATTAGAAAATCGAAACAAACCTTTGTAAATTTATTTTGCTCAAAATTTCTTAGGGTGTAATGGTTTATTCAATAGAAAGAGATGTGATGGATAAGAACTATTCAGCCCAGAATAAATGAATTTCATTTATTCTGTATATTCAGTACTGTCAGAAAACAACCACGGTTTTTTGTCTTATTAAAATTAGGTAGTAATGTGTTTACTCAAAATCCACACCACATTACTGATAATTTATTATAAGGACAGTAGTCAGTAATAGGATGACGACAAAATTGTATGTGCCTGCACGTCAAAAAGGTATTCCAGCTGGATTTATTTGTCTGGTGTGTCCACAGATATATAAAACAACTATAGATAGCCGACTCAGTGATAAAGTCTCCTAAGACCTATGAATTCTGACAAGTGACAACCATATGCGAACAGGACAAATGTGATTGATTAATCCATGAAATATTTAATTACTCCATGATTTTTTTTAAAACAATTTAAAAATTACAGATATATAAAACAACATTTTTATATAATGTCTGTGGTTTCAATCACAGAAAAATTATATTTCATGGAATAATATAAAATGTCATGGATTAACCAATCATATTTTGCCCTGTTCGCATATAGATTCTAGACTTCAATTTTATTCGTTGAGTCGGCTATCTAGTAGTTTTATATATCTGTGGGTGTGTCTAATTAATTTGATGATACATTTCAATTTTGAATGTTTTAATTTAAAAATTATTAATGCTGATAAAAAGTCATATAGGTATTACTCAAGTATAGTATTTCAGTGTAAATGAGTACAAAATATATTAATTTTTAAATTAAAAATGTAGTCATTTTACTTAAAAATTAAGAAAAATTGTATTTTGAATTATTTTTTATGTTTAATGAGAAATTTGTTGCTAAGTTTCTGTACTCAGTTGATTTAAAGTTAACACAAGGTTTACATAAATGTTTTCAGAGACGTTATTTTATTATTGATTCAATTGAACTCATTGAAGAAAACAACTGCTTGCCAACATGAGTATAATTGCATATTGTCAAAAAAGTAAGTGTCTGTATTTTTATGGGAGCAAACAAAATTAATTTTAAAGATTTTTTCACTCATTCAGTATATTTTCTGATTTAACATTGCTACACATTTTACAAAGATTATTCTCTCAGCCCTTGATTTAAACTAACAAATTTATTTTTTCAAACATTACTCCCACAAAACTCTATAAATTCCATTTTTGTAATTTTCTTATATTTAATCTATCAAAGAAATCTCAATATATATTTTATACTATATTATATAGAATATTGTTGAACCTACCTAAGTAGGTTTTTTTCGTTTTGGGAAAGTCAACCGTGTCTCTAAAAAACCGTGCGCATGTCATATGTTTGCCATCTCTAGTATAGTGTAATACGAGCAAAAGTTTGAGACATAGGTGAATATTTAGTTACATCTGTGGAGGGGCTTGACATTTTTACCTTACCAATTAAACATAAGAAACATTTTACTTGAGTAGTAACGGTGGAACAATTAGTAAAGTAAGGAATAAAAACATTTTGAGAGAACTTGATAACATTCTAGGGGGGCTTCAACCCACTCCCCCCCTCCCCCAAAAGTACCCCTAATATCCGCTAACGGGTTGAGAACTGTAACATAGACAATCATTCTAGAAAAACCATTTTAGGATAATAAATAATTACGTTTCATACATTATTTGAACAAAAAACGGCATATACTGATTGCACATCAGACAAATGACGATTTTTCTAACCAATTCGTTTTTCGATCACGTGAAAAAAATTAAATCGTACGATCACACAAAACGAACGTCATGACACGAGCTGCAAATACATCTCTGCGAGAAAAAAACATTGCGATTCGTGGTCGGTGATTCGGTGATTAACTGTAGTCACCGCGTGTAGTTATTTAGAAATTGTACTGTTTATTTCGTATTGAATTATTATTACCATCGAATTACAAAAAAAAAAAAAAAAATATATATATATATATATATAATAATTATAATAAATCTTAATCTAAGAAATACAGTATTCTTATATCTTAAATGAGCAATAATTTATTGACATAACATAATAATAAATTGTAGAGTATGTAGGTAAGTGTAAAATTCACAAATTCACAATCGTCAAAACTGTATGTACAACGTGCACTAGCTTATCTTTCGCGATGAGCAGCGATTCGTACGTTTTTAGCGATTCTAAATCTTCTACTTTGTATTAAATGGTAAACGGTAATCATTACCAAAATCATTACAATATTATATAAGATACGTACAAGTAAATCGTCTACGAGTAAAAAAAAAAATAATAAACATGTATACTTAATATATTATATGTACACACATACGTTATATATTAATAAATATTTTTGAGGGTAATTATGATTATCAGTATATTATTACAATATTCAACTATCGAAATGAATAAACGGGTGTTGTGAAAAATTTCAAAAATACGATTATTTACATTTCGTCGGTTAAGAAACGAAAAAAAAAATATTAAAAAAAAAAAAAAAATAATAAAATAAAATAGCTCAAGCTTTAAAGAAGATTGCGATTGTATGGAAGCGCATATTTTGGCACTGAAATTCGTTTTCCCCCGCCCCGTAAAAATACATTTTACTTCACTACGGGAACAAAAATGTAGACAATACGTGTAAAAAAATCTAAATATCGGTTACACGTAAAAACAAAAAAATCAAACACGTTTCGATTACAATATACATACTATTATAATATGTATTATATATATATATAATATATATATAGGTACTTATACTAAATATAATCTATATAAACCGAATCTTAACGGATGGTATGCGTTTTAAATCTATACGCGCGTACAATAAAAAAAAAATCTATACAAATAAAAATGTATCAACAAAACGCTCGTAAATAATAAACGTTTACACACCTGTTTGTGTACCTACGTGTCGTATAAACACGGTACGCTTTCGAATGGTGAGTATTTTACGATATTGAAATCGGTGTTTATAATCAATTTTTTTTTCTGATAATAATAATAATAATAATAATAATATACCGTACGCCGTCGCCAACGTAGGTATGTTATAAAATATAGGGTCGTAGGTAGGTACCCGTTCGCACGCGTATTCGAATGTAAACAACGCGTGATACGTGTTATTATAACTGAAATCATATTATATTATGTACGTACCGCGTCGTCGTACGAGTCGGCCGGCATGCGGACACACGCGTGTGATATATCGTGTTACGTCGATCACCGTAGTACACGGACGCGAGTTAAAAAAAAAATGGCATCAAATGTCATAACAGATTCGCGGCAAGTGTGATCGCGAAATATACGTAAAAACATATATATATATATATTTATAGATATTATGTTTGTGACCGTATCGGGTCCAACGCGTTCGTCCGTCGACCGAACAGTCAGTCGTGGTGAAGGATTCAAACGACGGAGCTGCGCGGGTTTCGCCGAGGGGTTTTCGTATTTTTTCGAATGGGTTTTTTTTCCTGTTTTTTTTTTTTTTTATTATTATTATTTTTGACGTTTCGCGTGTAGAATTACGGAAGGCAATAAAAAAGGGTTTGAAATTTATCGTTCCGAACGTCTGCGTGGGACCGTGCACGTCACAAAATAGCATCGTCGTGTCTCGCGACTCGCTAGTCTCGCCGGTCTGCAGACTCGTACGGGATTTGTTCGGCGTGCACACGGTGACCGTACTTGATGTTATTCCTGTCGAACAGTAACTCTCGTGTTCGACACGGCGTCCTAGTCCACTGGACAATGATATCGCATTTAGTCTGTCCGAATGCTGTTTTTATGATTTCTCACAAAAAAAAAAAAATAATAATAATAAGTACGCGTCTTTAACACAAACACGCCTGCGGTCGTGATCAGTGACGTCATTTAAGTTTTTCCTAGACCGAGGCGACCTGTTATCGACTCGTGCACTTTGGGTTTTTACGGCGACTCGAGTCTTTTTGACGTACGAACGAGGAGAGGTATTTTTCCTTTCATTGAGAATAATAAAATTTCTATAAAACCCTGTGGAGGCCTCTGTTGAACGCCGTTCGCCTGGTCCTCCTCGTCTGTTCGAGCAGTCATCTCCTGTCACTCATTTAGAAAATCTCGTGACGACTCGACAATGAAAAGCATTTGTTGCGCAAACAATTTTTTATTCTTATTCAAACGTGATGGAAATAAAACATTTTCCATAAGTTATCTGCAGAACTAGATATTTTATATTAACATTAGAATTGTTTAGCTAACGAAATATGATAAGAAATTATAAAATAGGTATTAATATTGGTTGGAATATGTAAACATGAATTTAATTCACCGCATTTTAAGCATTAAATACGTAGTTAGCAAGTTGGGTGTAAACCGCGTTTGATGAACTCCCATCAAGGTACCAACTCGTAGAGTTTGGTAATCGGTTATTTCTATAATCATTAAAATATTCGATTTTACATTTACGACGATATAGCTTTAAAACGAACTGCATTTACATTTTTTCTACGCACGGACTGAGGATTGAGCTTAATTCTGGGGCAAATGCACGAGTCGCCATACACCTAATGACGCCACTGGTTGTAATGCGTACGCGTGTTGAAGAACGTGAATCGAATCCGGATCGTGTAACCATCGTTTTTATTTTCACATATTTTTTAATCGGGTTTTGGTCCGATTGTTATTTTAAAAGTGTTCGAATTCAAATTTTTTTGGGTTTTATCGAAACGAGTGTATTGAAACGCAAACGTTCTTTAGAGATGACAACGAATTTTTTGTGTTTTTTTTAACCATTCACACTAGAAAAGATAAATAAAAAAGAGGACGAAGGGTATCGATCAAAATGTGTATTTTACACTTTGTAACATTCGATTCGCTCAAACTTGATTGAATTCGGTCGTCCTCATTATCGTGTTTGTTATTATTATTATTATTTTTCTATTTTTTAATCGCGGTCACCGTTTGTAAATCACGCCCAACACACTGTGCACGTCCGGCGCACGCCGCATCGAGACGGTTTTGAGACGGACCCGACACCGCATACCGTTTGCCTGGGCGACTCGCACAGCGAAGAACTGCGATAGACAAATGTAATAATTCGTGATGGAGACGGCACCGGCGCGCCGTGGATAACTGTAAACGACGCGTACCCGATATTTACGTGCCGGCGATTGATCGCGCGCGGACGAATTTCGATCGGAGAAAAATCGCCTCGGAGATCGTCTCTTCCGTTCGCGCCGCCTCGCGAAACTTTGTAGCCGACTTGTCCGCGTGCGTATGCGTTCCGTACCTAGCGAGCACACTCCGTGGTTACAAGTACTCGCCGCGACACCGACGGATCTAACGCATAGTCTGGGTACCTACACCCACGTGCATACTACTTTACCACGTGTTATTATCGTCGAGCGAGACTCGTTCACGCGACTACCTTTTGCTCTACATAATATTTTCCATTTTTTTTTTCGTGTATTCCTACTTATATATACTATTTTATGAATGAAAAGTATAAAGTAATGATAATTGTATATAAAAAAAAGTATGCGTAAAAGTAGAAATTAGTTTATAATATATATATATATGTATAGAAAAAAACGTAATCGAATAGTATATTCTCTTAAACAATAATCAGTACATCATTCCGGGGTGGATACCGGAACGGTGGAAAAACACGTTGGGGTTGTTGGACAAGGTCGGTTCCATCGTTGTGTAAATGCTGTTGTCCATCCCCGAGAAATTGCACATGTCTGAAAGATACAAGAAAACACACGATTATTTATAATCGGTACACTACCCGCGCGTGGTGTATGTGATAACGGTTAAGTGTTAGTGGTTTCAGACGGCTACGAACGCGGTCGGCCGACGATGCGATAAATGGACTCGAATGCGAAATTCCTCTCCCCGCATTCTTCTTGCAGTTCTCGGCCCCGGGCTTTAGACGCCCGAATGGTTTTTGCGAATTCCACGTGAAACCGCGACGTCCAGTTAATTGTGAGTATATGCGTCTCGACGTGAGATAACAGCCCGTGTATACGTTTAGATGTTGTTGGAACCGTTGATTCGAATTTATCGGACCGTGTATTCAAATCTTTTAGCTGAATCCGACGTTATCGTCGAACATAGCATTACACGTATAAAAATATTATTTTCAATGAATCCACGATAGTTTCAAAAATATTATATAATATCGACTGTTGACTTTAAAAACGTGATTTTAACTATACACGTAGGCAAACCGTGTACATTTTTCAAAATGTAATTTAATAAAATATCTGAAATCTATGCCAAATAATATGAGTAGGTCTGACACGTGGCAACGGAAATAGGTATTTAATGATATGATAAGGGAGATTATTCTGAAGCGGTAACACCTAGCAGAATTAATTAAAAAAAAAAAAAATGCAAATACCTAAAATCGTAGTAACTTACAACGAAAACAGATTTTTTACCATTTATTGACTATGTATTCATATTACACGACGGTGTACATATATGTTTATGTGTACAAAACGAATTTACTTAATATCTTACGTTTTCGATCTGGAAGTGGGGGTGACTTAAAATCTACGTGACTTTTAAAACTCATATACACGGGGCTCGTTGTTCTCAAAATCGAACGACGGTAATATTCGTACTCGAATCCGGAATCGAAACAATATGTGCGGATCGTATCGATATTTACATTTATAATATATATATATATATAACTTACCGGGTGGACAACGCGAGTAAATGGGTTGTTGGTGACCGCCGCCACCGTGATGGCCAACTCCTACGGCTCCGCCGCCGCCTCCGTGATGCGGGTAGTAACAGTACGGATAATAATGATGAGCGTAAGTCGGCGGAGCGACGAGCGCCACTCGGTCTGGAAAAAAAACAAATGAAATTTTGCAATTTATTACGATAATTATTATAAAACATGGATTTTAACGAAGTCGGAATAACCGTACTTTCTGGTTTCGAGAATATATCGTTACGTTAATTACACAACACTATTGTTATTCAATTATTATACGGTTATAATTATTAATTACGTTGAAATTATGCGGTTTATTCCAACTCGCGACGGACACGTCATAATAATAATTACAATAATGGTAATAATATGCCCGAAACCGCGTATGTCTCAACAACGAGCTCGTTCTTCAAACCACAGACCCGTACGGTGTTTTACGGAATCGGAGAAATCCTCTCGAAGCCTATAAGTATATGGGGGGTAAGCGTTGATCCGATGCGCGGCAAGTCAACGAGACTCACAAGTACATCGTCGAGTGCCGCAAAACCGGATACATCGTGAGCGCGGGGCGACGATGTATCCGGTTTTTTTTTATTTCTGTGATTTTTAAAATTTTCGAGTTTTCTTAAACGATCACTCGATATTTAGACAAAATGACACGAGATAAAATGTCCATATTTTATATTGTTATTATTGAACCAATCGTTCAAGAGGTATAAACGAGTTGATTAGAGAACGATGCAGCTAATTATTTACTATTCAGCTATTATTAACTATTGGTCCGATGACTAAATTTTAAGTACCCACATGAATCCCCCCACCCCAAAGTATTTCATACCATGATATCGTGTGATAAATACAGGTCATGACATCAAAAAAACTGATAAAATCGAATATATAAAAACGATAATTTTTTAAGTCAAAATTTATTTCTTGCGATTATTAGTTTTGTTTTGTTTTTTTTTTTTTTTTAATATCGTACGTGAAAACAATCGAAACGTATGCGCAGAATACACACGTTTCGCGTCGTGATCGACACGTTTTCGTGTACGCGTACACCAGTGGGGGGGATTGAGAGGACTAAGCCCACCCCCTTGTTGCGATTTGAGCTCCCCCAGTTTACAGAGGTGATATAAAAAATTTAGTTTACGCGGAATATTAATTGATCTTTATTTTATACATACAACTCTAACTGGGCAACATTGGAAAATATTTGAAAAAAATAAATTGTGAAAATATTCAATAGTTTTGCTGTAAACGTGCAACATTATCATAAAACTTCGGAGATAATTGACCGCTTTGCCAAGGTCGAAAGAAAAATATCTTTGAAATTATAATTTTATAAATTTTAATCATTAATACTAAATAAAATGTGTGTATTGTTATTTTACTCAGTAAATTGTACACAGGTGATTAATAAATGTGTTGTTCTTGATATTGTGGTAGCGATCGATATATATTTTATAATCTAAATATACAAAAACATACCGGTAATTTTAAAAGCCCTCAGCCCTCCCCCCCCCACAAAAATAAAGTTCAGTCTTAATATTGCGCCACTGGCGTACACGCGAATCACGGGTACCTACGTGGCGCACGCGGGCAAGTGTGTCGGCTCGACGCGGAAATATCTACTCCGGACCGGCGTACCGTTTGACCGTGTTCAAACCGTGTTCAACCACCCGCGAATTCGTTTGCCGCGCGTATTACGCAACGACAACCATATCGTACGAGACCGTCGTCACGATGACCGGTGTGCCCGCTGTTGTTTTCGCGCGCACCACGCGTTATTGTTACGATTCGACTTCGTATACTAATCGTAATGGCGTTTTGGACGTTTTAGACCAGTGACGCCCAACCATTTTTCTTCAGCGAGCCACTTTGGTGAACGATTTCTTCAAGCGGGCCACCAATTAAAAAAGTCCGAATAATCTCAATGTCAATCTAATAGTATAGTTTTGTTACACATTTTGTATACATGGGTATACAGAGCACAATGTAGGGCTTGTTTTCCTATATTTTATTGACTATTGAAAAGATGACGGGATTCAAAAATTAATAAAAATAAATTATATTTTGTAATCATTTTACTTTTATTTCAATATTTTGTTTTACTTTAAAAAAGTTTAACGGGCCACGGGTTGGGCACCACTGTTTTGGACGAAACCGCAACGAATGGTTCGCGTCGCGAACACGCATGCGCCTGACCGTCTGCGGTAAATCGCGCGGTCCGTCGCGTCGTGCACGAGTCTCCGATTCGTAGGACACACCGGGAGGGGGAGGGGTCCCATTAATTTTTGCTTATTATATACCACGAGCCGTCGGGTTCCAAAACTTGAACGTTGCGTACATAACAGATATTTTGCTTATGCGGTGCACGAAAGGCGCGTCGATAATATGAAAAAGAAAATATTCGAATCGAACTTCTTAAAATATCGACATTTTAGTACCTATTAGTACTATTTGGAACTAGTAGAACAGAGCGCATAACTTTGTATTATTTAGGACGTCAAGTGTTCGTCAGGAAAGTACAACGCAAAATATATGCAGTGCACATTATGCACCTATATGCGATCAAGATGGTCAATGATGGAGGAAATGACACAGACAAGAAGTGACGGAGATATTCGACAGACCGAATGTTGTTGAACGAGATCAAGCGAAGTGGGTCAGAATGGGCAGGCGTGTAGAAAACAAACCTCGATGGTACAAAGAGTGCTCCGAGAAAACCCAAGGAGCAAAAGGCCGCTGGGTAGGCCAAGGCTGTGCTGGGAAGATGGGATTGGAAAAGATTTCCGAAATACCAGAGGAGAAAATCACGGATTGGAAGGAGCAAGCGGAGAATAAGGAAGAATGAAAGAGGATGCGTAAAACGGCAGACCGTTTTAATGGCTTAAAAAAAAAAAAAAAAATATTTAGTAAGTGGTTTCTATTTATGCAAACATCAAAAACATAATTTCTGCGACTAATTTTTCATCGTTCGTTTCTTTTCGTTCCTATATAACCTCGTAAATCCGAAACTGCCGAACGGTGATCCGAGTATAGCTGAGATCGGACGTTTCAAACTCTTTAAGATGTTCATGTATATGAATAGGTAACTATTTCGGATTAATACGTGTCGCATTCGATTCGAGAAGTTTGCGCAACTGTATATTGTTATTATTCGTCTCGTCGTTATAGCATACGTCATACAAAGCGCAACGTCGGTAGTGTCAAAAGCGATTTTCCGCGAGACTTTCGTCCTACGCGCGGACGTTTCCACCGGAAAACACAACCGGCGTTCTCGTGCTTTCGAGTGCTGTTCAGAGTGGTGCGTGCGGTCGTCGGTCACCGAGTCCGAAAAGGAACCTGTAGACGGTCCGTGTACGACATCAGGAGGTCACACGTCGTTATTATTCGACTCGTCGCGCATCGTCGTCGCACGCACACGGACGCGCACGACAGCACACTACGACGAGGGCACGGCGCGTAGGCGTTTAAAAATAACGTGTTCACTACGAGTGATAATAATAATTACTATCGGCTTGTACCTATATATATATATATATTTATACAGGGTGATTTGAAAAGTGTGTAACGGCGATTTCATCGTATAAACATTCGAAATGGAATAAAATGTGCGTTATAAAAGTTTCTTTATCTAGAGAAATCTAAACCGATGTGTAAAGTTCGTAGTTTTTAACATACTATTAAAGCGCAGTTTTAGGGGTTAACGTTTTAACGTCAAATGATAACATATATATATATTTTTTCCCAACACAGCGTGAAGGTATTTTTTTAATTTTTTTTTTTTATTAAATCTTAGTAATTGAAAAACATCAATCGATGCAAAACGCTAGGCTTGAGATCGATTTTAAGCTTTTATAAAATATATCAGTTACGATAACCCCGCGCAGTCTATAAAACATTTGACACGTACAACGCCGCCAAATTTCAAATCGCTCTCGTACCTAGAGTTTTGCATCGATTCGTGTTTTTCAACCATTAAAATGTACTACAAATAGAATATCTTCACTGTTTATCGTCAAACAAATACACTGGTTCCCGTTCGATTTTCAAAAGTTAACCCCCAAATTTTACTCGCGAGGGTAGTCAAAAAATATGAAGTCGACTTATCATTTAAGATTTCTCAAAATGAAGAAACTTGCTCGGTATACGTTTTACTCCGTGTCGATCATCTACACAGTGAATTCGCTGTAGCATATTGCTGGATCACCCTGTATGTACACATGTATAAATTATAATACGCTCTTGTACCGCTAACCGGAAAAACAAATATTACTCGTGTGTGACACACATGTTTACACTGCGCGTCGCGTCGCCGCGGTCGTACGGACGTGACGATCAGCTCCGGTCGTCGCGGGGTCAAGCGATGTATAACGTAGTGCTACCGCGCGGGTCGTTGTCATCGGGCACGTAAATCAATAATCGTGTCTCCACACCGACCACGACAAAGACCACGACGAGGGTGTCGGTCCCAAAAATCGAACGCGTGCCGCATAATATATTATATATATATACATATCGGCTGAGCGAATCGGGTCGCCGGTGTATGTAGGTGACGGACCGGAAGGAAAAAGGCCCGGTCGGAGTTTTGGTATTATTGTCTCGACACGATCGGATTTAATTGTGTTTTTGATTCGAGCGAAAAGAACGACGATCCGGATCGACATTGCCGGGCGACAAAAGTTTTAAAATACCTACTTGGCACCATGGCGGGTTGAATCTCCGCTCCTCGGACCAGATGATGGAGATGGGTGTATTGAAACGACGAATCGCCTTTTTAGTCGAACGACTCTGATCCGGTGTAAAATATATACCCTTCGTTTTGTTATATAGTGCTATATTTTTTTTATATTTATTTATTCAGCCGAAACAATTACAATTAAATAATTACAATAAGATAAATTAATAAAAGCTGATACGAATACCAACTGAGCTATAAGCTCGTATCTGGTATACGGAGTTCAACGATATCACAATTCGTTTAAAGTACATATACTTGTACAAATAAAAAATATGATATATTATCGGATATAGACAAGGCCTATAACGATATAATAACTACATAATATCGAGACTGTTTTAGTCTAGTCGTTGGATAATTTTTTTTTGATCAAATCCGTTAAAAAAAGAAATAGAGGAGACATTTTTTTAATCAAAAAACACGCTGTTTTTATCCGTATCCAAAGAGTTATAATGATTGGTATGGTTCAATTATTTTTGTACGTATTTTAAGTTGAAAATTGATGTAAAAACAATTTATTCCGTAAAATTCGTATAGTCATTCATTTGAAGTTTTAAAAAAATCCTAGGTCTCGATTTTTAAATTTTTTTTTAATATCATCAGTTAAGATTATAAGTATTTAGTTTTCAGAACTTTTAATTAAGTATTTAATATTTTATTAGAGATAAACTTTTGCTTTTAATCTTCATCTTTATCTTAGTTAAACAAGGCATTTTCAAAGTCTCATTTTCGGCCCAAAAGTTATCAATTTCGATTTTAAATTCAAGACTTTACGTCATAGTGGTAAAACCAACATTGTCACACGGTTGCGAAGCGTGTACGACGACCAAATGAACTGAAATAAGGTCGAGAACTTTTGGAAATAAAATCTGGAGAAGAATATGTGGATTGACTTGGTAGAAGAAAATCAATAAAAAAAAAAAAAATCCGTATCGACACGTGAAAAGCACTGGTGCGTAACAGGTGGCGCAATGTCGTTTTGGAGGCAAAAACTCTTGGGAGAGTTACAAAAACCGCGAAAAGAAGACGAAGAAGAAGGAACTCACCTCCAAACGTGTTGACGGTGGACGCGTGCTTGACGGGCGTGACGAACGGCTTGAAGTGGAAAAAGGACGGGGACGCGGGCCGGCTGAGCGTGCTGAGCTTGTCCTCGTCGTACAGCCCGTCGCGGCCCATGGCTGCCAGCTGCCGGCCCTTGGGCATGAACATGACGAGCAGCACGAGCGCCGCGGTGGCGCCCAGGCCCAGGGCCAGGCACCCGTCCTGGTCGCCCGGCTGCGTGGCCCACAGCCCGGCCACGGCCCAGCCCACGCACAGCGGCGCGGTGCAGCCGACGGCCAGCCCGATGTACATGGCCTCGCGGTAGTTGTCCCGGATGTGCCGCGACTTGATGGCCAGCACGGTGACGGCCAGCAACAGGCCGGCCGCGTACACCATCGAGCCCAGCATGTGCTGGTATTTGGTGTCGCAGCTGTTGTCCAGGCTGCTCGTCCACTGTAACAGAACGGTCAAGCGGTCAGCAATATTATCGTTTATCACTCGAGTGCGTTTAGAACACGATTTCATTGGGGTGGTTGGGGAGGGTTACGATCACGATTCGGTTTTATTTCGATTACCTAACGAATTCGATTCATCGTCAAAAAAACATTTCGGGGAGGTTTGAACCCCCCGAAACCACCCACTATATACGCCACCAATCGAGTCAAGACACGGCGTTTCCGTGCGAATCCGATGGAAAGCTTAAGAACGCGATCCGGTCCCGGCCAGAGCGTTACGTAATGATAGTGTTTTAGTCTGAGATTTTTGAACGCGATCGGATCAGTTATCGTTTTGAAATTCGAAACGAATTACTCTCCGTAAAAACGGATAGTAGAATTACCGGGTCGAGAACAATAACATTTGACCGTGATATCGGTACAATCGCGACGTGTTGAAAAATGAATTAAACATGATATAATTACCGGGCGTCGTAAAACGTAAAAATATTTCGAGGAGAACGCAAAGCAAACATTACTTTTTTCACGGTCGGAAAATCGGAAATATTATCGTAATAATTGCTAATTAGCGCCCGGTGTCGTCGACACCGCGGGTCCGGCGGTGAAAACACGGTGGAATAATTTTTGAAAATCCGACGTCATTCGTGTGCTTGCGAAATAACGATACACGCGTTTTTATATACTCGAACGTTACATATCACGGGGACACGGGTTGCCGACCTTTGCGCCACGGTTCTCGGGGGCATCGTCGGCTATTTCGTCGGGGGAGCAGCCGCGTCCGCGGTAGAAAACAAAAACGGGACTAAAATCGTATACGAATTATGATTGTTTTTCACGTCACATCGACTAAAATGAAACCTAGGTAATGTTATATTCCCAATAATATCATTTCTAGTTGATTATACCCTATTAAATAAAGTCAGATTGAATAATGGAAATTTATTGTCATCCGTTAGGTTAGGTTAGTTATCACTATTCGAAGTGTTTATTTTATTTCAAAATATCGAGGAAAGGTCTATCCAACATTATTGACCCTACGATTTTTTTTTTTTGTTATTTTCGTTAAGGGAGGGGCCCTTAAAAGTCAATTATAACCGCCACTGCAAGCGTATGTGTGTGTGTGTGTGTGTGTGTGTGTGTGTGTGTGTGTTACAGATATTTAGATTGAATTTAGATATAATAAACTGAAATCTAGCTATAGCAAAACATTGCGGGGTCATATAATAATTTATATTTATATATATGATACGCACCTGAGACGACATGAGCTGCGGTGGCGAGTAGATGAGCCACTGGACGCCGATGGCCAGCTGTATGGCCACGGTGAAGAAGAGCAACAACGCCTGGTACGGGGCGGGCAGGTACACGCCGCCGTTGAGGCTGATGAGGAACACGCACTTGACGAGCAACGTGCCGAACACCATCGAGTACCCCAGCCCGGTGCACAGCCGCACGGTGGCGCACGTCAGCACGGTGGGCTGCGTGCACATGAGCCCGCTGACCGCCGCGCACATGAACAGCCCGCCCAGCAGCGCCTGGCCCAGGAACAGGTGTCTCCGGCTGGGCTCCGTCTTCCTCGTCTTGCACAACACGAACACCTGCGCGAACACGCGTATACCGTCATCACACCGTGGCGCACGCGAGTATACGTCATACACTCGGGCGCGGGTCCACGGGGTAAGGGGGTTAGTACCCATCCCCCCCCGCCCCCACGGGTTTTACGATTTTCACGACCGCGGTAAATGTGACCACGTAAACCGTGATTTCTAAACGACCGCGTCTATAGTCGTTGTAATATAAGACTAAAACGAGTAGTGTAATACATTCGTAACTGAGAAATAAAAATACGTGTGAAATATTAAAATTCGCATGCATATTCGATCTGTTTTGATCTCCTCCACCCGCCCCCAGATCGAAGTCTCGGATCCGCGCTCGCGTGTACCCGTGTACGACTTGCAGCAGACTTGATGCCGCGAATTCGTGCTGATCACTGTACAAACACAACGGTCATACGTGGCGTGCACAACCAAAACGGCCCAACTCCGAAAGTCTTCAAATCCGTTTGGTGTGTTCGATATCGTTTTTGAGCGATATGATATTTCAAAACGAATAAGGTCCGATCGTCGACAAATAATTTCCCGAATGATCGGAGTACGAATGATTCGTTTTGGCGTCGATACGCTAGAATGATTATTTTCAGAGCCAAAATAAGTTGGTAAATTTTTTATAGACGGTTTAAAAGGAATGCATTTATAAAAAGTGTTTAGTGTTTTTCTTAAAATGGATTAAATTTTTTTTTAATTGTTCAAAATTTGAATCGTCCGTCTACCATGAACACACGTTTATTGGTTAAGCTGTTTTGGTTCTATGCGCCTCAAATGTAAAAGAACAGTCCTTTATTATGTAACACGTTTCTAAAGACACCGTCCGGATGGACGCGTCCAGTAATTTTTTTCGCAAAGTCATTCTAAATGCCCCTCTATCGAGTGTCCTCGCGTTGTCCATTTTTTGATTTTTGATCTGAGAATGGGAGGGCATACAGTGTATTCGTTTTTACACTTTTTCGGCGGAACTTATGAATAATTTCACAATTTTATTATTTTACTACACAGTTTTAACTAGATTTCTACTCCAAATGTAATTTATTACCGTGTCTTTTCCTCTCCGTTTTTTGAGAGCCGATTACATGTATACGCCCTATTGGATGTGAAAATGTTGAAGACACTAGTTCTTCATTCGTTCACATTAGTTGACCATATTCTACTACCGTAAATGTAACGTTTAATTTTTGAATTACTTTTAAAAGGGTAGCAACAACATATCAACATATATATATATATATATATATGTTATATATTTATTTATTATTATTATTTTTTTAATCTTATTTTAATAATTATTCGTGCTATACGTCCGTCTAAAATAATAGTAAACATAATATTATGCTCATACAGTGTCAAATACGGCCAAATCACTGCATAATTTTTCCACGAATCTCTGAATTCGCTAGTTAGACACAGTTCTTATCTATTTTTTGAGATTCATGATTATATGTATGTGAAAATCAAAACACATGCACGTTTTTGTCACAAGTAATCTCCCGAACTACTCATTCGATCGTGATGCGATTTTTTATTTTGTAGGGCAAATTACAGAGCAGGTTTTAGACGTGCCTTCATTTTGATATTCTCATTGACAATAGAGATATTAACGTCGATAAATAACACTATGTTTCAATAATAATAGTAATAATAATAATAATAATAATCCGGTAAGATGATGGTGGACGAAATTTGTCCTTCATTTTTATCGATCCTCTGACAAGATATATATAGAAATAACCATAGAAATAATGGTGGTGGCTTTGTTTTCCTATGTCAATCAGTAAGGCACAAAACACGAATCACTATGGCCAATTTAAAGTAGCTTGCTCTCGCGTGAGTTCAGGAAAACTCAAATTAATGTAGTATGCACTTGATCGAAAAATCATTTGCAAAAATATACTGCAAGGTCAATTGATTCACCAAAATTTTTGATATGTTTTAGTATTAATTATAGGTATTTTGTTTTATATAAAATACAAATTTGAGTTGAACTTTCAATGTTTAAATATATTTAATTTTGATACTGATTATCAAGTTCACAAAATAGATGTTTTCAACAGTTTAATTATTTAATAAAGAAAGTTATTTATATAATTATAAAGAAACATTAAAAATGTATTTCTCGGTATAATTTATGAGTTGTACTAGATAAATACATAAGAAAAATCAAAAAGTCAACTTAATCAACTCGGTACGAAAAACGACATTCGACTGCGATAAATATTTAGCACTAGAGCAAAACTACCAATTCAGCCAGTGTGATAAAATATCTAAACTTAAAGGCAGATATTTTACTGTGCAGATGTTGCTTGAGCAAGACCTTTGGAAAGATACAGGTTATCTTCAATCAAAATGCTGTAATCGATTTTCAAACCTCATTAAATTTATTGTAAAATAAAGTGAAGCACTACTTGGAGGGTGGTGCAGGTTTTACGAGGGATTTATCAATGTTGAACGAGACGTCAAGACCTTATGTTTTGAAGATAGCAGCCACTGCACGTTTTATGTAGAGTAACATATAGTTGTTGTCGGCTTGGGCACGTCGATATTAACACGACTCAGCCGTCGTCGCCGGTCGGAATTCGTTTCAAATATTTCTTCTTCGTCCTCGTCCGACCCGGATTCGCGACGGTAGCGACTGAGCGGATACCTATATACCTCTATACGCGACCACGCGGGTGTCGTCTTATTAACATAGTTTTTATGGTTAGCTAGATGGGTATTTTCGTTTTTTAATTTAGTTTAAGTCACATAAATCCTATTATTATATTGCAGCGCTCGTTTTACTGTCCGGACGAAACTAGTAAATAATAACCGCGTTAAAACGAGTTTTAAATTCGCGACCGAACGTCCTAAAGTGTACCACCATAAAAATGCATAAATAAGTTAGGCAGTCGAGGTTTGAATTTGGACCGGAATACCGGAATAAAATTGCAAGTACGAGATATACGCCTATATGCTTTTTAGTTTTTTTATTTTTTATTTTTTACTGAGTATAATCGCATAATATCTGTTTTTTTTTAAGGAATATGTATTTAAAAAAAAAAGGATATAATATATTTTAAATGACTATCTAGTTGAGAACCGTAGACTTCTAGAGCTTTTCGTATCGATAAAATTCCCAAAATTAACTAATAAATGTAAAAGTATTATATTTCTAACACTCTGAATATCAATATACCTATATGTTGATCTACAGAAAATTTGATCATAATACGTAGCGTATTTACAAATAAAAGCGCGTATTTTAAGATTTTACATAATACGACAGAAAAAAAAACAAATTAATAAATGCATATAGAATTTATCTGTATATTGATCGGTTAGGTTATAAAAGTCATGATACAATTTGTACCGATCAATATACAGATAAAGTCTATATGAATTTATTAATTTGTTTTTTTTTCTGTCGTATTATGTAAAATCTTAAAATAATTGTGTCATGACTTTTATTTGAAAATCCAAACGTGAATAATGAAACGTCTACAGAAAAACTGTGTTTTGTACAAAATTTATTGTGTATAGCGTACCGTGGCGTTATATGATACATGTGTGTGCGTGTGTGTGTGTGTGTGTGTGTGTGTGTGTGTGTGTGTGTGTGTGTGTGTGTGTGTGTGTGTGTGTGTGTGTGTGTGTGTGTGTGTGTGTGTGTGTACAATAATGCCAGCGATCGAAAGAAGACTATGACTCACGCCCTAGTATGTTCTACGATAGTTTTAGCGTGTCACTATGCACCGTACTACGTGTACACTCTATAGGAAACCGCTCGGACCGTCGTCTGGGCATTAGGTCGTATAGTGAGATCGAAAACGTTATGTATTGCTACGTGGGCGGTTCTCGACATTTGAGTGCCGGCGACCCGCGACGTTTACCCGAGTTTTCACGTGACCTTTTCAAAAATAACGTTTGATGTGAACCACGGGGGGGCTGTTTACTATATTGTTTTAAGAGGTGTTCAAATCAAAGCACAAAACGCTACGCGTGAGTATACACGAATTAAACGAAAGTCGAAAATTACGTAAACGCGACCGTACCGCAGTCGAGTATGATATATGATTTACGATACGATACGGCTCACAGAGATCACGATTGGTCAGATAATGATAGTCGTATTTATTTACTTATTACCAGAGTCAAAAGTCTAAGGGTTCAATCGTAGAATTCACGTCGGCCGTAGGCACAGACTTAATAACACGAATCGTTATTGTGTCTACGGTCGTAGAACACGATATCGACACCGAGATAAATGGTGGTTGACTTTTCGTCAACAGCTCATCCGATTTATTGATACTATACACCTTTTTTTAATGTCTAGTGGAAGGATTGGCGATATTCTATGAACTCATTTTCCCTCTCATTTTGATAGAGTTGAAGCTATCGCCTATCCGTGAATTCTACAAATTAATATAATTAAAAATGGATTGTTTTTTTTTGTTGTTGTTGTGAATTTGAATCATAAATCAAGTTAAAAAAAATAATTGAAAATATTGTTGAAAAAATCTGTTTACTAAAAATTAAAAAAATTTATTTATTTTTTCATTTTTTCCCCCTTAAAAACGTAACTACGTGACCTTTATGTATAGTTATACTAAAATGTAATGACACCGAAAATATACTCGTCCCACCTCGTATTCAATATTTTTTTTTAACGATTTTGATGTTTGTACGTATAAAAATAAATCGTAAAATCATAATATCATCTCATAAAGTCAGGGTTGGTAAAACGATTCACCTCGATGTTGACAATGTCACATTTCATATTATATACAAGTATCATACTCGCTCGAACGCGTCGTCTAAGTAACTCGTCCGAACACATTGCTTTTATGATGATTCGACGGTGACGATCCAAAAGGGACATGAGCGAAATTTTCGAAATCATTCAGGAGAGGTATAAAAAAAAAGTTTCTACCAATGACTTAACTTATAATAATTGAATATTTTGAATTAAAAAAAAAAAAATGTCATTAAGCCCAAAGTCCGGTTTTAATCAATTTATTTTATTTTCAATGGTCATTCGACTGTATTTTTTACTAATGATTTATATCGATTGAATGCTGATAGTATAATACGGATTTTGGCGCTTATGCACTTTTGGATCGCCGCCGTCGATATGTAAACGAGTAAATAGTGTACGACGGCCGATTTATCACACGATTCGACCAGGTCGTAACGTGGTCGAACACATCCGTCCGATGATTACCTCGAAAGTCATGATCAGGGTCATGGTGAGAGCCGACAGTATGAGCACGGGCAACACCCAAGCGTCGCGCCGCAACAGGGTGAGCGTCGCGGCCGCGTACTGGTGGACGCCCGTGTTCGGCGACCCCGTGGTGACTATCACTCCCGGCGGTGACGTGAACGGGCTGGACGGCAACAGGAACATGTCCGTGCTCATTCCCAACCGCCCGCCGCCGCCTCCTGTCATCTGTACCACGCTGGCGGCCGCCTCCATGTCATCGCTGCCTGGTCATCACACCTGTTGGACAAAAAACGCACCTGTTAGAGAGGGGAAAAAAAAGAGTGAGAGATCGATAGAGACGGAGAGAACTATTTGCCGATGTTTAACAATCGTTACGACAATCGTCGAGGCGGAAAACATTTTACGTATTCGTTTTGTTTGACTCGTACGAGTATAAAATACGATATAAATATATTTTGCGTTTTGTGATATAATTCGTGTACACACATATAGGTCAAGTATGTAATAAATGTGCGCCTATAGATTACCGTTGTAAATCTCTAGCGATTATCGGGATGAACGGATGATGTTTTCAAATCGTCCGTTTCAGACACGTTTCACGGTACACGTGTTTTCGTACGGTTAGGTCCCGACGCAGTCGTTCGTCTGCGACCAGCACTAAGGCCAGGCTAAAAAGCTTATCGACGTACATTTTCTTTGATTAGATCAAATCAATCCAATTTTTTTTTTTTTTTATCGATCGCCACCTTCTTCGTTTTCTACGTTCTTACATAGATAACAACTACAGCGATTTACCACACGACCGTCGTTTTCGTTTAAACTTACGACGGGCATTGATATGGACGACGATCGGCTATAAATCACGACGTATTACACGGTTTTGATTTTCCGGTGAGTTTCGAGCGTACGGTATTAATCAAAAACAAATTCAATAAAAAAAAAAAAAGAAAAAACCCGTAAGTACAGATCAATGCTCAAATAACCGAGTGATTTACTCGCGCGTGGCTATACGTATACTATAGCAGTACGGTGTGGAAGATTTTCGAGAATTTATATGACACACAATACGATGTCGGAATAATAATAATTATACACGGCTCGGCGGGTCCAGGCGTTATAATAGTCTCGGGGCGTTCGATAATGGGAGTTTAATGTGTTAAATTTATGGACTGTTCGAAACAATTAATATTTTCTATTTACGGCCGACGGTTTTTTTTTTCGATCATCTCTCGCTTAACGTTATAAATTATCATAACACACACTACTCATCTGCACGCATGGCCCGCAGTCACTGCAGTGTACCGCGGTCCGTCGAGATAAGATTACACACCTGTTGTACGACGCGCGTACAGCGAGAACGCCGCCGCCGCCGCGTCGTTTGAGGGTTCCGTTTCGATTACGCCCGACCCACGTGATAACAAAAGCCGGGCACGATCGTTCTGATCACAGAGAATTATTTATTTATCAAACACAAGATCGTTATTAATAATAATCATTACTCCAATATTGAATAATACGGAGACGTATTCCTCGAACGACGCCGAGACGACATTGCCTTTTCAACTATTTATGACGTCCACGGTTTTTTTTTTTCATTCTATATACCTTCCCCCCGGTCGATATACTCACGTACACGCATATCGTATACACGTATATATATAATATAAATATTTAATATATTATAACGAAATCCGTTTTCCCCTGCAGTGACATCAGCCTCGGGGGTTCGGTCTCGTCGAGTTCACGTCGTCGTCGTCGTAGCCGCCGCCGCCGCGCGTGCAATGTGTACTTAACGTCATACAGCACTACACGGCCGTATAATAAGTGTAAATTATTCACGATTTTTTCTCATCTCAAACGCGCGGAAAAGGAGGACCCCCGCCGGGGGACTCGCTATAGCTGCGGTTCAACGGATCAAATGCAATAATTTTACAATAGACTGTGATTTGTGTCCACGCAACGCCGCATTAGACCGCGCGTTCGTATAAAAGCACGGATAATTTTCAAAGCGATATCATTACGGGGCGCGCGCGCGCGTAACCGTCTCTCTCTCTCTCTCTCTCTTTATGTATTTATAATATATATTATAATATCATCATGATAACATGCGATATGGAATCGTACGTACACGTAATATATGTATTATAATATCGTATCCATATTTTTAACCTAGCACGCGACCCGTTACGTGTACACATGCATTGATAGTTTTACGTATTGCAATAATAATATTATTATACGACGACGTGATCGGAGTGTATAATAATAATATATTATAATTATATGTATAAATCATTTTTTTTTTTTTTTTTTACTCCAGCGCGATCACACGTACCTATATATTATAATACGAGTATATGACGTATAGTATGAGAAATCACGATTGAAAATTCGTCACAGTTACAATACGTGAAATGTCTCTCCACCGCGCGGAATACGTGTATATTATTATTTTATGTTTTCGAAATATTCCTAATGCATTCGAAAGACATTTTCCTATATAATACACTGGAATTCATTGTCTCGACGTATTCGCGTATTCGCGTATCAGTTGAAATTAGTCGTAATTGTAAAACAATAATTATATTGCGCTATAATTGCTATTGTTTCGATTATTTAACAGTCTTAAATTATCATACCGTACTGAGACTTGGAAGACGTCTTAATACGTATTCACTGTGGGCTATATTTATGTTTTCAATATGCCTATTCACTATGCAATTTGCATAGTATTTACCTATATTTATCAAAAACAAATTATTCGAGTACCTCTGTTAACGAATTTAAAATTTTAAATTCATTTCCGAGATTAAAAATAAATAAATACTATAACAATTTAATTGTAATCAAATTGAGTAGGTATTGTAAAAAAAAAACTACTTGTATATAGTAGGACGAAGAAAAAGTAAAATAACGATAAATGAAAGTATAAGTACCACCCAGAAATCTTCTAATACAGTTCACTAAAAATAAAATCAATAACTAACCTACCAAATCGTTAAATGTTCATTAAATAAAATGTGTGTGTGTGTGTGTGTGTGTTCATATTTTATCGTTAATACAACATTCTTTCGAATATTACAGTTAGAAATAATACGTTCCGAGTTCCAGAATCGTCGTGACGTACTTCGTACTCTTCTGCGGCTAGAAACGTGAACGTGAAACGTTGGAAATGCCTATCGGATCGGAAAACGGATTTCGATTAACACGACCGACCGTAAAAGACTGAATTTATCAAACGCTATGGCGTTTTATGTGCAGGGGCGCGATAATAATTGTTGTTCTTATTTCGAGCACAGACGGACACGTCCTGGCCGACAGTGTTTAATGGATTCTGTTTTCGAAAAAAAAAAAAAATTAGAACATTTAGGCGTACTTTCATTCACGCGTTGTGTCCATTTCAACGCGCCGCGCAAGTGTACAACAAGTTATTACGTATAACAATGAAATTTATCGTGACATTTTAATTTCAATAAGATTTTAATAATAGATCCTCGGTGTAAACTAGTTTCGTGAGCCGCGCAGAATAGGTGGTACACACACAACTGCATTTAAACATCTATAACACAAATACACGGACCAAAAAATAAATAAATAAAAATAAAAAACGGGAATCGTTTACTTTTTTTCTTATTTAACGGAAAAAAAAACAAAGATAATAAATAAACATTCGTGAAATCTATGTGATTAAATGTCTCGGGAAAAAAATGTGACATTATGTGTGTACACGCGTAATGATATTGATACGTATTCGAGTTCAGACATCGGCACGTCGGTTAACCGGTATATTTACTCCGCTCCGATGAGCGATTACATGGGAAAAGAATTCGTTCTGGTAGAGATAAATAATAATAATAATAATAATAATAAATATAGTATAAAAAAGTGATATTACGGAAAGAAAGAGGAAAAAAAAACGGTGGGAAATCTACATTTTTATTTAAAACCGCGTGCACGCGCCGCGTGCGAACCGCGTGGGAGTCTGACAGTCCACGTGCGACCGTAGTCAAGTGTATTATCCAGTTTCTCGCTCTTCGAAATATTCTTCTTTCTTTATTTTTCTCTTCTTTTCACTTTATTTTTTTTTTCACTCACTGACACTCTCAAGGCCGCCGGGATATATTACCGCGCCACAGCGCTCTTTCCTCTAATAGTTTCCGAAAATATTCGAACACACGTGCGTACGTTTCATGATGATTTATCGATTCGGACGAAAACAACCGAATTTAATCCACTACGAAATTAAATGGTGGGTATAATACACACGCATGCACCGTGAACCGCTGCGCACGACGACTGTGTAACACGTCGTGTTGTGGTCGAACCGTTCATCCGATATCGGTGTTTTTCAACGTTTAAAAGTCGATGTCCCGTGAACGCCGGTCGATTGAACGACCAAAAGCGACATTATTTTATCCCGTCCGGTGTACGCACGACAATTATGCGCTTTCATATTAAATGAGTGTACATAAACATTACGAATACGTGATCTCATAAACACAACAACACACACATTATTATATTCAAATTTATTCGAACAACGAAAAATATTAAAAGCACACAGCCCACACGTTATTAGAGTCGTACAATTAATGTGTAAACACGATGGTCATTTATTTGTTCGGTCCATTATCTCCGACTGGTCCGCAATAACGTGAACTCCGTACAGATGGAAATAGTGTTGCTGACGATTGATTTTTAAATTACACGTCTTCGATAATGTGTATTTAAACGGCCAAGTGCGGTCCATATAGTGGAAACATAAAGAACCACAAAAACGATTAAGTACTTAAGATCGGGTTCAACTGATTGTATCATATTTAAGTACCTGTTCGAAATTAAAATATCGCACGGGACGGTTATAACTAGATAAAATGTACTATAATATGTAAATTGTAAGTTTCAAATTATTAATTACGAATTACGATAGCGAAATTACTTTTAAATAACTATTGTCGTGCGTTCCTGATAATTACGAGTTACATAACTACATCGTATTTACAATATATCTAAGTATCGCGTAAAGCCGAATTTTTCGATAAAGGTTTTCCTATAAAACATCATGTTTAACATGATTGTACATGTGTATTCTTGTAATAGACTTATTGACTTAAAAATAAACGATGGCTCATAGTTTTTTTTTTTTTTTATGGAAAAAATCACGAAATTAGTGTCACGATAAGAGCAAGGCACAAAAAACACATGAACTAAAATTTAAAAAGATATTGTTTAAATACCTATATAATGCAATATTAATTACCTAGGTTTTTCATGTTTTTGGGTTTTTAATTTATGTATAAACGTTTAATGTGTTTTATAGTGAAATAAAATGTTTAAAAAGTAAGTGAGATACGAATTTAAATTCAACAATTACATTATTATATAATAATACAATTCCTCTGAATATATATATTATAATATATATATTCAGAGAAATTTTAATTTGGAAAATTATTACACACACACAAAATACGGTCAGAAGTCGATCGTCCAAAGACAGAAAATCAATTATCAATCGAACATCATTAGATCATTTTTTCCGCACAAACATGCATAATGCGTCACGTACTCGTATTTTTTACCGAAGAAAGTGAACGATATGTACCTACCTACATACAATTTAAGATCGATCGTATTCACCGACTGACCCTGTTTTATTTTGTATTTTTTCGTTAATTGAAGGAAAATTGCCGATTCCGTGGTGTGAAATCACCGAAGACAATATCGAAAGCCTAATGAAATCGATTCAACTATCGTATTCTATTGTGTTGGATTTTTTTTTTCGAACATTCATCGGCATTCTTAAATCTAGCATGTTGTGTGTGTTATCAATTCATTACTGAAACAAGTTACGCGAAACAAATCGTTCACGAATTGAATTTATTTTCTACTTGTCAGGGCATATAAAATATATTTTAGTCTGTAGAACACATGCAAAGTAGTGATTTTTACCGTGTGGCGAGTGCTATACGTTTCACTCATTATAATATTAAAATAATGATTTTTTCAGAGAAATAATGAATGGAACTATTAAATTCATTATGTATAAATTAAAAAATATCTCAACGTAATTAACGAATGCATTAAGAAAATTAAAAATGGTGAAAACCGTCGTTTAAAACGTTTCAGTGGCTGACGAGAACTGTAAAAATGACGATATCACGGAAATCGGCACTATTTCACTATTTCATAAAACGAAAAAATTTTAAATTACTAATATCGAGTCACAGTCTTCCACGTAACGAAATGCTGTGAGTAATCCTGGACTTGAAATCGACAAATCGCCGTGTGCCAAAAAGTTGATTATTTTTAATTTTTCGGCGTTTCGTTTCACCACCGAAACCTTGACGCGTATACTATATATTATATACAATATAATTCATTGAATCGAGTTTGGTATTTGGCTTGACGTATTCATCGACTTAAACATTTCAGTCGACTCGACTTTTCACGTTTTGGCACGAGGAAACGTGGGTGACCTAATTATGGCCAACATTTTTCTTAAAAGGCCAACATTTACTCGACCCCGCCTAAAAATAGTCTTATAATAAGTAAGTTTAAAGTACGATTATTTTTCAAATTCGATATTTTTAAAACCGACGTCTTTTCAGTATAATATACCTACCGTGATTACGCAAGCGTAAAAAGTATTATAAATAGATCATAAATTTAAATAAATAACTTTATTTATCATTTTCACCTTTACAATTATGTAATCATAAACTTTATGTATAGTAAATACCTATATTATAATATCTACGATATTAACGAACATGTATCAACTATGCGTCAAAGTCAATACGATTCAAAAACATTTTCTATACTAAAATAATTATTCGATCGTTGCGATAGATCGCAAATGTATCTTTTTTCGTATGGAATCATGCGGCTCTGCAGAGGGGAACCATGCCCTCGAGGGTTCGCAAACGCACCTATTACTTCCTCCGCGTCTAAAGACTTTACCGTCTTATTTTCTCCGGTTCAGTTACTTTACCCACGGTAACTCGGTAATGAAACAGTTAGGTGACCAATAAGATGTTTCGGAGGTCCGCGGATCGCCGCTTTGCTACGTGCCTGGCGTGCGCGTTCACGTCGACACGCGATTCACGTCGATTCACCGGCGCCTTGTCGTCGGAGACGCGGTCCTGACGACAACGCGAGAGGCTGCGACGACGGCGACGGTGGCGACTGCAGCTGCGATTATGTCACCGCGGTGGCGCGGCTTATATACGTATGATACACACACACTGTATAATAATAATAATAATAATAATAATAATATTGTACACTCGGCACCGACCTTGTGCCATATATTTTTCGCGTATATCTTGACGTGGCAAATTATACCCCGTCTTGCGCAACGACATCCGCTCTCTCTCTCCCCCGGTCGCATATCATTATTATCATTATTATTATCATTATTATTATTATTATTATTATTATTATTATTATAGTCGTTACAATGTTATTTTCGAGTACGGCTCGTATGTATGTAGAATATAGCAAATACCCGTTGACGCCGCGCGTGCCACAACGGTGTGTCAAATGATCACAACAACAAAAATAATAATGATAATAATAATATTATTATTATTATTATTATTATAATATTATATCCGTTCGTGTGACGTAACAATAACGCGTACCTACCTGTGTGTGTTATACTGTCATATTATAATACGCACACGTGTGAGCGCCCGTCACAGGAAACCGGAAAGGTCGACGTACCTATATGTGCCGTTCGGACTTTTAGCGACGACAATGATTATTGTTATTATTATATTGCGATGAGAAAATCGTAATTATTGCGGCAACACACACACACACACACACACACGTTTTATCGTTCAGTGCGTATGATAATTATTATAGAATAAAAACAATTATTTTTATTATCGTTACGATTGTTGTTCAGACGACGTGCTTATTCGACTGTACGCGTTCTATGGCGCAAGTTGCGACGCATATATTATAACACATTATTATTATTGTTATTATAGTAGGTTCGTCGCGAGCGGTATGTACACGGGGTGTAGGTACAGGTGTAGTCTGCACAGACTACGGACCTCTGGGTCGGGTTGGGTTACCTTTGACGGGTGACCTATCGCACGTTTGTTTCGTCTATGGGTGTAAAAGAACAAAAAATACATGTATATAATATAATATATACGTATGCATGTACGAACCTACGTAATACGAGTTAAATATTATTCGCATTTACAATTATTCAATAACGGTTAGAAGTATCCGGGTGAAACTCGCGACGAATACGTTAACGGATTCGCGGGTACAATAGAAGCGTGTATAGTACGTGTACAGGCGCGAACGCCGTGTACTCGCAGGGGTCTCCGCCGTTGACTTCCTGCATCACAGTAGGTGTGTACTGGAAACGATATTTCGGAACGGCGGTACGTTTTCGTGTTGACAAAACGTTATTTATTACGAATTCTTTTGTAGAAAAAAAAATAAATACGAAATTCCGCGGAGACGGTCGGAACCGCGACGATCGCACGTGAATCGAAGAGAAACCCCGTTTAAGACGGAATCGTAATCAAGGGGCCGGAGAGATTTTTCCCACAGCGAGTTTATCCCCTACGCCTGAAACCGTCGGTATTGAGGAAAATCTCTGGTCGACACACGGCAATCGGTTTCCGCGTTCGGTCTCACAACAGACCGCAGCAGATGCCACCCGTACGCTCACGTATTTTCGTCATGGACCTAATAACGTGATGTCCCGATAACACGGTGAACCGTTAACCGTCCGCGAAAACAGTCGGTTTGTCGTGATATTATTGTGCGCGAGCGGCGAAGTCGGCGGCAGGTCACGTGTACATCATAAGTATATACACGCGTCGGAGCATTCGCGGTCGAAACGCGTTTTATCCGCAAGAAAACGGAAAACAAACATCGAAAAATTACCTCTCTCTCTCTCTCTCTCTCTCTCTCTCCCTCTTTTTTTGTTCTCTCCCTCTCTCTCTCTATCTCCAAGTCGTGCACGGTGATTGATGGACGGCAGCAATAACATTATGACGGACAACGAGAAACTGAGCCGGACAATGAGATCGGTACACGCGCGCGTACACAATATAGCGAAAGGGTTAAAAAAAAAAAGATTATTGTTACACACTCGTGATGACCGCTCGGTGATATGACGTGCGCACACACACAACGCGACGAGAAGGCGGTGGTGGCTTGAATATTATTACGTCGTATCACAATATGTATATTTATATACTTACATACATAATATACTCACAACTAATACATAGGCAATACGCATATGTATATAATGTATTTATATGCCTTATACTTATGCGTAGGTATGAGTGTGTGTGTGTGTGTGTGTGCGTTCACGTACATGCCACGGATCCCAGCAGTGTCTCCGGTAAGAAAAAGATATTATCATTCTCCCGACGTCCAAAGAGACAAACAGTCGTTTCATTCGTTCTTTCTCTCTTGATTTTTTTTTTCTATTCTCTATTCCGTGCAGTCGGACGGCGCGTTTAAATTACCATAAATAACTCAAAACGCAAACATTCGGAGGAAACCTACTACGCCGCCGCGCCGGGTTTTATATTCTATTAAAATATTATTTTGATTTCTACACGAATAGTATAGAATATGTAAATATTTGATGTGCCTCTTCCGTTTACACGCCGCGTATACACTTGCGTGGAACGACGATGAAACAAAACAAAAATGACGAACCACCGAAACCCGAGTTTACGTCGTCGCCGTCGGAATAATATTCGAACGTGTAGCTTTGAAATGAAATAGTATCGTACACGTATAACACACGTAGGCATATTGCATATATTAGGCATTCACGTCAGACGCGCGCGCGTGTACGTAAATTATACACCGCTCCGGTATATTATATGCGTGCCGGTATACACATTATAATACGAGTAAACTGACGCGTTATGGCGTCCGCACTTTATAAACGTCGATCGGATCGTTTTATTACGTGCACAGTGCATTTACGTTAGTATTGCGAATTGCGATACGAAAGCCTACACGGTGTTTAAGTCGTCAAAACATAAATGGCGATTAACAAGTTGATCGTCAACGCGCCGGTTCTCATATTTTACTCGATATCGTTTTACATACATTTGTCGGAAGAAAGTGTTGTTGTTATTATTATTATTACAATTTTTAATTGAATTCGATTCAACGTCGTCGACAACGAAATCCCGTGCGAACGATACGTTAATATTTAACGGACGCGCGACGGCAATAACGTCATGACAAACCGTCGTCGTGCGCATACGCGTACGCGGCTTTTTATTTGACCACGTCACATGTGCACACACTGCGTTGAAAAACATATGTGTGCTTATAAATCAAAATGGTCTCGGAAATTATTTTTTTATCATTATTACATTCATAAATAATAGTGTTCCGAGATTAATGGCCGGACGTTTTTAAAGTAATATTACGCCGTGATGTAATGCCCCATAATTTATAATTAATATACGACGACGACGACGATTCCCAAAGAAAATAAATATTATCTAAATGTAAATTAATAAGCGACATGACCGACCACGCGGGGTGTTAGGGACCGCTTCGCCTTACGTGCGCGCTGTTGTAATATAGGTACACGTATATGTTCGCGCGTACAGAAGCTCACGCGTAACAGCCACGTACGTATCATTATTCACAATAATGTTATAACTACCATATATTATACATACCCGTGTGTGTAAATATAACGAACACGAGTACCCGTCTTTGTCTCTCTCTCTCTCTCTCTCACCCTCTCTCTCGCTGTAAACGTTTTCCCGTTACATTGTAATTTATTTCAAAAGACCCGCGAAGCCATGAAGGTCGTGTTTGTTATAACTTTCTAATAATAATATTAATAACGATGAAAAAATGCCCGAATAATGGCTATATTCTCGATCGTGGTCCACGCCTTTACGTCGTACTAACGTCCATATAATATCCTATAATTCAGGGGCGGCCAAACTTTTTTTGGTCACGATCTACTAAAAATATACTTCACCTTTGAGGATCGACTATTATCGCATATAAACATACAATAAGTATTATTTACTAATTACTAAAAATTATATAATAATAAATAATAATTTCTAAAATCTAAATTGGATAAGTTTAATTAACATATTATTTTGTTGATCTGGCCATTGTTGAAGTGTGACATTGCATGTCGTTGACCAATTGGTCGTAATCTGGCGAATAGTTGCTAACTTCTAATCGAAGACACTGCTCCAAATGGTCATCAGAGAGCGTAGATCGAAATTCTGTTTTTATCATTTTCATGTGAGAAAATGCTGTTTCGCACAAATACGTAGATCCAAAATAACTATGTAACTATGCAAAGCTACATTCCTCAAACCCGGATATTTGCGGATGAATGCGTAGTTCTAAAATGTCTTTCTAGATTACCTTTTTTTGTTGTGGATATTGTTATTTGACATACGAGTATCAAACATATGCACTTGTCTTTCAACATTGTAAAAAAAAAATCCATTTCCCATTCTTGATGAAAATGATAAGTTTTTTGTTTTTCATGTGCACTCATAATTATAAATTTTAAACACAACAGACACCAACAGAACACAGAACAACCGAACAGAGTGAAATGAACATTCGTGACCGATAAACATTTGACACACGAAATCAGATTAAAATTAAATAGATAAAACTCATCGACAATTCGATAACAATTCGTGCGCGTGTCCCTAAAAAATAAATTCTAACATGATCGACTTTGAAATTGTCCGCGATCGACCGGTCTTTCGGTTAGATTGGTCGCCGATTGGACGACGATTGGTCGCCCCTGCCGTATAATTTAATAACGCTTGCCCGCCCGTTGTATTCACCTACGACGATATAACACCTCGGACCACGTAAACGCGACAAATCGGTTAAACATTTCGAAAACTGTTATTGAAACGGTATCGGAAGACGACGACGACGGCGAGTGCGTGTAATACTCTCGTATAGTGCACAGACGGTATTATTTTTGTATGGCGCGACACGCGAACCACATACTCGCACGATGACGACGATGATATTGTGATTCGTGAAACAATCGGAATACGCTCCGGGAACCGGTTCATAATTATTGTTTTAAAAATAATATTTTACGAGTACACAAACGCGTATAACAACCGTGCGTGTCGGCGGCGTCGCTGCGCACACGTTATCGTATACGTTTGTATACCGTGTACTCTGAGTAAACACGACGGTGATTCGCCGGCGTTCGACTCGGCGGAGTCGGGCTGGTATGCGCGTCGGGCTGGTATGCGCGTGAATCATTTCGCACGACCGCAGAGAACCCGGGCACACGATCGCCGTGGATCCACCTCGCGGCACGCGTAACGAGACCGCCGCCGCCGCGCGCCTAATTATTATTCTCGTCGGGCGTCGCGCCCCGACGACGGTCGTCGACACCCGGCGGCGGTATACGGTCGCGTACGGTCCGCCGAAGCCCACTCGTCGTCCGATCGCCACTCGTTTGCCGTTTGAAAATCTGTTCCGAGGCCGCCGGACAACGGGGTCGGTGTGAAAAATACGGATCTGATGCCGGCCGCGGTCTTGAATCGTTATGCGTTCTACATTATTGTGCGTCGTCTCGCGGACCGCGTCTCCGTCATCGGAACGGTCTGACCCGCGACTTTTGCGGCCACGTTTCGCGTGTAACCGAGACATTATCGACGGACGTGGGGCGTCAATGTGGACCGGCGACTTGCCGTGAGTCTACGCTGTGCGCGTGCGTATTAACGTATCATATTGGTAACTCGGTTCTTTTGTCCCTGAACAAACCGTACAGGCAATATAAACGTATAATATATGGCGCGCGCGTCTCTACGGTGCACTGATGCCGCCCACGCGGTCACTCTATAGTCACTGTCGGTTGTTATACTTCACACACACACACACACATCGACCTATGCCGACAACAATGACCCCGCCGTCCCGCTCATTCTGACTATGGGGTATACACGTAAAAGAATGTACGAGGAGAAAAAATTATCATTTACTCACACACACGCACCGCACACACATACACACACTGCACATCGACGTATACAATACGCACGCACATGTGCACGGTAAAGGTAATATAATAAAACAAAACGAAAAAAGAAATATGAAAATGAAAACAGTCATAACGGCGGTTTGTACGTATATTATATGCGCGTACGCCGGTGTGTGTATAATAAAAACCACGACCCTTCCAGGTTAACGAACTCACGCGCGTTCTCATTGTCTTTTGTCTTGTCTTTTCCACTGAAATTGGTTTTCTGCACCTCCGAGGTTCGGCCGGGCAGGCGTAGATGATTAAAAGGTAGCCGTCGTCGTCGTCGTGCGCGCATTCACGTCCGACACGGCGTGTAATTATAAAAACCGGGCGTTATACCGCGATCCGTCCGTGGGGCTCGTCAGACACACACACACAAACACACAGAAGAGGAGAGAGCTTTTGTGCGCCACGGCGCATCGGGCCCGTCAACAATGGTCGGCCGGTGTAGGAAACCGTCGCGAACCGTATAGCCGCGGCGGCGTCCCGCTGAGATCCGATACCGCCACCGGACAGGGGTTTAATTAAGACCAACGTCTGTCCCGCGCACGTCGATTACGCGTAGCTGGTAATAACCGCGCACGCGGTTCGTCCGTCGTCTATTGCGACGGTTTTAACCGGGGGTCACATCTGTGTGGCGGTTAGCGGCCGTGTGTGTGTGTGTGTGAGTGTGTTTTTTTTCCACGGAATCCGATGACGGTGCACGCTGCGCGTTTCCGTTCCGGCTCCGCCGATTCGTTTTTTCTTAAAAAGCGTCCTTGAAGAAAGAAACGCTTGTATATATCGACTGAACGGTCGGGCGATAAAAGTTCTGTGGACGGTCAAACGAGAGGTCGAGAACTCCCGTAGATTTCGATCATTGGCGATCATTTCAAACGGAAATCTCGACACGACAATATGATATTTATATCCGCAGACTACACTCTTCCATCGTGTATTTTTTTCCTCGGCTCACACGACAAGTGCACGTACCACTATGATTTCATTCGATCGCGCCCGAATCGTTAACGTTTGTTGTTACTCGAAAATCACTCGAAAGTGACCGCTCAAACGTTACGTTCGGACCGCTTGTTTGTTCGAATTCGAATTTTCCCACTGTAAGTTCGTGAGCACTCGGAAAATCACCAACGATTGCAGACGCGCTGCATTGTCGTTATTTCAAGGCGGTGGACTTTCCAAGTTTAACCGCCACGTATATTCGTATATCTTACCAAATACGCGGCAGAACATACGAGAATAAGTTCGATTACATTATACTGTTGAGCGAATTTTTTTTTTCTATCAAACGAACAAAAAGAATACCTATTAACTTCCCATTTACAAAGTGTACGTGTATAATATAATCTATTTGCAAACAATGCACCAAGGTTGAAAACGTTTTTTTCCTTGTCTTTGCATCGCAACGTAACCTATAACTTGAAGCTCTGTCCTTCGAAAAACGCATGACATATTCGTGTTGTTAAAATCTTAGACAATGATGATGGTGCTTAACAAAAGTATATTATCACATGCGTCGTATATTCACAAACTAAATCGTATAAAATGTCCAGTCATAGCAGTATTATGATTTCCTTTAATTAAATCAATCGAAAAAACAGATAATTTAAACATTAAATCAATAAATTAATTACCATGTGTTACCATTATCTTAAGCAACCTATGTATATCTGGGCCATGCCCGTAAATTATTAAATAAATAAATAAAACAATAAATTTACGGATACACTTCGAAAATTGTATAATTATATATTGTAAATACGTAAAAATGTAATGTATTGATGCTTAGGAATATAAATCAATATGTATTGAATCTATTGAACAATGTGCGTGATTTCATATGTTTCAAAAGTAATAATGTTTTAACTAACAATACATGGGTACATATACATTTGCACATTTGTATTACAAAAAAAATTTTATTTATAGGGTTGAAATTGTATTATTTATCGAAATATTTTTTCGATATCAGCTAATAAATATTTTATTTTATGAAACATAATAATTAAAAACAGACGAGTTATAAAATGAAAATTGATTATGATTGTGTTACTCGGTTTCAAGCACGAAGAGTAGATTATTGGCTATTAAATAATTGAACAAACGTAATAAAAAACGAAGTAAGCTGGCGTATAAAATAGAAATTACACATAAACATTTCTTGAAATTTAATTTAGGTTGATGACTTTTTAGGTATGTGTATTAATGTGTTATGTATAATTTTGTAAAGAGTCGTTAAATTTTAAAATTTATGCGAAAAACAATCGCGTGGAAATATTTAAATCGTTTGAGCGACTTTAACGTACGGAAGGAGAAGACTGCTTGAACCTGTTTCGGCTAATACACCAACAAGAATTAAACGCGTGTTTGTCGGAGTTCGGAGTGGTTTTTTTACGGCTAAGTGAATTTCACAACAATAAAAAAATATTTAAAACGCCACCGCAATACAATCGATAAGTCAAACTATTTATTATTTTTTTTTATTTTACTATTATTATTTTTTTTTTTTTTGGCCCGTGGCGCGCATGTTCAGAAGTTTACCATACGGATTCGGATCGTACGATACAAACATGGTTGTATAAACCCTTGTGTAACCTTGTCGTTTTTATGACGTAAAATTTCGGCGGTATGTGTACCAACGATCTATATGATATACGATTGAACGTTCTAGTTTATCCGTGCTTCCTTCAAACACGCTTACGGTCGCTTAGCAAAAAAAAAAAAAAAATAAATAAATAAATAAACGAATAAAAAAATATACGGCGTATAAAATTGTAATTAAAAGACATATCGTATAGACGTATCCGGTATCTATAGTATCATATTATTATTATTATTATTATTATTATTATTATTACTATGCGTAATGGGACGTACTGTGACCGCAGCACGGTAATACGTACACGCGGCGAACGACGGAAACGTAACGGTAAATCGGTGCGCCTCGCAGTGCATTACCGCTTACACGGTAAGCCGTTTAAATTTTTGATAAACATTTTTAAAAACGGTAAATTAACGGTACAGTGGTATAATAGTAGTCGGTATTATATAAATATCGTTGTGCGGACACGTGCGGGAGTGTAAGTATATAATACGTAGGTACGTGAGTGGAAGCGAAAGAGTGTACACACCGTGTTACAAGACTGTGACCTAAGCGTCGGCCGAGGAAGAGCACCGGTCGGGGTGAAGGAAAAAACAGTAAGAGGCGATCGGGGGAGGAGGGGACAGGGGGCAGAAGCGATACAACAAGCGTAAATCGTAATATATACGTTTTATATACCCTGTACCCCGGCTATTATAATAATATGTATATATAGTAGGTACGCGTACCGTGGCGACGAGTGGCCGTAGGTATCGACGAGTCGCGCGTGTCGTGACGAAAACAGATTACCGTTGTCGCCACGAATGATCAATATAAATCACGGGGTGTCGTGCGCCGCGGCGCGTGCATAAAACACCGCAGCAACAGGTATTATACCCGTACACGACGACGACAATAATAATATATAATACGTACTCTACGGTCCACCCGTGTAGATACGCGTCGTATAATAAGACTGGGATTCCGCGTCTTTTACGCGCGTACACGACGGGCAGTAATAAAGTCGTATCTGAATTAAAACCAATTATTCCGGAACGGTACTGTTGCGGCGGCGGCGGCGGCGTGGTCGTCTTCGTCTTCGCGAGGAGTGACACAACCGCAGTTATATTGATGCAAACGCACGGCCGGATCGCAGTCGGTTATATTGTGTTACGTGCGCGTGACACCGAGATATACATCGTTAAATGCACTTTATAGGATACGCTTATATATGTGTGTGTGTGTGTGAGTATACGTATAGCCCAGCGCATACCTGAGGCCGTATTATATTGAGCTATACTCGAGTGTACGGTACACGTCCACGCGTGCGAGAACAATAATAATAATAATAAAAACATAAAAATAAAGACGTCCGAGATGACGATGATACGTGTTCATTTGGCGCGCGTTAAATTCTCAACGTACACACATATATACGGGGAAAAAAAAATTAACTTCGTGACGTAATGTTCAGACAATTAAAGACACGCGCGCGGGTTCTTCTGCAGTCAGACCTTTCGGAACGTCGCGCCGCGACGACCGTATTATTATTATTATTATTACAACACAAATACGAATAATTCAAAGTGCGTTTTATACTGGGTGATTTTTCAAACGCGATCGCTCGATATATTTCAACAACTCTATTATACGAGCACGTTTTTGCGTACGATTCATAACACTTGCAAAACTTGATTTATAGGTACGAAAAAATAATACTTTTTGTCTACGTGATATTTTGAGTTTTTAGTTTCATTCGATTGTATTCATTGATTTCGTACCATGTAATATTACGAAAGAGAAAATTTTTTTCAATACTTAAATTTTCATAAGACTAACGATCTAAGAGATAAAATATTATTTTAAGTCTAGAGTAGCAGAGGTCCCGAAAAAATGTTATCCCGCTACTCCTCTGCTCTAAGCTTAATAACTTGTACCTCTTAAACTATTGGTACAAAACCGAAAATTAAAAAAATTAAACTGTTTCATTTTTCTTGTTCTGTTTCATAATATCATGTCATAAATATAGTGGTTATTATAAAAAAAAAAAAAAAAAACACTTAAATAAACCATGATCATACAAAATATTAAAAATCAATTTTTTTCGTAAATATGTAATTCTAATCTTCTTTCAAATTTTCCTTGAAAAAAAAATCAAATGTATGTATGTCACAGGATTGACAATGGGGTAAGTGTGCTTAAAAAAATCACCCAGATACGAAGACCCAGAGACTCGAAGCGTGTTTTTTTATTCGTTCGACCATCAACGCGCGCCCATGTTTATTGATCATTATAATATAACGACGTGCGTTTTCCGCGCTGGACAGGTCCCCTATTGCGGTCGTTTACATGCGTGTACGTCGATAAAAAGCGAACAGGCGTTTCCTGGAAAGCACGACCTGAGATAATTGAAAAACGCCATCCGCAAAGACGGTTTTGGTCGTTTCGTTTAATACGGCCGTAACACCACGCTGACCACAAAACGCCATAACTCACGGGCATATGTATACATATTACACGGAGGATACGTGAATAATAAAAACATCTCTCGCGCAAATAATGTTTAATAATATTATAGTGCGTGTACACCATTTACATTTAATATGTAATAATATAATGGTGGGCGGACGTCAGTCTGATCCGAGAAAGCAATAAATTATCGTTTTTTAAAAGAGGGTAAACAAATCGCGTCGAGTCGAATCGTCGCGTGTGCCGAGAACTCGGTTTTATCGTCTGCGAATTTTCGGTTTTTGCTCAAACGTCGAATGAAGCTACCTGCAAAAGAAATTCGATAACGCTGACGGCTCGAATTTCAACTAAAAACAGACAGCATAAAAATTATGTCACAACATACATAATATACTGATCAAAAGACGTATAAATATACGTATCTTTGTCGTTTGCCGACTGCACCCTGTAGGAATAGGTACGCACAAAAAATCCACTGTCCTACCGTCTGGTACGTGTCGGAACGACATCGGTAAACGATCGAACGTGTATTCGTAATATTACAACACGTTTTATCGTGTACAAACCGTGTGCGTCATCGGGTGTGCGGCATTTCGAGAAAAATTAAACGCAACCATCCGATTTACACGACATATTATTATGCACGAAAAAGCGGCGCGCGTATGCGCCGGATCGTTAATAAAACGAGGAGGGAAAAAAACGAGTGTTTTTTTTTTCGCAAGCCGTTTGTTCACACTTTTTACCGAGAAATCGTGTGAAACACCTTGTAGCACACGTGCACGGCGTACGTCGAATGCATTCGTATATCTCGTATCTAACACGGGTATAATGCGTGTATCTGTACGACCGTACGAGTAATAACGCATAAATACAATACGGTGAACCGTGAGTGTGTCGAGCGTCTGTCGTGGAAATTTGTAATTTATTTATTTATTTATTGAAAAACGGGACGTGCCCAATTACATAAAATTAGCATAATCTAGGAAAAGTTACATAAATTTCAAAACAAGAAATATAAAATATAAAGATAAAAATCGAATAGACATAATAACATAACGAAGAAAAATGTTACATAAAAATACAAGTGTAAAATATTTAAATTTAGAACGAACAGACATTAATTAGTGCCAAGCACTCAAGAATAGTGGGTCCTCATTGGCTAGTTTCGTCATACGGACAATAGGACGATTTTTGAGGTAGTTACAGCGGCTAAGAGGAATTTGGAAAGGGAAGGAGCATCTGGAGTAAAAACTTGGAACTCTGAAATTAAGTTTACTTAGGAGGACAGGGGAATCGACATCACCATTAATAAGTTTATTAAGGAACGAAAGATTAGCCTGTTCTCTCCTGTCACATAGGGTAGACAAATGGAGGCACTGTAACACAGGTTGGTACTGGTGAGGTTGACATTCAATGCGTAATGCAAAAGCAGCAAATTTCAAAAATTTTCGTTGAACTCTTTCAAGTTGACTACTTCCATCAAGTGTGAATAAATCGATGATTTATGATAACGTTTAAAGGTTTGAAAAATAAGTGTTGAATTCAAAAATACATTTGAAATCATATGTTCAATAGTCAACTGTCGTCTGGAAAAAAGTTAATTACCAGTTGAATCACCGAGTAACCGTCTAAAAGTATTTGAATAAGATATACGGTGACACGTACCATGTCGTAATTGTTATACGTAACGAATGTTTTTGGTATTGCACTCGTCAGATTTGCAGAAGACCTTCGAACTATTTCAGAATTATTCACGAACAATATGTACCGATTACATTTTAAGTTCTAAACCGTTTTGCACCAGTTCAATGATCTGCCGACATCGCCTACCGTGGTTTTGGTCGAGTTTCGAAACGAACTCGTGGAGGAAACGGAAACGACCGAATTCCGTCTATATATATGGTTAATATTTTGAAGGTCTTATCCGCCCCATCTTCCCGATCGTCTACGTTGATAGTCACGCGAAACGATTGCAGATATTCGAATCATATTTTCCTATTTATTTATCACTATCAGATTAATATGCGTATACTCGTATATACGGGCACCGGCTATGGGCGAATTTTAAACAATGACGCGCGCGGCGAACGATTAAACCTCCGTAACAATCCGCGCATAAAGATTTGCATATTATACTGTTATATTATTACCATACTGTTTTTATGTACTCGCAGTGTTATATTGTACGGCCGACGCCGATTATACACATACACACACACACACACACATACACACACACACACACACACACACACATCTACACGAGGTTTATGAAATATGATAATAACAATTACGGAGATCGAAAGAGGAAGAGTGGCGTCGAACAGGAGGAATTAAAAACGAAAGCATAATAGGCACGTTTTTCTATGTACGTGTGAGTTGCATTATCAGCGTCAAACCAAGCAGGGTCAGTTATACTGACGGGCAGCTATAAATAAAAGAAAATATGCGCAGGACCTACGATTATTTTACACTCATTCAGTTAAGTAATGAGGACTTGCAAAGGTGACGTCTTCGAAATGAAACGTGAATAGATTCACATACATTTTTAAATTTAAATTTTAGAGGTCTGTGCCTAAACGCTAATAGAGCTTGTAATGATTCCAGCCTTGCAGACGTGTCTATATAAAAGCGTGTCACAACGCGTTATTACCGGATGACGTGAGCTGTCCCTCTAAACATTTTTTATGTGTTTAGAACTCGGATCGTCACCCGAGTTATTCAGAAGTAATCTGAGTATTGGAATTTTAAATTTCAGGGGGTTTCGAAAACATAATTAAGTAATCTAATGTAAATGAATAGTAATATTAATAAAAAAATTAAATGATTAAAAATAAAATGAAATAAAAGATTGATGAGGTGTGTATGATACAAATTTCAAAAGTGTTTAACGTATCATTGTACTAATAATTAAAGTATATCTGCATCAGTTCGTACTATTTTTAAAATATTTATTTCTTTATTTATGTTTTAATTGTATATAACAATACGGGACGTGTCCAATTACTACAGTATTGTAATATATAAAGTAATAAAATATCGAGTAACGCATAAATGTTTGGATTAAGTGAATCAAACAAATTATCAATTTTCATATTAAACGATTCACATGATCTTTTTCGTACGTTTAATACTCGAGCTTTTTTCTGCCCTCGTCGATGGAAGGAATACAGCGTTCTCAGAAATATAATTGTACATAGATAACCTATAACTGGGGAATATGAAAATCCAAAATTGTATGCATAAATATATATATAATAACACGTTATCGATGCATACAACATAATACACACAATGTGAGTCATATATTACGTCATATTATATCAATAACCAAAATGAATGTTCGAATATTTAAAACGCAGATTTGATTACGCTAAATACTACACTGGATTCGGTAAATCGGCAACTCGTATTTGAATATTTACAACAATCTCGGTACCTACGACGATAAAACTGCGATTCGCGTACGCCGGAAGTGTGCGAGCCGAGTGACACACCGTCATCGCGCGGCCGTGTCACGACAGCGACTGCAGTCGCGACGCGACCCCGGGTATAGGTACCCGTAGTCGGTGCACGCACGAAAAACGATGTGCCGGACCGAGAGATCCGAGAGGAAAACAAGCGCGTATAAAACAATAATATAATGATACGTCATAATAATATTATTACATTATAAAACGGCGTCGGGCACCGCGGAGACATGAACGCACGCCGCGTTACGGTTTAAAAGCGCACATACCCATTTGTATATATTGTTATTATTATTTTTACTCGCGCGCGCCGTACGAAACGGGTGAAAGTCCGAGACGCACTAGGCGTGAGACGGCTAATAGACCCCACGAAGTGTATACAACGGTATACAAACAAACGCATATTACAATATAATCACGTCGGGTGGCTAAAAAGGTCAATCGACCGGGTCACTGTTGCGCACGTGTGCGTATGTGACATGTGTGTGTGTGTGTGACGTGTGCACCGTGTAATTTGTGTGTGTGTGTGTGTGTGTGTGTGTGTACGTGTGCAAAACGTCGTCGTCGACGTGCACTGATTTTTATTTATTATTTTTTTACACTCCGAGTGCGACTTAATGTGTACGCGAGTGAACATGAAAAATAATTACGTCAATACACGGCGAACAAGCGCGTATCACACGGTGCTGCGCGGTCGACACACGCCGCTGATCGGGTCCGCGCGCGGCAGTTCGCAAACCGTCGACCCCCGGGCGGGGAGGGCCGGCAGAGGAGTGGCCTGACCTACAACCGCGCGGCGGCGAGACCGCGGGCGCTACGCGACAAATCGACCGACGGAGACAGACGGCGGCGGCGGCGGCGTAATATCGACACGTCCCTACGTCGCCCGGAGTCTTTGCGTGTTCACCTGCCGTGTGTGTGTAACGATATTAATAATAATTCATAATAATAATAATAATAATAATAATAATAACATTATTAAGTATAACGACGCGATGTATAGAGGACGATTCGACATTTTCGCTATGCCGATTTTGTGTCTTATGAATATTCAAAATGTAGACTATGTATGAAAGTTTTTACATCGAGGGAAATTTACAACTATCAAGTAAATTTCATATTTTTTCTTTTACCCTCGAGGGGATTTGCGGCGTTCCACGAGTCACGTGTACATTATGACCGCACGTGCGACCGCACTGCACCGTGATCGTAATAAATTTTCTAAAACTCAAAATCGCTCTCAAACCCATCTCGAGTTTTGCACCGATCAGTGGTTGTCAGACGATTTATAATATTTATTTTACGTTTTAGATTTGCCTCCCCCCCCCAGAAAAAAACTCTTACGACAGTTCAATTTTAACTCTATTTTTGAATATTCGCATGACAAAGTCGCTGAAAACACAAAACACGTCGAATCACCGTGTACACAAGGAGTACATATCGTTGTATACGAGTTTTTACCGACGCGGACCGGTCACGAGCAGGACACACGGACATTCGGCGGACGACCGAGTTTTCGGGTGCGCTCAGAACAGGGGAATAGGTCGGGCGGATTAAGCGCGGCGCCGTGGGCTCGGAGCCGCGGCGGCACCGGAACCGCCGGAATTCGCGGTACGAGAACCAGTCCCCCGCGTGTGCCAATATATATAATAATTCGTACGGCGAAACCGACAACTGTATCGTCGCACTGGTGTCCCGCGTGCGCGCGTTCGCGTCCGTAAAAGATATTATTATTATGTACATATTTTAAATATTATTATATCGAGATACGTTTTTTTTTCCCGAGCAATCGTCGTGTACGAGGTAAATAATTGAAGAAATGTTTATTTTTTAATTTATTATTATTATTATTATTATTTTTTTTTTATGAATTACAATCAACGGAGATTACGGTATAACGATGAATAACGACGACGTATAAACGGATTTATAAAACCGATTCAGGTATATATATATAAAAAGAAAAAAGAAAAAACACGTGAAAGAATACTGTTGCACGTGAGCATTCGTATATCGTACATTACGTACGACCAGCTGCAGTGTTCACGGACGAAACAATATTTTTTCCCTGACCGCCGAGCGACAATCCGGACGGATGCGACCGAGACGTTTTATCGCCCGTATATCATAGGGTCGACCGTCCCTGCAGACATCGCTACCAACGTGCACGCCTGTGGATTTCGTTCGAACAGACCTTCAACGAGTCAAAACGACTTGGATATTAACACGTTAAACTGATTCTCTCTCGAAGACAATGCACGCGGGCAGTGGTTTTCATAAAACCACGTTTGTGGTAACGATCCGCCGAGTACACCTGGCAGGCTTTCTATGCGTGCGTAATAAGAATATGACTGTTTTTGTTTTTTATGTTCCGCCGTAATATTCAAACGGTGGTTTTTTTTCCTTTTACAATGATGTCCATCAATGATTTCACTTTTTCACTTTTTATTATTATTGTTCGAAGGTCGGCGCGGCGTGGTAAATGACTCCCACGCGATAAACGTGTACGCGATGCAACAGGGTTACGAACGGATCGAAAAGAAAAACGACGTCAGACAATCAGCTTTTAATGTTCTAACGCGCGTCTACATAATATAAATTATATTGTATACGTGGTGTACAAAACCATATACATATGACGCGTGTACTTGGATTTATTTGTTTCACGATCCAACAACCTAGGTCTTTTAAGCGGTAAATGACCATTTAGCAATTGGACAGCATATTCCATTATTACTTTCGATGTTATTACGATTACCATTACTCGATTTATTAAATGCGATAACGTTGTTGTTTAAAAATTTACGATTGTGGTCAACGCCTATTTATTATTATTCAACGCATAAACCTCGGGACTGCAGGTGGTATTTATGTTAGTAGTATAGTAAGAGTAGTAATATGGCAGTCAAGCATTTTGCAAGTCGTCATTGTCCGTCTAACCCAAGTTAGTTTTGATTTTTACTTTGTCGAGTCGTATAGTATGACGGAAACGATCTACAAAAAATGCTTTTAAATGTGCAATTATCATAGTACAATTAAAATCCTAAAAATATTTTAATATATTTTTTATCGTTTATGAAATGAAAATTAAAGAACCTGTTTTTGATCGTCACAACTACGGAATACTTAAATACTTAAAACATTTTTTTCAAAACCATAAGACTCTATAGTAGTAACGACAAAACGTTTAACCCGGTTAAAAAAGCCAGTAAAGAGGGGGGTGGTCAATAAAATAAAAAATCAATAATTTACACCATATAGTTTAATTTATGGTGCATATTATATACAAACGCAAATTTGTAAAAACTTTTTAACTTTTGAGTACCTACTATAATAATCCTATTCGTTTTTCATATTACGCACGATCGAAATATGACGTTTTGACAATTTAATTATTAGGGTACTACTTAATGTACACTCACTACTTAGGGTAATATCGAGATATTCTTAAGTGGTATTTGGTACTCGTATATATTTAGGGCTTTTTCTATTATAAAGTTATAGCCTATGAGTAAAACTACGAAGATACGTAAACTAACTGACTATAATACTTAGACATATGTGAAAAATGATTGAAAAATAAGGAATATTTTTAAAATGCTCGCGTTTCATCAATATTTTGCAATTGATTATAAAGTTAGCTGATTCGATAGACGAACATTCCTATACTTTCAACTACGTTCATTTCAATATTTCCTATCACAATAACATTCGTCAATATACTACATTCTATGAACAAATCCCATTTAAGAACCATTCGTGCATGTCAGTAGTTGTTCGAATTAATTATTTTTCGCAAGAGTAGTTACCGGTATGACAGCTAGATGGTGTATTTAAAGCGGTGATATATTTAACCATAGCTAAAGTATTTGTAATTAAAAATGTGAAAAAAAAAACCATAATATTTTAAACCGCATTTGATTATTTAGTTCAACAATGACTCAGGAAAACCACGTTGTCTTTTCCTCTTAGATAAACTTTGTGATGTGTAAATTTTTTACGAAAATCACCGAGTAAAAACGCAATAAAATGTGTAAATAAGATAACGATACTAGAATTCAAATTATGCAAATAGGCTGCCGAAACTCATGATCAAAGTTTTCCACAACGTAATTCTATGTTACTCATCGGTATTAGTGGAAAATCGTCAACGACGCGAGTACTCATAAAAAACGATATCGAGGAATGAGATATTGCCCACTGTGCAATATAGTATGTACTATAAACATACAAGGTATGTTTCATATAACATTGGAACATCATGATTTGTGACATAACTGCAAGATGCAAAATACTGGTACTTCCAACTAAACGATCATACCTAATCCTACTAACGTTATTACGAAATAAAAATCTAGCGTAGAAGAAACAACGCTTGTCATAAGTTTGGAATTTGTCGACGAGCCAATAATTATCCGCGGAAAAAGAATAACACATTATACTGCGTTTGAGTAATACGAACGTTATTTTACCATTTGCGTTACCTATATTATTATTATGATACGTTTTTGGTATAATATCCGATGAAATGGCCTCTGATTCCGAGGACACAAAATACCGATATTTCGTCATTTTAAGGTAGATATACGTGTTTTAACACAATTTTCAAGCCTCATTACACGGCCGCTAATGTAAACACATGTTATAAATTATATGAGCCGGGCTGTCAAGGAGCCAAGGGACTTTTCGGGTTTTTTTTAACAATAGCTCATATAGAAACTATCTACGTGAAATTTTTTTTTTTATATCTCATATTACGTTTTGAGTTACCTGATTTACGTTGTTATAATTTGAGAAATGATTTTCGATTACAGTAATTCGCATTGCTGTTACCTAATATCACAACGTATGATTGTTGAGGAAAATAATTTTAAAAATACAATTAATTAGTCTTTAAGGGTAGATATACAATACTTTTATACTTCTAGAAATATGTGAAATCTAATGAATTTTTATCACTTATTACATTTGGAAATTATTTATAATGTATCTAATTAGAAAGTATGCATAATGCACTCAGATAATATTATCTTTATCTACACTATGAAATCTAAATTCAAAAGAATAAACGAACGCGTGTCTAATGTATTATAATGCAAAATTAACATAAATAACAAATATGAAAATTCAAAAAATAAATCCATCCAACTATGCAGTATACTCACGTAATAACACTTACTCTTAAAATTTGACAGATAAGGTATAGAAGTATTTAAAAAAAAACAAAAAATGATAATTATTCCAAATTTTTTAACAGAAATCGTTTTAATTAAAAAAATTCTTAGTAAATAGTTAATGTGTACAGCTCAAATGGCCTATATTATGTAGGGTATGAAAGAAGTTTCCGAAGAGTTAAAAATAATCACTTCATTATTTGCTTGTTTAATGTTATGTAATATTATATTTTATTTTTCAAAAATTCTTTATTTATAATAATTATAATCAAGCATGTACAATAATTTGCATTTATGCATGCCTTGAAAAATCGTTAAACTTAATTATTAATTTGAATGTGAAAAATAAATTTCAATCTCAGTCATAAATAAAATAAGAGTTTTAAGAATTTCAACGCATGAAAATAAAAAGGACAATACTATTTATTCTATGGATACTGACCGCTTGAATAATGTCCATATCGTCGATTATCTTGGATGTTTCGCTCTTTGTATTATAGTTTCAACACGATCTTAAAAACTGTAACTCGGTATCAACGAGTGAAAAAAACAAAAAAAAACAAAAACAAAAAAAATTTTAAATGTTCGCGATCTTATTCTTCACTGACACGCGTCGAGATTGGCGAGTGACTGAAAATCGACGACTCGCGTTGGAAAGGAAACACATCGTCCGTGTACGCCGCACCGCTGTTGTTCGCACACTGGCACATACACGTGGTAAGGTTATTCTTCGGGTCATCTCCTCCAATCGTAATTCTATTATGATATTTTCTCACTTGGCCTCCGTAATAAATTTGCTGAATTTATTGGTAACGTGTGTTCGTCACCGCAGAACGATTCGATAAGAAACACTTTTTCTTTTACCGTTCGAAAAAAATTACAATAACCCACGAACGGTTTGTGAAAAAGTGAAAAAACCTACGCGCGAACGCCGAACACACGCCTATAGTTAGCACGTGATATCGGTCTCAATCCATCAACCACTCGACTGCACCGAACACCGACGATGATTTACGCAAGTGCGACTGTCAGTGCCAGACGGCCGTTTTGCCCGAGGGCGATCTGTTGATTTTTCCCCGTAAAATCCGAACAAAATTAATGCAGTCGCATCGATCACGAGTTTGACAAACGCATGCGTGTTAAACATTCACATTGGACGCCAGAGCTGATAATAATACGCGGCCGACGAAAAACGTCCGAATCCGATAGACACCGAAGACTCGTAATGTCCTAAACGACCGGCCAATAGTTTTTATGCGAAACAACAATGTTTGATTTCGGTCGGTGTGTGCCGCGTATGTTTTACTACTAGTACACGTAGGTATAAATGTCAATATTGTTGTCGTAGGGTCGAAACAACACAACGCTGGGCACTGTGATAATATATCGACGTAATATCGAATAACGTAACACGTCGTATGCGCGCCACGAGTACAACAGTGTTGCAGGTTTTTTTAAAGGTCGGAGACCCGGTCGAACAAACACCGGACAGCGATTGCGGTGGTGTATGGCGTTTTATTACGGCGGACCTACCTACCGCGGAGTCGTGGAGGCCAACAATGTAATATAGTCGTACGCGATTTGTCAGCCGACGATGTGTATTTTATTATGTGTCACACGCTTAATATTATGCGCGTGTGTAGGTTAGGCCTCTACGTCTAAGTCTCGGACGAAACGAGTTTACGAGCCACCACGACGACGTCGACGAATATAATATCGATCCTATTGTCCTAGGACGCGGGTAATATAAACGAAATCTCACGGCGCGGATGGAAAACAACAATATTTCAATTCGGCCGACCGACGTTCCTACAGTACGGTCGTTTTTACATATTTTTTATGTTTTAAGCCACGTAACGTGGTTTACACGTGCGGTATACGTCGAAATACCGTGGTAGCGGAATTTCGATAATTATTACAGGATACAACTAATTGAGTCCTTTCAATTTGCATATTAATTTTTCATGACTACGACGTACGCAAAATTCCCATGTTTCGAGACGCTTTATGAGCGTGCGTGGCTGCATGCGTGCGTGCGTGCGTGCGTGTGTGTGTGTGTGTGTGTGTGTGTGTGTGTGTGTGTGTGTGTGTGTGTGTGTGTGTGTGTGTGTGTGTGTGTGTGTGTGTGTGTGCGCGTGTGTGTGATTGAATGTGTGTTTTACATGCTGTAAATACACATCGGGTTCTATGAAATAATTTATTACAACATAATTAGATACCTATACGACGAAAACACCAGTAGTACCCAGTAATAATACGGTGTTTCTCACGACTAAACGGAAATACATTTTACGAACCATTATTATTGTACGGCAAAACTGGAAGACACGATGTTAACGTGTTTCGTACACGGTAAGTATATCAAATAGCTACGAACACCATACATCATATTGATGAAAACATGATTATTATTTTAAAGCATTGTGATGCCACGACGGTCAGACGAAATCAATAAAACGGTAATCAAAAACTTTTAGAATCGAACCGAGGAAGTGTCTACGGTGGTGTTGATCACGCGACAGGAAACCTGTATGCTGGATTCTAAATACGTACGATAATTAATAAGCAAAATTTATTGAAATCGGTTTTAAAATATACGTTATAGACTATGGTGATTAAGAAAAAAAAAGTAAAATAAAATACATATAAATGTATGAACAGTTATTTTTTCTCCGTTGAAACGGGTCCGTAATACGTTTCATGTTTATAAACATACAATAATACGTTGCGGAGAACAATGAAATTATTATTTTGTAACTCTCCTCAAAATGTGAAAGTTGTTCAAGACATAAAATCGCCGTGTTGTCATACGAAATCCAAAAACTTTCAGAGACTCCGTCGAAATGTACCGTATAATGCATGAGAACCGCGCACGTTTATAAGGCGGCGAGAACCCCGCGTGTGTATGTGTGGACGGGACGACTAATTTTCTCCCAATTAGCGGACAGTAATAAAAGAATTATTACACACGGGACGTTCGCATAACGTTTTCATTACATTATTATTGGTAAATATTCGCTTTCACGAGCCAGTCCGGTTTTCATACAGTCGGGCGATACCACGTCTTTTGGGCCCTATGGACGGGAGTCCTTGACGGAAAGCCCCCATGCGGAAGAGAGTTCCAAAACGCTAACACAAAATGATATATTGTGAACCGTAATAGTTATGACAATAATAATAATAATAATAATAGTAATCATAATATGGTATATACACCACTATTTACTGTAGGCAGGTACCTGTATGCTATTATCGACGCATGCGTGTTTTGTGAAGTGAAAACACAATCCTTGATGGAAGAGTGGTGCCCTTGTCGGATGCTGTGTGTAACAACAACACATGATGGGACACGTTATTATTATTATTATTATTATTATTATGACTATTATTATTACTGCTAACAAACGCGTGTCAATATTTTGCGGACAGCTGTAGCAATGAATCGTGTCTGCGGCGTGGACACGCGCTTGAACGACATGCGGAAATCAGGTGCCATTGTGCACGTGATGTGCGCAGTATAATGGAAAACAATCAGTTTTAATTTTCACGTTTTTCGTCCATCCGTCTCTATAATATATAGGCTCACTAGGAGTAAACAACGCTTTTATTGTGTTGTATATTACTTTTGAAAACACAGGCTTCGGAAGGTGTCACCGTGTACATATCCGAAAACGACAAAGCATCCTTTTTTTATCTATTACTGTTTTCTTTTTTTTTTTTTATGCAATTCAGTATCGCTATTACTTATTATTTTCATAATAATACACGTTGTAGTAACGTAAAACACGGAGTGTACTGTGCCAAAATTATTACGTCTAATTTTTTTTTTTTTTAGAATAATCCTAGATTTTCATTTTTACATTACCGAAATATTTTTGAAGGATTTGTAAACGTATACGGGTACTGTATCGGAAAGATAATGACACAGGTATCCACGTTTCCTTGACTGATTATACGTACACACACACACACACACACACATGATATTTTGGACAAGCCGACCCACTAGATGTCGAAATAATACAATAATATGATGGCGATCGATGTATTATAACAATTGATTATTATCACTATAGTATATATATATATATGTAAAATTTTATATAATAACTGTGCAAATTTCCTATTATGACTGTGGAACGTGACAAGAGAACGAAACAGCCGAATATTTTGTAACATAACTTACTAATACCTATGTTCCATAAGCGTAATCGTAATTTGTAGTAGCGCACACGTGACTCGTGTATGGGCACAACGTTGATTACTTAAAAAAATAATCGAATTCAGTGGTAAAAATAAACTAAACGAAAGCAATACGAACTCGACACACACAATGCAATGTATTTGTCGATCTTTTTTGTCGTCTAGACTCCGGATAGTTTTAATGAAAATGTGAAATGACAGCAATTAGTATGCCATTAGCATTAGGTTTTATCTGCGTTAAAGTGTTTACCATTTAGATAAAAAAAAAATAAAAATAAAAAAACAACGCGTTTGAACACAAAGAAATCGTTGTGTGACCATCATTAATAGCACTAGAAATAAAAACAATTGCGATATTATTTTCCTTTATTTTATAAAATACACGTAATTTTACTGTCAACCGTCCTCGTGGAGTCATGGCAATATTCATATCGAAATAGTACAAGGCTGTAGTCATTTTTTTCCGTTTAACCACTTGTACGAAATTTATTTTAATGTGATTTTGACGTGTAAACGTTTTGTACCTGACGAAGACGACGACGACGACGACGACCAGGTTTCGTCACAGAAATAAAAGAGTTTCGGCGGAAGAAGGGCGTATCGCGACGTCGTTAGAAATAATAGACCACATATAATATCGTTGACGAGATTGCGTCTGCGACCATAAGATTGTCCAGCAGGTATACAATATAACAATTGAGTCGTTATTTGTGTATTTGCGTTTAAAGTAGGCAAACGGCGAGTAAACGTGTCTGGAAATCTCTAAGAACTTTCTCGAAATAACTCAGTGTTAAACGCGAGGGGTTATAAAAAAATCGTTACGACTTGTAATCGAATCGTTTTACTACAGCCACCGAATTCTTATTGAAAAACAATAATAATAATGGTTAAGTAACCGCGTGATCTCGTGCGATGTTACGGCGCGTATTCGTGTAACTTTTTTTAATCTCCTCACGTCTTCTTTATGATAATATTAAATCGTACTCACGTAATCGATTATCCGCATCGCAAAACTGTTCATAATCGATATACGGCAAAATAAAATATTGTTTTCACGTTAATCCCGGAACCTGGTCATAGCGCGCGGAATTCATTTCACCGCGCTGAAAACAAAATATACTCTCTTGCGAACGGTGCCGGTCACGTATACGACGGAAACGTTGTGTCGAGCACGCGTTTTGTACGTTTTTCGCACGCCGGAATTTCGAACGATCTTCCGGTATGACGGTGGACCGATCTCAGAAAATTCACCGGCGCCGGGCCGACAGAACTTGCGCACAAACACGGTGAGCGTGCAGTCGTACCGTGATTCACACCGCGCATCATATTGCACTTGAACACTCGTTCGCCAGTGGCATCGACCACGGCTGTGATAACGGACGTGGTCCAGACTCGGCCGTTAAAATTAATAAAAACAATAATATCGACATTAATCAACGACCCGAAGGCGTGCCTTCTTGAAAACGCGTTCGGCACGTAGAAACGTCGTGAAAACACAATGATTTCCGCGCGGCGTTTCGTCGACGCACTCGACAACGACACTGCCGCCGCCGTAGGTTTATTTTAAAAAACGCGTCGACACCGCGCCGCCGCCGCCGCGGTGACTGCGTATAGACCGCACTCGTTTTACTGTTATGGAACGCGAATAATCAACGGATTCGTCGGCCGATTCACAACACATCCTGTAAAATGATCCGTAACAAATGGGATGTAAGGATAATGCGCAGCGATAGCGTCTGGCGGTGGAGCCACAAGAAATTTCCCATCAAAAAAAAAAAAAAAGTAAAATAAAAAATAAACAAACCAACCAACGTACGTTACACGACGCGGAAAACGACGAATCCGTTCGTTTCTCGTCTACGTAGTGTTTGTGTGTGTGTGTGTGTGTGTAAGCAGGTAGGTACCTATATTATAATCTGGTTAATAAACGTGTACAGCATATCCTATAGGTACACGGGGTCTTACGTAAAATTGTGCCACGCCGCGATATAATGATGATGACAGTGTGCTATTCGGATCAAAAGAACGCAGGAAATGACAAGATAATTATATCGATAAAACGTTTGGAATATGACGTATCGTACCCTCGAATATAACAAGTAATATGTAATGTCTAGCATACTTATTATTATTACTATTATTATTTTTTTTTTTTTTTTGTAATCGCCGCAGTTTATATACCTATAATTCCCCACAGCAGCATTATCGTATCATCATTTACGTCATGATTGATTAATGTAAATATATAAGTGCGCGTATGAATCTATCTAGAACCATTCGTCTCCGATTCGTATACAAGTACGATAATACAGTAACTAGTTAGCTGTATTGATTGATGTGTTGAATAATTACATCGTTTTACCTCACGGATGGTTACTTGGATCGGATGATAATTGTGTATCTGAAAGCGTTGTTTTTCGTGAGTCGCAGCGGAAGCGAAAGCTTTAAAGCGAAAAGCGTTCCCAAAACAACCACCAGATGTTCGGGCCGTTTGGTTTGCAGGTATAAAACGGTGAAAAACTATTTTCGAAAAATGAGGTCAGTACGACCCGAAGTGAGGAATTGTGTCCATAGAAAATTAAATGTATCAAAGAGAATCTCGAATGTTTTCAATTTGTTCTCGTCAATCAAATTTTTACGTTCACTTACTCTGATTTAATTTCCCTTCAAAACTGCTGTAAACAATCGTATGTTTATAAATAATTCTCGTCCTTGTTAAAATATGCATCGCCGGTGTGAGAACCGTTTTCCTTTCAAAATTTCGATTATATAAGAATGTGCAAAGTATGTGTGAGAATATAAAAAGGAAAACATTTTGTGTAAATTTCCCAAATTAGCTGAAAAATATTCTACTCTCTCTCTCTCTCTCTCTCTCTCTCTCTCTCTCTCTCTCTCTCTCTCTCTCTCTCTCTCCCTCTCTCTCTCTCTCTCTTCGTTCATATCCCTCTTTGTGTATTTTTATATACAGTAATTAGATGGCGTATGAATGGAATACAATTATTATTATTTTCAGTGCAAGTTAATTCATTTACACACGTTTCGTCTGAGGTTATCTAAGGTCCAAGACGTAAGACACTTTCACGGCAATACAGTTATTATACTCTATATACATGAAGTTGTTATTTTGTAATTTTATTTTTATTGATTGAAATTTTCTACTATTGTTTTGAATTACATTAACGATAGTCGATATTGAAAAACAATGTATATTACAGATAAAATCCATTAATCATTAATGATTTAAATAATCTCCATTGTTTTGTGAGTAAAGCTAATTTTCAAATAATTTAGATTTATATATATATAATATATATATATTATACCACATAGAAGTAACAGTTATTCAATTGTTACACATTAAAATTAATAAAATTAAAAACAATACGATCAAAATTATATTTCATCACACAGTCACCTACTTTATTTACTGTTATAAGAATATAATAATTTAGAATAATTGAGTCAGTAGTAATTTCACACAATAAAATTAAAAGTCATATTTAACTATATAAAAACACACACACACACACAAATACACCAATGTAATATACGTGTGTGAATTAAATTTTTTTGTCGTAAATTCATGTAAAATGATAGGTAAATTCGAACTTTTTTTTCACTATTTTAAATATAAAAGAGTATAACATAATAAGTTCAATACATTTTACAAACTCATTCACTAATTTCTCAAACACAATAATTACTGTTATTCAGTTCATATAGATTTAAAATATAATTTTGATAAGTACTTGTTAAGAACTTTTTTCTAAAATAATAATGGATTCATAAAAATATCGACTTTAAATAGACGTATAATAAAAACTAATAAAAAATAACCTTACACGCATTTAATGAATATAATTCTAGTTTTGAAAAACATAATAAACAAATGGAAAATGTTTTAACACATAACGTTGTGAATGATAATTTTTAAAAAGGTTGGACAATTGCAAACCTATAGAACAGTTAGTTGTATATATCCTTATCGCATTCGATCTGGAAAATCTGTTGAAAAGTGTTAAGGTCTGTGTATGACGACCTCGAATTTGAAATTGCGAGTTTTAGGAAAATATAAACTTTTCATTTCCGGTTGTATTAAAATGTCGACGGAAATCGTTATGGCAGATGATTAAAAAAAATACCTGTGGTAACGTTAATAATAACAAACTGCGTTTAGACAAAAACATACTTTTATAGTGGATTCAGACAGTGTGTGTAAACTGTAATGTACGTAACATGTGTGTTATAGTTATAAGGTTCATATACAGTATGAAGTTATGAGATATAGTTAAATTATGTCGTCGACGTTATAACTTTAAAAAATAAGTGAGGGAAAAACGTCATAAATTGTATGCGATCAAATGGCATAAGCTCGCTCGATTCCGAATCGATAATTACTGTAAATATTGACGTCAGTTTAATTGGTTTCGTTTTTTTTGCGGGGAGGGGGGGATTTGAAATTGTATGCTACCGAATTATATATTGGTATTAAATCACGAATTTACGATATTGTGATTTGTATGTGCCGTACAGGGGATATCATAGCTGTTCCATATTATACTAATCAATCGTGTGTTGAACAAAAAAAAAAAAAAAAAATGTAATAACAATATGAATATGAATAAAAAGCAGGCGTATTAAAATCGAAACGCACATGTGTTTACGCTATACGCATTAACGTCGTACGTACACGGTGTACAGTAACAAAATATATTACTATAAGCTACACTCAATTGGTCGCGCTATTGGTTACATGCGTGTTACAGCTCGTTATCGATTTGTTTCAAGACTTTCAAGATCATTATTTCCTCGTTGGTATATGGAACAACGCACACACACACACACACACACACACACACACACACACACACACACACACACACACACACACACACACACACACACACACAATATCATATCGTATCACATAAAATATATTATATTATATAGTTAAAGTAATTTTTTTTTCTTTGTACACCATTTTCCCCTCGTATGCGTATATTCCCGTGATATGTAAAACCGAAAATCTCGTCGCGTACCTATACATAACACACGCACACACACACTTGGTTTTTGTGATGGACGTACTTGTCACGTATTTTTGATATACCTGTTAAAAAGACACTACTGTCTATACTCTATACTATATAATATATTTATATATGTATATAGTGTATGTATAACGGAACTATGTAATTGTTCATTTTTTTTTCGACTAAAATCTCATTAGTCAGGTACCTACATATCTAGCTGTTGTTCGGCTTGTTTTAATTTAATATTTCGAAATAGTTTGAGACGTGTGTGCACAACAAAACGAGCGTGTACAGACAACACGTAAACGTGTTTATACATACAATATACATACGTATAAAAACATACTTCGTTGCGGTTAAGAGTGTCATAACCAAAACCGGCATCGTCTTCCTCGTTCGTTTAATTACTCTTCAACTCTATTACGAATCTTCTGCGTGCGTCGATACGATTAGAATTTTCTGCTCGAATCGAACAAGACCCCTCCCCCCCACCCACCCACCGATCGCGTTCAAATATTTACTAATGAATTTACTGTTCCGCGTGTTTTTCGTCTATACCCATACAACACCGGATCAGAATACGTACACTGATCTCTCGACACAATACGTAGAATAATATTTTTGATGAAATATCGTAATATAATTTGCTAATGACATAAAATCAAACGCATCGTGATTAGATTTGCCATTTTTTTTTTTTTTTGTGCGATTTCATTCAAATAAATCGCACACCTAGGGTTAGTAAAAAAAAAAAAATCCGATCGGCCGCATCTTACCATTGCGCCACTGCAGTGTTAATAGTGAACTATCTATATACGTACGTTAACTGTGTAACACTGTAATATGAAATAGTTAGTTCCATCAATAACGAATTCGTGTTTTTAACGACAATAACACAAAGAATAAAAAAAAAAATGCAATAATAATAATAACACTTGAGACGCCGTTTTAACACAGCATTGTTGCTTTAATAATAACGATCGGTTGTTATTTACACATTGGTATAGTAATAACAATAATAAATAGAACGGCGCGCGTGGGACGTGATGTCATTATCATCGGGGACCATTACCTCACACTGGAGTTGGCCGACAATCATAACGCGGGACCTTACGCCACCCGCACGATCACACAAGAACGGTCAGCCTATAATATAATATTATATATATAGTGTTGTAAACCGTGGACCCAAAAATAATAAACATAAATAAACGAAACGAAAATAATTTTACTCTATGCCTTTCGTATTTTCACAAGTATATTTACACGTCATTTAACCCGAATTCAGAACGAATTCGCGGCGTTTAAATTGCGCTCTGCAATAACGTACTAATAAAAATAAACAAAAAAAAAAAAAAAATGAAAAAAGAGAATCTGCCTTTTAACGGGGCACACGTATATCGTAAAATAATAGCAAATTTTATCGGCCGCGTAGAGCTAACCTATGTTTCAACGCACCGACCGAATGGATCGTCAAATCGAACCGAAGAACTATGACGTGATAACGAGAAAATACGGATCGTCTCTATTGGGCACGGGCCTCCTGAATCGTTCTGTCCGACCGATAAACTTAATTGGTAAAATACTCGCTGGATGAACAGCAGCGGCGGCGGCGGCGGCGGCGACGACGACGGCAGCAACAAACGAAACATGTTATCCGAATCGCTTTCATATCGATTCCGTGTGTCGTATTATTACGCTTCAAGTTATATTACACGGTTGTATACATATTAGTTTTACACACGAATCACGATGGCTGGTATAGAAGTATACGAATCACGTAGATTAGAGATTAGCTCCTAAACGTTACGTAAAGAAAATTTATTTATATAAATGTATTTTAGTTTCGACTCTGGAGAATATTATAAAAAAACAAAAAAAAAACGTTACACACAGATGAGTGACGGTGAATAACTAATCTTTGTTCTTAGGAAATGTAAATTGCTGAAATACTTTCATCCGGTAGAAATTTAAATGTACCTACATAAATATATATATATCAAATATCAATACACAATATCTACTATAATATCAGTACGATTTGTTTTTACTATCCGATTAGATTAAACCGTTAAATCGTTGTGAATGTAATACTATTTAGGCATTATTAGACAGTAAATTGAAACCGATTTGGAATTAACAAAACGCCATGATATCCGGATTGAAAAAAAATCATCTTCTACGGAGTGAAATAATAATTTATGAATTACATCTCTAAAAAGCGTAATAATCTACGATAATATTACAAACGACTCGTCGAGTGCGTCTGCATTTCCCGAGTCGAAGCGACCAAACCGCTATATTATGAGTTATATTATGCAACAAATGATATTCACGTGCATGTTGATATTTAAATCACATTGCTTTCATCACAATCTAATGGCGATAATTGTTGAAAAATTATGCACGTTTACGCGGCGGTTATATTACTATTTAAATAAATATATATATACATATAATATACACATACATTCGACACGGCTTGGTAAAAAAACAACAACAACAACAACAACAACTTGTACTTACTCGTTAAACAGTCTCAGCAATATATTTCTTTCGTAATGAAATATTATTGGTCACTGCCGATTGCGATCCTTGTGGCGGCCTTTCGATTTCGCGACTCTGTAACACGAAAACAAAACCCCGTAAATATTTTTATTGTTCCATTATAATACACGCTCGCGCAAATACACACACACACACACACACACACACACACACACACACACACACACACACACACACACACACACACACACACACACACACACACAAGCACGCGTATGCAATATAATAATATAATAGTGAGGGCAACGTTTGGGTCCTTAATCTCTGACACAGTCGTAAAGAGTGTTCGTAGCCGCATACAACGCGTGGTACATACAATATATATAATAGTATTATAATATATGTGTCCGCTAAGATCACGCTCGAATGTAGAAAAAAAATCATTACTCGACGTGTGCTGTCCAGTACGCCTTATCAACACGTATTTTGTGTAATAATACGTATGTACGAACATGTTATATACCTGGATGTAATATACGATTGTATATACGATGTGTAGTTGAACGTGTAAAAGACAAGTCACCCAACCCTTACACAAACTTTGCACGAGGGACTTAGTTTCTGTTTATTCTCCCGTCGGGATGCGAACTCGTGTATTTCTATTTTTTCGATGGAACACGACTCGTGTATTAATAGTTGAGTTGTCGACATACACACACACACACACACACACACACACACAAATATATACATATTTATTTATTTAATTATTAAATAATATAAAAAATATCATTTAAATGACAACCACTGACCACGTTTTATTTAGATCTATGTATAGTATATTCAAAACAATTAACCCAATTTAAGAAGTCGTAAAAAATATAAATTGAACTAAAAATTCTGACGAAAAGGCAGGTATAAATTGAAATAAAAATAATTGAAACAAATGAATTTTGAGTGTCTGTAAATAACAATTATTATTTGACAACTATTTTGGTTTTTTTTTTTTATTATATTAATATAATCAAGTACATTGCGTCTACAATTATGTACGGTCTAAAAATGGAATTTTTCTTTAGTTGAAATTAGATATTGATTAATTATTGTGAAAGGAAAACATTATTCATAATATATTATCACTTATCAATTAGGTATGAGTTATGAGAAAGCAATAAAGAAACTCTCGTTTATAAATGAATTTATCTTAGGTATTATGAGATTTAGATTTGGTACATGATTTGCAGTTAATTGTTCAAAAAAGAAAATACAACTGTAAGTGTGTATTTCAAGTGAAAATCTCACACATATTTTTAATTTTTAATAACGATCACATCGAACTATAAATGAAATACCTATAGTCATAATTATATTGTACTACTCACTTAAATTTACCTATATTTTATTTTGTACAAGTGTACAACATTCCGAAACTGAAATAATAATGATTTAATAATATCTCTATAGTAAAAAATGTTGAAACCCCGTTATAATAATAGTATTATTATATTTATATGAAGGTATAATTATTTTATTATTGTTATTATAATTGTAACATGATTTAAATAAAAATTGAAACAAAAAAAAAAACAGTTCTTTAATCAGTTTGAAGCTGACTTAATACGAATCATAGAAATTCGATAAGATGTTGATGACATCTAAAAAGTGAATTTAATTTGATTTGACCATGAAAAAAAGTGTAGTACAAGCTACGAAGCAGTAAAGTTGGTGCACTAGAATGATTAAGACGAATGTTAAACTCATGATGAGCTATTTATATTTTTTTTTTCGTTTTTGCTTGACCACAACTAATCACTACTACTAAACTCTCGGGGAACCAGTTTGTTGGGAAAAATAAAAGAGAGAGAGAGAGGGGGGATAGACAGACAAGTAATTGATTATGTTTGTAATAATTGTCGACGAAAACCCGTTAACAATTAGATGAAACATCTTGAACTAGATTCGTTTTCTATCGTTTACACCCGTATTCGAGTATTCTGTTGCACAGCATAAATAATTATATTATTGTATAATTTATTTTATCTGAGAAAACAGTCCGTTCAGAAAAAACTGTTCGAGAGATCATCCTAACGAAAATCCCAAACGGATCAACACGATATTTATTACTTTCCAGGCAGCAATTTCGTGACTTTATATACACACAGTATTATACTAACATACTGTAGTAGATATTATATTGAAAACGAACAAGGGCCCATAATATGGAAATAATATAATAAAATTGACATTGATGTTATTTTTTTACAATATGTATGTTTTAATTTTAAAGCATCACATGAAAACATTTTGCTTGTCTATTAATCTTAATAATATGTTTGTGTTCTTTTGAAATAAGTAAAATAAAATCCGAATAAACTTTACATTTAAAGAGGATAAAAAATTATTCTGAATTATGACAAAAATGTACAGATAATAAATATTTAAGGAGTAAAGGATATGTATAAAAAATGAACGAATATGACTTAAACACATATGAGTAAAGCATCGCATTGAAGTCCCAATAAAATCTTCCGAAAAAGAAAAAAAACTAGACTACAATACCATTAGTTGACATCATCTGGCAAATAAAAGAATATAATGAACGGATTTTTTGAAATCTATTTGATTATAAAATGATAAATTGTAAATGTGCTTAACTGTATAGGTATGTGATATTGAAATATTAACTTTACATGTACACATATAGTATGATAATGTGTTACCGATGTCCAAGGATAAGACAATTATTGATAAATGATCATAATTTATACAAGAAAATGACCTTTAGTCGTTTGTGACCAAAATTGGACTTTAAAATATCTTCAACTAGAAACTGGATATTGCATTTTTTTTCATTGCACATAATATTATGTCCAAATCGGGTATGTATCTATTAAATACAATCATGGATTTTTGGTCGGCTCCCAAAAGAATATAACTTTTAAAACTATAATTATAGGTTTCCATTTTTTTTTTCGAAAACAACCCGTCACCACACCCGTTGAAGTAATCATTTTAGAACGTGAACAAAATAACCAAGCTACAAACAAAGTTTTCTGTAAACAATTTTAAACAATGAGTTCCTGTAACGTGACAATTGCACGAGGAATACAAAATTGTTTGTGTCTGTCATTATTTGAATTTCATTATACTTACTTTTAATCATTAAACCTTCGTATTACAAAAAAAAAAAAACAAAACAAAACAAAAGCAAACAACGATGAGACATACCTACGAAAAAATAAATTGAATCCCAAACTCACAACTGATAAACAATATGACAATAGTGCAATAAGACCAGGTTTAACGTACATTTATTAATATGTTATTACGGTAATGATCAAAGTTAATTAAAATATGTTGTCCATAAATTAAGAGCACTACTTGACGTGTATTTTAAAATGTCAATCGGCAACTGTATTTCTACAACGATAGGAATAAAGTGGTACTATCAATTTTGTCTCTGGTTCGAATTTTTAATTGAAATTATTCGAACACTTCTATGGCTATAAATCTTTTTTTCTTTTTTAATCGCGACCGCGATGTGACATGTCGCTTGTAAATTGTATAAAATAAAGTAAAAAAATAAAAATAAATATATACTGCGAACAGTCCTTTATTAACGCCGCACGTATCGAAGTAAATAATAATAATAATAATAAACGTCAACGAGAGGATTAACCGCGACAGTACCGCCGTTTACTTTTCAACGTTGGAATAAATTAATGTACCCTGAAAGCGTTTAACGCTCCGACGAAACGCTTGAGAAATAAAAAAAAAACCACTTTTGGTTTTATATTACGGAGTTTGATGGCAAATATCCCATTAGATCTCCAAACGATATTATTGATTTTTACTATAGCAAAACGCAGCACTCCGCGGTCCAGAGTTTTTTAATGACTACGACTTAGGCGTAGTCGTGTCTACGCGAAACAAACGGCCACACGCTTTGGCGGCGACTGGCGTACTCCGCAGCAGACGACTCCGTCCGGACGACGTGACGAGTTTTATTCATTTATTCATTATTTATTTATATATATATATTTTTTTTTTTACATCAGAAGTATAAAACGTTCGATTTCTCGGTCATTATACGTAGTAGGATCAAAAAATTCCCGGAAATTTGTTTCATTTTTTTATATATACAGTTTCAACTTAAATTAACTTAATATCCTTCAAAATATCGTCCTTCAGCACAGACACACTTATTTCAACGAATTTGCGACAGCTGAAAGCATCTTTGGTATTCCTCTATTGATATGGCCCTGAGGTTCACTATCGCATTAACTTTTATGTCTTCTATGGAAGCAAATCGTTCACCTTTGAGTCCAATTTTTAGTTTCGGAAACAGCCAGAAATCGCATGGTGCAATATTTGGAGAAACCGGGGGTTGTCGAATTGTGGTAATTTTTTTATTATCTTAAAATTGACTAACTCCAAAGGATGAATGACGCGATGCATTATCGTGGTGCAAAAATCAACCATTTTTCCGGCCTTTTTCGACGAATTGAGTTTCTTCAACGTTTTGTAACTTCAATATAAAACTAGAGTTTACTGCTTTTTTATTTGGTACAAAGTCCCAGTGAATTCCCTTCGTTATCGAATAACACAGTCAACATGAACTTCGTGGTCGGCCTTTCCGCGCTTCGTCTTCAAGTGACTCTTGACCATTTTTGAAACGCTTTAAACCAATCATAAACTGTTGTTTTCTTTAATGCTTCATTGCTATAAACTGTATGAAAACATCTGAGCTTTTCTGCAGCAGTTTTTCCAAGTTTAAAATAAAATTGAACGTTGGCCTGTTGTTTGAATTGCGACATTTTGAAAAAACGCGTACACTCGGTTTCGTATGGAAACGATTACGGCAAACGAAAGAGTAGTATAGTTTTAACGATTTAACCTTAAGATAGGAAATTACGTATACTTTTGTTTCCAATAATCTGATATTTGTTTAAAACAAACTTTTTTTTCTATTAATAATTTCCGGTACCTTTTTGATCCTCCTACGTACCCTGTGTTATTACATAATCGATATCTCGATTTGTACCTCGACGCATTAGAGTCTGTGATAACATCAAGTGCGTATTGCGTACCACGTACAAAGGTAGCGTAGTATCGTAATCGGCGGAACGGGGATGATGATCGTCGCGATGAAGTTTTATCGCCCGAACGCACCTAGGTCTCCGGTCGGTTCGAGACCAACAAGGCAGTGTGCTCCGGCGTGGACGATTTCGGCCGGTGTAGATCGAACGAGTCTGATCGCACGGTGGTCCGCACCACAGCCCGTCGGGTTTTCGTCGTTGTTTAATTAGAGTAAATGCACCGGGCGAGATCGGCGTGCTCGATCGCTCGCCGGGCGCCGGTTAACGTCTGCTGCTAGACGATTTATGCGCGTAATAAACGCATAATGTTATACAGAAATCACGTTCGAAAACCCGGCGTCGGACGTCCGAAGTTTGCCTTGCGCCGATCCAACTACAACACAATCGCGCGTCGACATCTAATGGCGTTATATTATGCGCGCGCGTGTGTGTCTGGATGCTGGCAGTCGTCTGAGATAATAACGATAATGACCGACGACGGTGATTTTATTACGTCGGAAAGAACGGTCGACGACGGTGGCCAGAGGGTGGTAATAATAATAATAATAATAATATTGTGATCGACGTCGTTCACGACGACAGTGCCTCGTGACGTTCTTACCGCCGCGGACGACAGTGCGTGCACCGATAACGCCACGTAGGCGTGCGCCTATAACACACGTGACGGGACAAAAATCAGATAAACAAATATCGCGGTGGGCATTCGGATTTGAACGGCTCTGGGTTCGGACGGCCTAAACCGCGTGTTGCCGTGCTGTCGTAACACGGCCGGCGCGGATTCGACGTCCCGTGGACCATAAGCTCCGGCGCGACGCGGCTAGGTTAGGTGGTTAGTCGTTATCGCGTAAGTGCGTTTTCGATCTCATCGGGCAGCGCAGCGGTCGAGAGATAGAGATCGGTACACGGTACGAACAAGAGCAGCGAACACGAATTTAACACACACTTTACACGCCGCCGCGTGGATGAAAAAAAAAATAAAATAAATAAATGCCTCGGTCATCAGACGACTTACAAAACTATGTTTGTTTCGAGTTCGATTTTAATTTATACACAGAATGCAATCGCCACCACGGCGAGTGTTGTGCTCACACACACACGCGCACACACACACACACACACACACACACACACACACATACACACGCTCACACGTATAAATTGTATCTGATCGTACGCAAAACGATATCAAATACACCGGTGACGATGGTTTTACATTATATAATACGGTATAATATACGAGACGTTTTTCTTTTCTTTCACGTAATTTATTTGCTTAACATTTTGTTTGGTTATTTTTTTTTTTTAACAGCGCTTTCAGTCGACACTGTACGTATATACAGTATACACACACACACACACACACACACACACACATACACTCTCACTCATTTATATACGTATAAATGAATTATAAACACTACGGTATTGTAAGTGAACGAAAACGAACATACACTTTAAAAACATTATATACACAGGTATAGCGTATTAATATATATCTTTTTGTCCGACGTCAATTCTGTTTCGTCTAAAGAACACGAATGCATTGATGTACCAGAAATGTAATATACTAATATACGTGTATTACGTACGTGCACGCATAGCGTTTGATTGTACACGAGGGAAAAAAAGTGACTCGTCATCGGTCTTCATAGACGACACCCCTAAACTACTCTGTAAATAACACTACATCGACGTTAAGTTATTTGATATCAAGCAATTTCTTTATCAAGAGCATAATGGTTCACTTCGAAACGATTAAACTCGTTGAAACACAAGTCCTATGTGAATTATATATCTTTCAAGGGTCGTATCAACTAATTCAAACTATTTCACTGCTACAGATATGAAACACGAATAAAATATGTCCGTAATTTATGTGGCACAATGTATATTTTACATATTATACACACGTATAGTAAAGGGCAGAAGTTATTTTTATCTTCTTCGAATTCATTATAATAGTCTGCGATAAAATGTCAAAACTCGGACACACGTAGCGAATAAAACGTAAACACATAAAATCGAATCCGGGTCGAGACGCCGGTATATTTTGACGTAATTTTAATATAATAATATAAATAATGATAATAATAAATAATAATAATAAAAACAAGCGTTCTAAAAAAAAAAAAAACACGGTGACACAGATTATAGACGCGACGTCTCGTACAGCGGGTCAATTAAACGTCGGACGAGTCCGTCCTAAATGACTGTAGGCCGGCCGGTCGATGATGATAATAATGCATTTTATGGTTATTAATTATTGCAGCGAATTGTAAAACGTGCGTTCGTTGAACGGAACTTCGTTACGTGTGTGGCAACGACAATAAAGCGCGTTCTAATGATCATGCACAGACTATACTTGTAAGCTTGCGCGAATTAATTATTCCGAGAACGCGGCATTATTATTATTATTATATTTTGTATCCGCCAACAGAGTTTTGTGTGGTGACGCGACAATGCACGGTTTAACAGACGGTATTAAACGGGGACTACAAACGAGAACGCGGTGTTTTTCTTTTCTTTTTTTTTTTCAAAGAAATCAATTCCTCTCTACGGCACAGATTTCAGAGATGACTATTTTAATTTTCAAAACGACTCGTTTGACAGTCAAAGAAAAATTGTAATTAAAAAAAAAAAAAATTATTTAGGCAATAAATACTCGTATCGATACTACGTCAAATGACGCTACAAAATCCGCACAATGTTAGCAATTTGTAATCGATCACGCAATAACTGTGTACACTTATAGGACAAATCGAAAAAGCATTTTTACACGCACAGTCTGTAAACGGTTTTATTCAAATGGATGTTTTAAGCAATTCTTTTACTTGACTATTTATTATTAACTTTATTAGTTTTATTGTAAAAATTGTAAATTTCTGTTTTTAACTTTAATTGTCGAGTTGAATAGTTTCTACTAAAGTTCTAGAATAAAAAAAAAGCACTCTTTTTTTCGTGATGAGTTTAATACTGTACAAAAAATAAACAAAAACAAAACGGTGTAGCCCCCGGGGTCGCATCGTTTCTAAAACAGGCACGACGGACCGTGCAGAGAAATTCGTAACGAGAAAGACGACTCAATTTAGCTGTTTTAACAGAAATCGAAAGATTTATACGCTGCTCGTCGTGAACATTTGCGTTCATCGCGCTTGTATATGCACGTGAGTGCGTGTGAGTGTGTGTGCATGATTAATACCCCTACACAGTACACATACATAATATGCTCGATGTGTTATCTCACGTAATGCTTTAGGGCAATTTTAGACGAGTACGGCCCGGTCTTCCTTGACCTTCCTCCGCCGCCGCGGACACGTGCTCCGTCTGGTCGTTTTCCTAGGAAATTTCACAAATCGTCCGGACACGCACACACGCGTGCGAGCGCACGCGTATTATTTAACAGGCGAAAACGGTAATAAGTATGGTCCGTCCGCCGCCCTGCCCGTCGTGCAATCGCGATCGGGGCAGGAACAAAACAAACACCACCACGCATTATTATTATAATCATTATTACCATTATCATTACTATACTTACTACTACTTTATTATCATTACTATTATTAGTATTATTATTATTATTACTATTATTATTATTATTATTATTATTATTATTATTATTATTGTTATTATTATTATTATTATTATTATTATATTAGCATTGCATTCCGGACGATTGTTCCAACTGCTACTGATTGTCCTATTCGGACGCAAGGAGCGCGCGCGCGCGCACACACAACAAGTCTCCTTACTGCTATGACTATCACACGTCATCGTGTCGACGACCTGTTGTTACGTCCTCCACAAAGATCTCGTCCGAACGAGTATCCTCCGAGCATATTGATCGAATGGAAGACGCGTATAACTATGCGGTATATTTATAAGCACCTACTGTGCGGCGGTAATGAATCCTCTATTGATTTCTCAATAACTTTCCGTCGCGTATATGTGCGCGGGTATAAAATATACCAACGGTACAGTGAGAGCTGGCGCGTTCGGAGCGTAAAATATGACGAACGCCGCAGCACGTGTAAACGTATTGTGTTGGCGTACGAACGGGGATAACGCGATGGCAAAGACCGGTAGGTAACGGAACGTTCGAGAACGCACTTTTGAGTTTAAATCGTATTTAAACGTCGAAACGACGAAAAACCGACGACGGGGCCTAACGAATGACTTTTGCGTCGACGGGACTCGATTTCACACACGCGCCGGTGTGATTTTCTGGCGTTTAGGCACGCGCAAAGCTGTGTGCACTACGCTGAAATCGTATTGCTCAACGGAATATTACACACCGGTCCGATCCGATAAATCGGTGGAAACGACGAGAATTCCATTAGTCTGCGGCCGCAGAGAAACCATTTCGAACGCAGCGGGAAATCTATTACGTCGATTCGTAATACGGCGGACATTGAAGTGTTTTGCGTTTTCATAAAAATATCGTAATTACATCGACTCAGACGAGTACGGATCTGGGCCGTGACTTATACGGCGAAGTATCGAAACACCGAGATAATCGTCGTGGGTATAGTAATCGAAATGCCGATATCGTTTTACACTGTCGCTACGCGGTTTCGAATTAATGAATGCACACACGTTGTTGTCGCGGATATGGAAACACTGTTAACGTGTATACCTCGACGTGCGGTTTCTTCCACTCTCTTAAAAGCTTTCCGATCGACGGAATTAATATCGAATACGACCAGGTCGGTCGGTCGGCCGGATTAAAAACGAACCCGTCGCGGCACTGCGGCCACGCGATACAAAAGCATAGCGTCGGATCGCGTAGGTGGTCGGGGAGGTTACAAAATCAAATAGCACGAACTTGCCGGAGATCCAATACCTTCACGGGATCGTATACTGTAGTCTGCTGAGGCGGCAGTCCTCGGTCGCTGTAAGAGCACGCACCTGAAGTAATACAATATACAACACTAAGATGGATTAGCAGTGCGAGATTATAAAAAAAAAAAAAAAAAAAACGGGGCAGAATAATGTTTGAAAATCAGGTTTTTAACAATGTTAAGCAGCGACGGCGGCAGTTCGCGCAGAGTTTGCGATTTGTCGTGGCTGGCCGGGAATATATACCTTCCTATATACGCGACCCGAACAAAGACAAGTAAATAAATAAACGAGCCGAACACACTCACACATGCGCGCGTGCGCGCGCGCGTACACACACACACACACACACACATCTATACACACAACAAAGGTCAATGTATTTTATATTATATATTATGTAAAACAATATGGAGAAGTCATGTGTGGGACGTGGTCGTCGTCGCAGTCATCTATAGGGGTTTAAAAGATCATCCTCCGGTGCATACCGCCGCTGCACGACAGCGGACAAATACAAAACGAGAGGAGGTAAAAAATAAATAAATAAAATAACACTCATTCTCCTCGTACATATAATACCATAACTGCAGTAGCAGCAGCAGCAGCAGTAGTAGTAGTATTACAGACTCGCAGCTCCGAGACGAGCGTTTTGAAGTCATTAACGACGGAATTCTCGACAATATGTCGTTCTATAACCGCGTGTGATGAATTCATGAATGGATTGCGAATGTGCACTCTCGGTTTCGCGGCGCACGCGCGCGCCAAGTCCTTTCGCACCGCGTTCGCAGCTCTGCACGTCCCATTACATCGCGCGCGACACCGTCGATGGTAATGAACGTGTTTCGTCGAAAGTGAAATCAAAAAGTAAGAGAAAAAAAATAACGCTAATAAAACGGACAATGGCGCCTCTGTGTGTGTGTGTGTATGTGTGTGATATTACACCGAGTGCGAACCGTGTGTGCAGTCTGACCGCCCGACGTGTCGGTTAAATGAACTAGAACTGGACAGTCGGTCGGTTATCAGACCGTGGAAACCCAGTTGGTCCGGACGTGCGTCGAGATTAAACGGCGGAGACGGTGTTAGCAGCAACCGTGCCGGTACAAGAAAAATTGCCGACTTAATCGTCGTAATTATTATCGGCGGCGTCTTCGTCGACACCTGCACACACACACACACACACACACACACACACACACACACACACAAACACACAAAAATGACGATGCGACACGTGCGTACACTCGATACTGACAACTGAAAAAAAACCGTTTATTTATTTATTTATTTTTAATGTTTTTATGTAGGCTAATCGTAGAAATAATACGAACGATTTGTTGGAAACTATTCGATCGGTACGAAATAAAACAAAACCCCCGTAACCGCAATCAAATGAAAAAAAATGTTCTTAGATACGACCGTGTGCTCTGTAATGATGTTTAAAACACTAGGACGATTTTACGGTAATTTATTTCAGAAATTCGATATCTTTCGATTCGAGTTCCGAGAAATTAATATTAAGAATACGAATTCCTGTACACACAGATATTATCAAAACAATGGACACATAAAATAGCCGTTCGGACGACGACGGACCGTCTGGTAAAAAATTATATCGTCTGTTCGCGATAAACATTTGAATTTTAATGCACGTCTTTGTGAGAAAAAAAACTCTCCGGTTTCACACAACGAAACGTTTAATGCCGCAATAAACAATCAATTTTTGTTTACAATACATGTTATTAAAATAATTTACAATCGCGACAACACGTCATGGCGTAGGACACAAAATGACGCATCAATAATAAACATAATAATATACGCGTCGTCGTTGGAGACTTATCGATAAACGCGCCTCTCGTTTATTTCCATATATTCGCCGACATTTATATTAATGTTTTCATATTTCATGAAATCGTCAATGCAAACAAGGTGCCGCGAGATTTGTAATACACACTACGCCCGTTTCGATTCCAGCGAAATACTTACGAAAGAGAGCCACAAATTACAACGTACTAATACGACTTACCAGTGTGGATATTATACGATCATTACCATACAGCGCTGTACAATATTGAATAAGTACGATACATTTTCATAATAATACATTCTTATCATACATTTATATCGAATACTCGATGGTTGACTGAAGACAGAGCAAAACAAAAATAAAAAGTATAGTGAGAAAAATATAAACATCATATTTCTGTTATGTTATTTCTATTAGACTATATTACGTATAACAGCAAAAGTATTTAAGATAGTTTTAATTTAAATTTATTAAAAAGTAATTTTATGTACATACATGCGTAGTGAGTGCTCCTTCAAATGCTTTTGGAAAATTAAAACAATATGAATGCCATAAAAACTTGACATTGATTAAAATGCAATAATGTCATGAATACCTATAGAAATAATTATAAAAAATTATAAATAAAACTAAAGAATTTAACAAAAAAAATTGAGTAGAAATTACTAACGTATTTCTAACTTCACAAGCCTAGGAAATATTTTTAAGGATCAACTTCCTTTTTATAACTTTTTTTTTTTTAATTGTATTAATTAAATTTTTATTCGAAATTATTCCCGCATATTAATACATTTTTCGTTCATGAGTTAAAACAATTTCACTACTCGACTATTTTCATAATATTATAAATAACCGGAAGAAACAATATTTTTAGGTACTTGATTTTAGAACCTCCCCCTACCCAGATTTAACGACTACCCGAACGAGAACTACCTTACCTGTGGTAACGTATTATATTATGTGTCTGCGATGTAGTAGACGGTTTTTGAGCGATTTGTAATTTTTACCTGGACGTAGTATATTATTTCATTATTCGAGACTACAGATATATAAAACAACTAGATAGCCGACTCAGTGATAAAGTCTCATAAAACCTATGAAGTATGACAGCCATATGCGAACAAGGCAAATGCGATTGATTAATCCATGAAATATTTAATTACTCCGTGATTTTTTTAAAAACAATTTAATAATCTAACTAATAATAAGTTTACATAAGATATAGCAATGTATAACTTACGAAAAAAAATGAACTTTGCTTCCTTTCAGTCTCCTATTGACACAACCAGACACAGAACAAGAAACCACCATGATGTTGAATTACTTGAATTGCACTTTATAGTTTATAGTTTATAAATTATAATCGAAAAATTTTGTTTCAATCCGAATCCATATAAAAAGATAACTGGTATATAAAACAACATTTTTACATTATATCTTTGGTTTCAATCACAGAAAAATTATATTTCATGGAATAATATAAAATGTCATGGATTAATCAATCATATTTTGCCCTGTTCGCATATGGATTCTAGACTTCAATTTTATTCGTTGAGTCGGCTATCTAGTTGTTTTATATATCTGTGTTCGAGACGAAAGCGTACACGTACGTACGTATCTAATATGCACACACATAGTGTGATAGGTACGTATCGGTGTGCGTAATACTAGCTGGTGCTATATTCTGAGAAGATACGTCGAGGCGTTTTCGACCATACTCGACTGCGGTTTTCCAGGTATATATTTTCGTGTGCGTGTTTTAATGTTGTTTGTATATGCGAATTATTGCGGTTCACGGGGGTAACGGCCAGAGAATAAGACCTATTATAATGCGATATCGTACTGCTGCCGCCAGTACACTGTATAGTTACTAGTTACTACTACTACTACTACTACTACTACAACTACTACATTTATATGCGTACGCGTGTGCACTATGCAAACACGTTTCTCTCTATCTAATTAATACAAATTAACAGCGGGCGGCAACGGAACGAGTGTGTATACGCATATTATGCGTATTCCGACAGCAGCTCTTCTCGGCCCGAACGGCAACCGGTTGCACGCATTATCGTCGTCGTCGTCGTCGTGATTATTCTCCTCGCCCTGCCATGCCCGTGCGTCGGATGATTTTATCCGTCGGGGCTTCTTTATACACGACGATTGTTTTAATACACCTCTGAACGTTTATACACGTGACACGGTACAGCGTATAGAGAATCCAAAGGCGACCGTTCCGGGCAAAACCGAACGACTCGTGCAGTCATCGGGCACGAGCGATTTCAAGGAGATTATTAATACACGTTCCTCGTTATGGACGTCTACGGAAATTTTGAACTCGTTCGTTAAGCCATCGAAGTCGTGTTGTAAGGTGTAGGTACGCAGGGCCGGAAGGAAGTGGGGTATTGGGGGTCATGACGACCCGTCATCGTAATGATAGTCGGCACTTGGGGAGTCAGATTTATATTGACAAAATTACGTATTTACTGTATTTAAATAAAACATTTAATTTAATTTAATTTAAATGGAAATTAATTAATGAGATATTTCATATTTGTCACACACACACACACACACACACACACACACACACACACACACAAGGAATTTTAAATTAGTCCCGACTCCCGATATCAGTGGGGGGCGATCGATTATGGTTAAAAATAAATGTATATTTAGAATACCACAGAATAAATTAAATGAAAATACTGTCTACCGATGTCTATTTTTAGAACTTCTAATAAAACTGATCTTATGGTACTGAACTCATCTAAGGACATTTTGGATGAGATTGACATGACTTCAATGATTGAAAATTGGGCAACTATTAAAGAATGCCGTATAAGTAATATTATAGTCCACAATATTATTGTATAAACATTTTTTTATTATTTTATAATTTTAATTTATAATATATAAGAATGAATTAAAATTACATTGAAAATTTTAGTTTTATTTTTTTAAATTTTTTTATCTGCCTATCTACTTTTATGAGTTTTACTTATTTTAACAAATCATTTACCCTATTGATAAAATTAGTAATATAAACATCTTATAGGTACATAAGTTCATTTGGTTTTTTGACTTAATTAACATAATATTATGTATTTGATTTATAGAAAAACATTATTTTAAAATGTCATCCGTTATTATTGCTTTGATCATAATTTTTTTTTTTTTTTTTTTATGAATGTAAATATAGTATTTGGAATCGGCAATTTGGTAATACGCCCCTCCCCCCCCATCAGATTTTTCTTGCGCTGGCCCTGGGTGTACGTTGGTTTTGCCGGTGAAACCGTTTGCAATGAATATGAAAATATTTAGACATAATAATATAGCAGTTCGATCGCGCATGCGTGTTGCTTCACGAGACTCGCTGCGCCGGTAAGTGTCCGACCCGTGGCCGTCGTTAATTTAAGGCTCGGGGATTTGATTTTCAAAATTTAAATCAATTAAACGGCTGTCGAGAACGATCATAATAATATGATTCGCGTTGAAACGATCGCTTTGCTATACATTATACGGTGGTCTAGCGCAGTCGCTTCTCTTTCGGTATTGCACGGCGCGTGCACACGACACCAGCCCGCTTCGTCATCGTGCGGCCGCCCCCGCGTCACGGATCCCGAACTCCCGGGACGCGAAGAGACGATGACTGGCGCGTTCAAAGTTTTGGCGCGTGCCACACGTCGGGTGATCTCGAAAACATAACACTCGTCGGATATCGCAGTGTATCGCCGTTTTACGTAGAAAAATAATGCATGTCTCATAGGCCGATTAATACAACGCCCCCGGGTTGACTTTCGCGTTCCATCTCTCTGTCTCTCTCTCTCTTTCTCTCTCTCTCTCTCTCTCTCTCTCTCTCTCTCTCTCTCTCTCTCTTTCTCTCTCTCTCTCTCTCTCTCTTAGTATATTTCTCTCCGTCTCTCGATTGTCCGCGATATCTAAATCACGTTCAGGGTCTCGCGGTATATCCGACGACGTAAAAACGAAAGCCCCGTGACAGGGTCGAGCAAACGTTTTTATTGTGATTTATTACGAACTGCAGTGTCAAGGCTTCGGACGCGAGACGGCGGGCGCCGGAGGGATGTAATAATAATAATATCGTCGAGGTGCGTGCGACACCTACGACGGCGACAGCGAGCAGTACGAGCAGTGGTAGGCCACGATACGGGAGAGAAAGCGCGCGCGTATGTGTGTGTGTGTGTGTGTTTGTGTGTGTGTATTATATAGTGCATTGTTGCAAGTGTAATAATAATATGGCGATTATTATTATTATCGTTATTTAAATGAATTATTTATGCGCCACAAATGTGTGTACGCACGTACACCGTATTCCATTGTCTCGAGACTTTTTTCTTTTTTTTTTCTTTTTTTTTTTATTTCGTTATTTCCTTTTTATTTATTTGTTTTTCTTTTCTAGTTAAGTGGGTTATAAATTATATCAACGTCCCCGGGAGAATATCGCACAGACAACTGTAACGCGTTGCGAAACGACTACGGCGGCGGCGGCGGCGGCGGCGGCGGCGGCGGCGGCTGTGGTGCGTACGAGGCAGATAAAATTCCAGGCGACTTCGACGACGTTGTTATATGAATATGATCGGACCGTTGGATGAATACGGCGTCGGACGCGAGCGACGTCATTCGCTTCTGAACGAAATTACAATATAAAAGTCGTCGCAGTGTTCCGCACGATACGCTCCAAACGATACGCGTGGACGGCGGTTCAAGACGCGAGACGACGCGACGATTACACACGACACAAGGGCGGATAACACTCGCGACGGCATTAATCGACACTCGTTATGATGTGGTGTGTCGCGTAAACCGTGCCGTGTGTGTGTGTGATTGAAAAATATTAACGCACTCCGGGAAGCGATAGAATCCGGGAGGTTGGCGAAAATTCGTCTGATATTATGAAATAGAAAAGCCGGCGCGGCGAGTTGTACATACGCTTGGTGAAAAACCGGTAGTAAAAACCCCTCTCGAAAATGTGTACACAACTTTCCTCTGGAAATAGCCGCCAGGCTTGATGCGTGAATTCCAACAGACTTGAAAATCTGCGCGTAGATATTATGCAAATCGGAGCGTATCAATTACTGCGTATTATTATAGCTATTATAAATCGAGCAACGTACCATTATGATAGTGTAATGCAAAACAAAAACACTTATTACACACAGGAAACTGATTCGCGTGCGTTTTGAGTTTAATGACATTCATATCATCAATAATTCATTATTAATCACTGAAATAATAGCGTCTAAACTGTTTTTCTCTAAACCGAGTAATAATATTACATCTTGCTGTGATGTAAATAATGCATGTGTTTTTACTTTCGTATTTATTAAATATTGACATAGATTATTAGACGTGATATATAGACGTGCATTAGATTAGAGAAATAAAGGAAGCATAAACTATTTGAAAATCTGATCGTTTGGTAAAATGAAATGGTTTCCGTAAAAACTGGGAGACATAGTTATGTATTTTGCGCCCAAGGCGATATAACAAAGTGGATGCCTTTCATAAATTTAACTTGAATAATAAATTAAAATTTCGAAGTGAAATAAATAATAATAATATGCATTTTCACCATACTTGATATATACATATAACATAGTTGTAGTTGTCAATAAAACATATTTTAGATCCTCACAAATTCAATACCCCGGAGCAATAAAGTTACATGTACGCCGTGTCCCACTTAAATCCAAATGCAACCTAAATATTATAATATATTTTGTATTAATCCATGTACACGATCACAATGTTATTTCAAATTGGCTGGTTAATTTTAAAGCAACGGGAATCCTAAGTATTCAATAGTGCCTTGGTGCATTGATACCAACAAATTAATTCGATTATAACTTATCTGATTTTATTTTTGTCACGACTACCGTCAATAACTTTACAAACGTAATTTTGAAAATATGACAGTAACATTCAAGAGCATTGAATTTTTATGAAATTTAATAAGTATAATATATATTTTATAAAGTAATATCGGCATGGATCGTGTGGTGATAAAATATTTTAAAAAATCAATAATCTATTTTGTTTCATCATTATTTATTACGACATTCTTGTTAAATGAATAGCTCCAGTTAAACTTCGTTCATACGTGTATATACATAGTGCGGGTGTGTTACACGTTCTGATTTTTTCACCAAGTTAAAATAAGTTTCCGCGTATCTACTACGACTATGATATATTTTGTATTCGTGTTATTTGATAATAGTATGGTTCAATCACGATTTTACTAAAGACGACGAATTATTTATCTTTTTAGGCTTTCCAACGGAATCACCGCCACTGCTTCCCGTCGTAGCCGGCGGCCCGTTGCCGTTACCGGGCTCCGATGATGCCTATTCGACCGGGTGTGCACTTGAGTGGTGGCCATTCATATACTACCGCAGCATAATATATGCGTTGTATATACATGTTATGATTATCATCATGGGAAATGAGTGTGTTGCAAGGTCACCAAGGACCAGATGTTGTGTAACGATATTTTCGGCTATTAACCCGATTCCAAATTAACAAATAAGCCACGCGAACACCCATACTTCATATAGCATATGAGTATTTCCTTACCTATCCCCTTCCCTCGCCGTTTGGTTCGACCCGAGGAAGTCACTACACTCTTTATTTTATTTCATATTATTTATTTATACATACACACTTTCGGACGCGTACATAATCGATTTGACTCGGAATGACCAGCGACCGTGTCTTCGCTGCGCTGTCGTGATCACATATGATGGTATATCGTCTTAACAATAATAATAATAATCATATAATTCAACCATCACTACTTGGAATGGACGCTGAACGTCATATAATCAAAGATATAAAGTATGGAGGGGATAAGATTTATTGTCGTCATAAGTCCATTATTCCTCCTGTGCGCCCTGTCCGTCTGTATAAGTGAATTCAACCGAGTATAGAGTGATCATTGTCCTCAAATAATTCGAAGACGTTAGATTCATTTTCAACATCTATTTTTCTGTTGTAATATACATGTGAGTGAGTGAGTGCGCGCGTGTGTGTGTGTGTGTGTGTGTGTGTGTGTGTGTGTGTGTGTATGTGTGTATGTAATTGCGTATAAACTAAATAATCCAATTAAAAGTTTAGTAGTAACAAAACTTACTGAAGTAAAAATTTTGTAGTTTGGTATAACCAGTGGCGTATTTATGGAGAGGGATCCCCGGGTCTCGACCCCCCCCCCAAGAAGGAAACAAAATTAAATTTACGTCTGAAATGAAATATACTATATAATAATATAATAATTATATTTACAAGATTCCAGATTCAAACACAAAATATATTATAAAATTGCATTTAGAAGTCATAAATAACTTATTACGTAAGAATAGAGGAAGAGAATATTCATTTACCACCTATATTATTATGTATTTATATATGCATATTGCATATTGATATTATGTTATGTTATAATTTGTAATTCAGTGATAATGGTGAAGAGGGTTACTCAGAATATAAAAATATTTTTTGGAACTTCCCGGAAAAAATTGAAAATACGCCACTGGGTATAACTATTGTATGATATAAACAATGTCGTTTAATTATGTTATGATAATTATAATTATGATTCAATGTATAAATCTGCATGTAAGCTAATAAAAGAATTTTGTCTTCTGAGTAAAAAAACAATGGAAACAATAGTATCATTCATTAGATTTTTCATAAACTGTAACTTACATTAGATACTAATAAAATCACTCGATGTTTATCTATGCGGGTTGTTGTTCCCGCGCGTTGTACATTTTAAGTTAAAATTAAAAATGCATAGTCAAATCATGTCACAATACTCAAAATATCATGATTTATTTGTTAACATATAAATAATTAGTATTTAATCGAAAAAAATGAATTGTAATTCAAGCATTATAGCTTCGATTATTATTGGGTTTTCATTTTCATTAAAGCATTCTTGTTTTATCATAGAGTCAGATTATAACACATATTTACAAACTCGTATCAAAACACATTAGCCTGATCCATTAATCTAATTTAAATACACGCACATGCAAAAAAAAATATACATAGATAAGAAGAAGAATAGATAATTAACGTTCAATCTTATTAGATTATTATTATTATTATTATTATTATTATTATTGCTAATAAAATAAAAAAATGAATCATTTTTGTTTAATGTGTTATGTCTGTAAAGAAATTTATCAGATGTATATAATTAGTAATATATACAATTTAAAGTCTTATATATAAAAACACGTGATGTGGTGGAAAAAAAGGTCTTAAAACAAAAAAAAAAATTATTTAACTTGTGCCATTCGTACACAAAAAATATTAAATAATAATTAATTACGAGCAACACATACCGATGTAGTTACTTATAGCTCCTTATAACACTTAATAATTTGATCAAGCATGCATGAAAAATCAAATGTTATTTACAGAACTTACTCGTATCACATAAACTAAAATATTTTAATGACAAAAATCGTACCAACGAACAAATTTATTATTATTAGTTTAGATGAGTTGATTTCTACCACGTATGTTATATGGTATTTATATATTTATTTATTTATTTATTCCGTGTATCTATACCAATTTTCCTTGGACGCAGGTTTATTGACCTGTTGTATATTATAGATCCTTTACGCACACAATGTCTTAGGTGATCTAGATAGTATCACAACAGCACAGAGACTTGGATTTTTTCCTCGCTTCTCTCCGTCTGCAATATGCGGCGAGGCAATAATATACGGTAGGTGTAGGTGCTTATAATGAACAGCAGTGCGCGGATTTTCCACATCAGAATTCGTGCGCAAGTCGAAGCGTAATTAAAAAAGCAAAGATCGTGAGTGGCGAGACTTCGCCGGCCAAGGGGACGACAATATCGATTTAATGTCAGAGACGATAGATACGCAAGTTTATGTATGTACTCAAGATGTGTATACCCAGTAGTGTCAATGACTGATAATACATTTAGGTACACATGTAACACACACACACACACACACACACACACACACACACACACACACACACACACACACACACACACACACACACACACACATGCACGCACGCACGCACGCACGCACATCACATACATAAGCGTGCAGGTTCTTCAAAATACTAAGAGAAAAAGAAGAACAAATTCTCAAGACCCGAAACACCGTTTCAAAAAGAAACCGACGGGAGATTTGTATTATATGTTTTTGTTTTGCATGTATAACACGTATTGTATAACATAAGGGAGTACTCTACATAACTCTTTTCATTGAATCCAATTTCATTGTTTCGTAAGAGAAAAAAAATATTTATTGTCGCCATTAAACGCAACAAGTAATTACTTTTCGTGCCTTGGGCCGTTTTTCATCGAACAAAAAAAATAAGGTATACATGACGTATACCCACTGAACGTACAGTCCCCTCCGACAATAAAAATTAAAATTAAAAACACATACCTACTATAATATGTACATTTAATTTGATTTCAGTGCTAAGTATTTCGAGGGTCATTCTCAAACACCTCAAAATATTAAAAACCACTGGTTTCATTGAATAAATAATACTAATTTCATAATTTATGCAAACACACACACACACACACACACACACACACACACACACACACACACACACACACACAAACACATACACACTTACACATACAGTCACTCAACTGCACCAGGAATAATTCGTTGTATATAGTGGGCCACATATTGGTATAAAGTGATTAAATAGGATTATGTGTTTAGATGAATAGTTAATACATATTAAAATCACAAGGATATTAAAATGTATATGAAAGAAACGTTATTGATACTGTCGATATTTAAGTAGCTATACACATTAATCTTAATGCTTGAACTGCATAAAAGATATAGGTACCCCTCTATAGTAAATACATTATCGTAGATTATAGAGAGCCTATAATTGATGTCTTAACTAAAAACCGTAAATGTATGTAAAATAAAAATAAGTTTAGACGAAATGATACGATTGCGTGATAAAACCCAAGTATAATGGAAATTGTTAATGATAACTAATTTTTGGAAATATCTACAATCATTAACCTTTAAAATAAATGACATCACGAAATCGGAATTTCAATTAGTCTGGCTCAAAAATGTCTAGGTGTAGTATTCTTAATAGTTAATCGCTATTATTATTGAAATCAATACTAATTTAATTATATTACAATTTATGATTTTCAAACGTGTATGAATGTACTGAAAAATGGTATGCATTTAAAAATACGTAACGCTATAATTTTCATGATGTTATTTAACTTCTTACAAACACTTTTAACTCGCATATAACTGTTAACAAAACTATCTTACTATAAGTTAACTTTTAGGTTATCAACTGTTATAAAGATGTTTACAATAAACTGAAGGCTATACATTGATTTGAATGAAGAAATTATTTTGAATTTCCAATAAGTAAATAAAAAATATATCAAAAAGATTCAATTCAGCTTTGACTTTCAATTTTGAAATTCAAAATAATCTACAAAAGATAAACCCAGAAAATATTGATATCCATTAAACGTATAGAAATGACACCTCGTTATTGTTACTAACCAGATGTTGACCATTTTTTTCCTGTGACACCATTGTATTATAAATCCACCTATCCGGAAATAACATTGAGGAATAACAGGAAAAATAATAATTTTTAACAAACCTTTAAGGATTATTGCTGGTACATTATGATTATCTCATTGTTGTTCAGGTAAAAATAAGGACAAGGATATATAACCAGAGAACAAAAAAATAACAACATAATGTCTCCAGAGCACATATCGATTCGTGAGTTCATTTATCCCCCGACCTACAGCGAGAACAATGTCCAGACCGTATTTCTCTCCCCTCACCTCTCCTCCGGCGTACGGCATTATATTATCTATTCGCAAAATCTCTTAGTGGACCTGCTTCTTCTCTGTGCCATCATGAATGTCTCTTGATTTATGGGACGACCTCCGGACCATGCGAGTATTGGTATTGTCATGAACATTATATACATACCTTTTGCGCACACACATAAACACACACACACACACACACTCACTCACACACACACACACACACATACAAACATACTGCTGGTTGTCGAGTTTAAAAAAATGCTCGATATTATCCATATTGAACTGAATACACAATTTTTTATCATATCTTTAAAGCTCTTAAAGCAACTAAAGAAAATAACACTAATTTTATGCGCGCATTAAAAATTCAATTAAAATAAGTCTCACGATTCGACGGATACCGATAGTTTACAGTTGAATTTGAAGTATAATTTTGTTTTGTTATAGAGCTAATTTGTTTACATTACGTCGTATAAAATATTTGATTTAAAATATAAATTGATCTTCATTCGTCAAATTGTGCGTATACTTTAATCGTCTCACTGAATCACAATAATAACAGTCATACGTGGACGTTAATAAAAGAACTTGATTTAACTTAGTAACGCTCAAGGGACTGGTAAATCAATTCGGTGCACGATTCAGTTTGTAACACACGTCCAGAAGCAATATACTGTTGGTAATCCATTCATACACATTGTAACCCCCGGAAGAGACTTAAACGCACCGATAATACATGTAGGAGGTTGACGACCGGAGCTCAAGAGTATATTCTTTTCATGTGAAATAAATAACAAATATATAAAAATCGATGAATTAAAAACTCAATTAAAAAATAGTATACCTTGTTTCCTACAAATTAACTAGAGTATAATGTATTAGGTACTAACAATGTGATCGTAGGTGAGGATACAAATATTGAAAATACAATTTTTAATCAGTGGTTGTAAATAAATCTTACTATAGTTGATTAATATAAATACACAATATTATGATTTATAACGTTATGCATTTGCGTATGAATTAATATAAAATGAATACGTTAAATGATGTAGAAAAAAATCTTCAAAAATAATATCGACAAATTATTCGCAAAGTCAATGATAATATTAATTTACAATACTGCCTATTCAATTTGAAAAACCTTATAAATTTATCTTTTATTACGCACTGAAAATTCGAATCACACAATCATAACATAAAACACAATGTTGTTTGATAAAATAGTCGCGTTGAATTTTGAACGATGAAATAATTTTACATATGGCCGAGAAACCTCGAGATACTGTAGTTGAATTTCTCCACATAACAAACATAACAGATAACGTATATCTGAGGGGATTTGTTTTTAATTTTCGACCATGAAAAATAAAACAATTTCAGGTATAGAAGAAGGCACTGGCAGTTAATCGCCACCAAACACGAGACTGCGCTCGGTCACGCTCTAATTTTGCCGGTAAAACGCGTACCAAAGTAATTTCCAAAAAAAAAAAACAAAAAAAAAAAAAAACAAATGCAAATGCAAATCCTAACAAATTCAAAATAATTATTAATTAACAACAAGATAAATGTCTTATAACAATAAAGTCGTATACATTAAATAATGACAGCGCTTATTCGACGTGCCACTATTTTATTATTTTTTTCATTTACTTTTTTTTCTACTCGAATCATATACGATTTTTAGGTCAAATAAATAGTTGATTACTTTATTACCAAACACGTGGATGACCAGACAACGTCATTTCGATAAAACGGATAAATCTGGATGTAGGAAATCGATTTATTATTCACGGTTCGACGTTTAATGAATTAATTTACATAATACATATACACCTACTTGAATGCGTTAAAAACAGTAATAATTATCGACAAAAACTTACGGTTCAGTGTGTGTTCGATCTTGGGTACCGAATATATGCGTGTGTTCGTTTCGCGTCAATCGACAACTTCACCTCGTTTCCAGTTTTTTCTTATCGAAAAAAAATATGTGTTCAAAAAATAATAATAATTAAAAAACTCTTGAAACGATGACACCAACAACGACGACTGAACCGAGTAGAAACCGAATGACGATAAAAGAAAACGATATGGGGGGAAAAAAAATAAAATATCAATAATGAAAAAAATTATGAGAACACGAGTCGGCGGAGCACGTGCAGTCGGCAGTACGCGAGGACGAGTGACGGCGGTGGGTGGACACGCGGCGCGCGCGTGTGTGTGGGCCGACGCGCGAGAAGATACTGACCCGGCCGGCCGCGCGCCGCGTTCGTTTTGTATCTTCGGCCGGGCGAGCGCGCGCGCTCGCGGTTTCCCCGCACCGACGTTCTCGCGAGAGACGGTCCGTTCCCACCGGGACGACGGTCGGTCGGCGCGAGACGGAAAACGGGACTCGAGGACCGCGTGCTGTACTCTACACGCACGTGCGTACACGGAAAACGTATTAAAAACTAGTGATACAAATACAGATTCTCCGAAAATCCGAGAAATCCGGATTCAGGTTTTTGAATCCGAATTTTGAATTTCCAGATTTCAGGTTTTTAAATATCAAAATCCGAATATTCGTGTTTTACTTTGTGGATTTTGGCATACTTAATCCGAAAATCAAATTTTCGATTCTGAGTGAAATGGTGTTACAATGATGTTTATTTTTATGATGTTTTTTTATTTTTTTTTTTATCTGGAGACACTTGTCGCTCAACTTCAATCTATCCAAAAGTTTTATCAGGCCACTCTATAGATTGGAAATTTTATGTAGATGGCACTTTGGGAGTTCTTAAGTTCTCATCTTAATAGTTTTTTCAGGCTAGAGAAAAACACCGTAAAATGGAGAAAAAACAGTGAAATTCCTTATAAACTACGTATTCATTAAATCAACTTAAGTAATTTCGTCATTGTAAGTTACAGATAAAGCAACACAAATTTTATGTTTCAATATCCGAAATCCGGATTTTGCTCCAAATTCGAATTTCGGATTTCGAATTCCATAAATCCGGATTTTCGAACTTCGGTAAATCCGGATTTTTCCCATCACTTATACACACATACACACACACACACACACACACACACACACACACACACACACACACACACACACACACACACACACACACACACACACACACACACACACACATGGGCTCTAATAACAAAACGCATCGTTTATTTCGATTTTGTAAAATCACACCCTTTCACGAGACGCGTTTTTCGTCGTTTCATTCCGACACACGTGGTATAATCTCTTTTACCAGTACACACGACGAGACCGAACGCGACGTCTCATCTGGTTACTTATTTCCATTGCATTTGATTGTTGTTATTTACGATTATGTTTTTTTTTTCGTTTTCGGGCCTCGTGTGTTACGCGCCTGTAATATATTTCGACTCGGTGTCGGAATGTTTTGGATTTCGAGTCGTATATTAGTTATATACGTCGTCTGTTTTTATGTAAATATCATAATTGAATTTCAGCTGAATAACGCTGTGCGTCTGTCTGACGGGTCTACGATGAAAAATCAATCGTTTAACCGACGTGTTTTACGTGAAACGCGACTATTTCGTCGTCGTTTTTATTACTATTATTATTATTATTATTATTATTGTTAAATAATACTTCTAGCCGTCGAGTATAATTTATAAGTTCTTCTTTTATAAAATACAATCCGTAATACATTACGAGTATGTGTGAGTATAATTTGTCGGTTAATAATAATTATAAACTAGTTTTGAACACTAATTAAGTATTGCTAAATAATTACGTAAAATGTTTGTGGTAGTCTGTATTATTTTCTTTCGACGCGAGCACTACAAATTACACGTGTGTTCCGAGATTTTATTTTGCCTTTTTCGTGAAAAGCATAAAATTATAGTTTTACACTTTTGGTGCCAGCACGTATCATAGAGGGTGTAAAGGTACCCTGGCACCACTATAGGAAAAAAAACAGGTAAAAACGGCCCTGTCAAATCCATAAATATATTATAACGAAAACATTTAGCAGCAGGTATATTTACCCAAATCTACCACTTATCTCGGAATTCAGAAGAACCTGACCGAAATCATGTTTGTCCACTCGATGATGAATTATCGTTTGCAAAATCAACAAGGCGAATAAACACTATTTTTCAAGTGAAATTCCAAAGTATTCAGTTTCTCATCGTTTTTGTACGCTGAGAAAAATAAAATGTTTTAAAGGCATTACATATACACGATGGCGATTCCAGTTATTAGGTAAGAGAAAAACTTACAGAAAAAAATGAAATTTTAATCATGAAGAATAACAAATGGTTTATGATATGATCTAACGGATTTATGCGTTTGTTGGACAAATCCCATATTTTGACTTTCTTAGAAACCTATTCAAAATAACAATATTTTATGGAAGTAATATTAAGTTTATTATTTCTAAAAAAATAATATTACTACTGTAAAAAATAAGGTGCCTACTGAGAAATTCAAAAAGTTATACTAGTCATAAATCTATCTTCAGTAAATAATGCCAAAAACACATTTTTTTAGATCTAAAACTATAGATTTACAATTTTGTATAGTTGGCAACAAAAACCAATTTTTATTCTCAAGCTATAATTTACTTTGTAAGTAGCCGATTTATCGTCGATAAACAACCGATTAAATTTGAAAATTGATTTACAAAATTTAATAATTTTTAAATATGTTAATACAAAATTCAACTTGTTGATTTTCAGGATTAAAAAATCTATTTCAAGTTTAACGCACATTTTTTATCAAACGTTTGACTTTGTGTTTAGACAATGAACTTTCGATGGTTCTGTGAAATTTTGTAACTGTGATTTAATATTTTTAGCAATACAGTGTTTTTGTAACACTTGCATAAGAATTAAGAAATTCACCGAATACGTAGAGTTAAAAAATGACCTACTTTAACTAGTATAATTAAATTTAATATTTGAAATCTAGTGATTCTTTGTTTATCAAACTGTTAAGTATGATTTCTTAATCAATTTTTTTTAAAGAGAATCCCAGAAAAATTCTTAAAATTATTTTACAATTTACATTATGTGAAACTCCTTTATAATTATTAATTTAAGAACAACAAACAAATATGATATAACTTCATTCATTTTGATTGCATTTATAAGTTTTTCTTTCTTTAGTTCGGTGAATATTTTTTAGTGCATCACGATACACTTTATGCACAAATGTGCACCTCAGAAGATAAAGTGAGCAATTGATGAATTAATTACATGGACAGTTAGCTTAGACTTTTTTATTTCATAATTTAACATTTTTTTTAAAATTTTTTTAATACAAATGAGACTAGCATTTTATTCAAATAAGTTTGTACAAGGAAAAAGTTATAAATCCTACAAAATAAAACGTGTTATTGTAAATATATATATAAAAAAAAAAAATTAATTCAAGGATAAATAATATTTGTACATCTGAAAATGATGCGAAATATGCACATTCAGATTAAAATTGATTTAGTATACAAATAAAGTTGTTTAATATATTCAATACTAATATTTTACATGTTATAAGGACAATTTGTAGACTATTATAAAAACATTTAAAATAAAACGTAATAGAAATAATTAATATTAATAATTATTTATCATTGATCGGTTATTTGAAAAAGGACCACTGAGAGTTTTTTTCTATATTTCTAAATAATAATTTTGGGAAATTTACTCTAGTCAAAAAAATAAAATCATTTATGATACAGACATTCTGTACTTTAAATAAAACAATTGATAGTGCGAGTTGGTGTACGGAGATACAAATCATTAGTGTTTTTGTATTTATGAGAGTTATGAAATGTGAAATTATACTAATTTTATAGTTAATATATATTCATGATAAACTATGATCATTATTCTTAATTATTTTCATTTCAAAAACCAATTTATATATTTTCAAACCATAAAGATTATACGGGCACAAAATAAATCATGAAAATTACAACGTTTTCTATTGAAACATTCAATATTGAAAAAAAAAATTTTACCGCGTTTAAGTTTGATGTTTTTCGGGTTAGAGTAAAAATAACAATTTTATTTATGTACATTTCAATGTTAATGATAACTTAATCTATTATACTTTTTTCTGATTTCAATATTCATTAATTAATAATATATATTTATGTATTAATTTTATATACAATTTCAGTAAAATACATCGATTTGACATGTTTCAATGCAATCAATTTGACTAATTTGGAAACAATAATAAACAAAAAAATTATTTTAAATGTAGCCCTGATAAACATTTTGTTGTGTCTAAACGTAACTAAATTAGAGAGTATAGATTATCGATGAAAACCAATAGGATATTTTCTTTACAGCGATAAAACAAATTTAGATTCAATAAATCCGTGAATGCGACTCATGGTAGGTGTACATAACTGTGTATGTGTCAATCTATAGAGAACGCCGTGTTTAATACACTTTACTAAAAAAAACGAAAACTATAATAATATTCTAAATTATAACACGACTGGGAAAATTTGATCAGTTATAAAAATTGACACATTTCTAAGAGGGATAAATGTTTCACATTTTTATATTTTCCTATCAGTGGTCTGTTAAGTTCTTGTAACGTTTGTATGAATGAAAAGGTCTCACTGAGCAATATTTTAAGTCTATCTTTATTATTCAAAGTAAATGAATTAAGTATTAAACTTAGAAAGATATTTTGTTCATATTTTCTTAAATAAGTTATTTTCATATTTTACAAAAACAAATACTATGCTCATCGCTCAAAGAATTGTCCGTCTGATTTGCAAAACTCTGTATTTCTGACTAAATCGGTATTTCCTCTGAGTCTATCAATCACATTCACAAAAATAAAAATAAATCAATCAATCAATTAAATCCATGATTTGAATTAAGCAATATTTAAAAATGTTATGGTTTTGAGACTTTCTGTCTGAGGTCGATTGTTTTCTTTTGGTGAACTTAATTCTGATAGTCGATTATGTGTAAGCTGAGTGAAATATTTTTAACCAAAAGCTCGACTGGAAGTTACGATTTATTTTTTAATCTTGAATTATAATTTTTTTAATCGTGCGTGAGGCTAGATTTGAATATTATGGAAATCTAATTGCTTTTGTTACCAGTTCTTCAGTTTTTCTGTTAGTTCTCTTAAAACTTTTGTACCTATTCTTGTGGATACGGTCTAATACAGTTATACTTTGATTAGCATTAGAAGTAGAAGTTTTTATTAATTTTACTTTTTTCAAATATTTTGATATTTTTACGGTATGTAATATGTTGGTTAGCTAACTTAGAACATTAAATCTTTCTTAGATGACATTAAATTACATACTTAACAAAACACGAAATAAAATGAATAATAATCCAAAAAATTATCCGGAGGTTGTGAATGACACTATAAAGATTTAGAGATGTATCATTTCTTTAAGTAACTGCATTATGAGTCTATACTATATTTTGACATCCGGTATTTTATAACAATATAACCATTAGGATTTTTCTCAGCCAACTTTCACCTATTCTATAGTACTATTATCACTGTTGGACAGGGAAATAATAAACTAGCACACGTTATGTCATTATTATTCACTTTATACTTAATTCTTCGTGTAAACTTATCTAAAATTAATAGCTCGATAACATCGACCGTTTTACGTCTAACCTTTTATACCTATAAAGTTAAAAATCAAGCTATGTAATTATAAATATGTATTCGGTTTTAAAACTTGAATACGAGGTAATTATAACGAATCTGTCTACGAATATTATTATTTTGACTTAAATAATACAAAAGTCAAAAACACTTATGATTTTAATTTCAGTTTTTGTTGATTTAGAAAAAAATACTATCTGTAGAAATAAACTAAATAAGTATAGTAAATAGTATACATGATGCATAGGCACTTGAGAAGTAACCCTCCAGTCTTCATTGGCGGCGTTCTTATAAATTAAAAATGAAGTTATAAATAAAATAATGCATAATGTTCATATGCACTTTTCAACGTCGATGAATTAATTGTATCAATTTTGTTGTGACTCGGTTAAGCATGATAGTGCATTAAGTAATTACGTAAGTAATAAAAAGCAATAAGCAATTTTTTTTTAATTATCTTTACTATAAACATTACCCACTACTCAGACATGATATTGATTAGAGGTGTGTTGAATTTTAAACACGATTTCTTTAACTTAACGATGCTGAGCACATTTTCAGAATAGTACCTATACGTCGTTTACATATTTAACCATTTTTTGTCAAAATACCGGTAGGTTTTTCACCTAATCAAACCCCTATAACTTTTTGAATTTCATCAATGAATTGATCATGATTTTCATCATGAATGATGAAAATGTTCTTTTCAAAATTAATCGAAATATATTATTCTATTTGTACCACATTTTATAAAGATTGGATAACCAATTATTTGTATGCTCATCTTAAACTAGAATTTAATGTAAAAGAAGTTTATTCAGTAAAAATTGTAACTAAATATTACACGATTATAAAAACTTTAAAAATCTTGTGTTAAGATCTTTGAATTTTTTTTTGTATCGTAAATTTAAGTAAAGTTAAATAAAATTACATTTTTAGGTTTTAGTATAAAAAATTTTAAAATGTATACGATAAAATAAAATACTTTAATAACATTAAAACTTGATTTCAATCAAACTTTAATTTTGAGAAAATGTATCATAAAAAAACCTTTGTTTGAATTTAAAAAAATAATTAAACAATATATTTGGAATATTAAAGATACATTTATACAAACTGTCTGTTTTTTTTCATCACTATTACATAATACTAAAAATAATAATGAAGTATTATCAACAGTGTACTCAGGTTTTTTCTCCAACAATGAAATAAAATAATAAAATAAAAATACAGAATCTCCGTAAAGCAATTACGCACTTTGCTTTACTGAGAATCTAAAATATACTTACACCGAGAACTAATGCCTCGTCTAACAAGGTAAGTCAATTTTGCGTAGTTAGTTGATTAAGATGTGTAGCGTTTGATTGTAGTTGGCTGTAATTACAAATATTCTATTAGGTGTTATTAATTTTTTTTTTTTTTAATTCACATTTATTTTTTTTACAAAGAGTTATATATAGGTACAGATTTGTTTGATTTTAAGTCTAAAATAAGTATTTTACTAAGGAAACTGAACATTTCATCATAACATTTTTAAGTAATTATTTTCTAAGAGGCAGTTATTTTCTTATAGAGATTGTGACCTATAAGATTATATGAAGTCGAAATTGTTGTTATTTTAGACTCTAAGCGAGACAAAAAATTTATCGGATTTACAACATTAAGTTTTTTTTTCTATGTCGATAAACATTTTTTCAGACCAAAAACTAGATAAAAAAGTGACGTTTAACCTTTTTTGGGTTATACATTTTAACCAGTTGGTGCTTTAATGAATACAATTTGTTCTATTTTTAATAGTTTTTTTCCAATGATTGGGAAAAAATAAAGAAAATAGTGTGAAAACGATAGTATTTATCATCGCTCAGAATCGTTTTCTAATACCAACGATTTGTTTATTATTTAAAATAATACCTACGACACTATCATGCGTTTAGTGTTTCATCGTAATAATTTAACTTATCTGTGTTTAACACCATTGTCTTCAGCTTGTCTGAGGACCAAAGGGACAAAAAGCTTCCTTTCACGACCCGTGACAAACCTGTGGCATTACGAAGTATACCCTGATTTTTTTCCAAATAATTAAGCCTCCAAACTATGTCCATTTAAAATATTCTAAATTGTAACTAGATATCACTACTAAATATGTTGAACAATCTGTGTTTATTTTACAGCCAATTTTCACTATTTCTGAAATTGATCACATTTTGTGCTAAAATAAAAAAACAATGGAGAAAGAAAAGAAAAGTTTGATGTGAAGTACACACTATTAATAAGAAATAACTGTAATATACACCAATACACGTATAATTTTCGTACGTAGATCATTTCTCAAAACGTTCACATAAGTACATAACAGACGTAGATTCGTTTTTCATGATATCAAAATGTTGAACAATTGTAATTTGTGTGTGTGTGTGTGTGTGTGTGTGTGTGTGTGTGTGTGTGTGTGTGTGTGTGTGTGTGTGTGTGTGTGTGTGTGTGTTTGTAACCTATTCAATAAAGAAAAATATTGATCAATCTTGTTCACCCTATTTTTGATCCTGCATAATGCATATAAGTTTGAATTTTATTCTTACAATATTTAAAACACAAATCAAACAACATTTTCGTGAAGAAAATAGTTTATATAGGTATGAACAATTTTTTTTGCTATGAGTTTTCTTAAAGCTACCTACTAAAACTGATCTCTACCCTGTAAAAAGTAATATGATTTTTTAGTAGTATATTTATTTAATTTTTTTACCAACATTTTGATTTTTCAGCCAATAGTCAAACATTTAAATTTTAAAAATGATGTGAAAACTATTTAAAAATTCATATTATATTTTAGAACATGCATTTGTTAGCAGTGAATGTCAATATTAAAAAAACCAAAAGTACGCAAACAAAATAGAAGTGAAAATAATTTGTTTCATTAGAGTTGCACGTAGTATTATTTACGCTTCAAGTGCAACATAAAAACTTCCGATGAATGCATCATAACTACGACTTACAGGCTGAAAATACGACGAATATGCTTAGAAATCATTCAATAAGTATATTAAAATAATCCTAAGATACTACATATCGTAGTTTATAACTGTAAAAGACAAAGCAGTTTTACACGATCTACAAAAAGGTTATTAATTAACAACGCAATATCATACTAGGTAATGAACGATTCGCGCGTGTTTGATCAAATAATGGCAATCTATAAACGTATTCCTACCTATCTTCTAGAGTTGCGATGTATTTGTAAGTAGGTATAGGTTCTACGATTATCATTGACCTAATATTACAACTGGGGTTCTAAAATTTCATGAAATTTATTTTCATGAAAGTTTCATGAAATATTTCATTTACACGAAAAATAAAAATTTTCCCAAAATAAATTTAAAAAAGGTTGTTTTCCAATTAATACATATTAGAGCTATTCAGCTATATTATGTAATAAAGATGAGAAAACACGTTTTAATTAGGTAGTATATCTATTCTATTCTATGAAAACATTGAAAACATAAATAATTTTTAAGCACAAAGTCGCCAATGCCTATGTTTTTTTATGTTACTTTTAGTTGTATAGTGTTTAATTTTTTATTAAATTTATAATGTATAAATAAAGGTGATACCTAAATATAGCCTGAACCAAATTATATACACTTATACAGCTATACTTATACATAAAAAAGCTGGTAAGTGAGATGATGGTGGTACAAGTTCGTCCTTCGTCCCTTCGGTCCTCGGACAAGATATTGGTAATGAATGTATTAAGTTTTAAAGAAATGATGACTCATTTCTTTAGTATAAAACGATTCTGAGCAAAGCTTCAGTGTAATATAATATATTATTATTTAAATACTGTTTACGTATTTTACGGTTATTTGTATAATTTTTGGTGAGTTATAATAATTTATTAAAGTGTGTATGAAAAAAAATCCTGACTTACGATTTTTGAATTTTTGTTAGGATAATTAGGTTGGTTAATGAGTAAGGTCATATTAAATTTTCAGGACTTTTTGTCAAATATTTAAAATTATATTACATAAAAACTTTCAAACAATTTGGTAAATTAAAAGTTCTATATTTAAGTCATAAGTGCTATAATTGTTCTGAAAATGTTGTCCAATATAAAAAAATATGTATTTGAAATCGGATAAAATTTTCAAGTTTCTAGCTTCAATACTTTTCGATTTATGACTAAATACCTAAAATCTGAACAGTGAAAATCTCGTTTACGGCGGATTTTTACCGATTTTACCGTTTTTACTCAGTTTTTCGATCGTTATTCTTGATTACTGGAAAAACTATGAAGATTTTGGAAAAATGACCTCTCTAAAGTACCATCTCAGTTCAATTTCGAATCTAAAAAGTTGCTGGACGAAACTTTTGGACAAGGATTTCTATGCGAAAAAGTGTTTACAGAAAAAAAAAATAAATAAAAAAAAAAAAGCTGGTAAGTGAGATGATGGTGGTACAAGTTCGTCCTTCGTCCCTTCGGTCCTCGGACAAGATATTGGTGATGAATGTATTAACTTTTAAAGAAATGATGACTCATTTCTTTAGTATAAAACGATTCTGAGCAAAGCTTCAGTGTAATATAATATATTATTATTTAAATACTGTTTACGTATTTTATGGTTATTTGTATAATTTTTGGTGAGTTATAATAATTTATTAAAATGTGTATAAAAAAAAATCCTGACTTACGATTTTTGAACTTTTGTTAGGATAATTAGGTAGGTATATGAGTAAGGTCATATTAAATTTTCAGAACTTTTTGTCAAATATTTAAAATTATATTACATAAAAACTTTCAAACAATTTGGTAAATTAAAAGTTCTATATTTAAGTCAAAAGTGCTATAATTGTTCTGAAAATTTTGTCCAATATAAAAAATTATGTATTTGATATTGGATAAAATTTTCAAGTTTCTAGCTTCAATACTTTTCGAATTATGTCTAAATACCTAAAACCTGAACAGTGAAAATCTCGTTTACGGCGGATTTTTACCGATTTTACCGTTTTTACTCAGTTTTTCGATCGTTATTCTTGATAACTGGAAAAACTATGGAGATTTTGGAAAAATGACCTCTCTAAAGTACCATCTCAGTTCAATTTCAAATCTAAAAAGTTGCTGGACGAAACTTTTGGACAAGGATTTCTATACGAAAGTGTTTACAGAAAAAAAAAAATAAAAAAAAAATAAAAAAATAAAAAAAAAATAAACATCATTGTAAAACCATAAGATCCTTCGCTTCACTCAGAATCTAAAAAAAATAAACATCATTGTAAAACCATAAGATCCTTCGCTTCACTCAGAATCTAACATACTTACTATTCATTTGTAACCCTTGCATTTGTGAATGTTATCTATACATTTATTTTTTACAAAACAATATTATTTATCTATTACAGATTTTACTTTTTTTTTTCTCAAAATTATTTATGAAATGATATTATCTCTAAATAAGTACAAAAAATACAATATTAGACGGGTATCTAATTTGTAACTAGACACTTAAGATTTCTTTTGCAAATTACAATTTACAACACAAGACAAGAAAAAATAAATATTCTTCTAGCTCCAAAAATCATTAATAGTTACAACCACGGTCTTAAACGATATCTTGTAAGACCGTGGTTACAACCTAAAATTTATAAAACTCAATATGTTTTATTATTTGGTATCTGGTATAAAACATGGAGCCTTCACAATACACCGTGTCGCATAGATTTTTATAAATTCAGTGCGTAGGTAACAAAACAATTATTAGTTTATATTATGGTCAAACTGTAAGTCTATAATCAAGGAATGATAGAATCTGATTGATGACATTTCACTAATTCATATCATATTGACATATTATTATTTACCAACTGTTAAATCATGTCATGTATTTAAAAAAAAATTTAGGTATATTTCATAATTTCATTGAAATATTTTAAGATGAGTGAAATTTTCAATTTTGAAATATTTCTAATTAAGAACCCTAATTACAACGCTTCAAATGAACTTCAATGCAATAAAATCATGAAATAACCTACTTTGTAACGAATGTGTTTATTTGAATTATTAATCTTTATTTTTATTAATTCATGTTTTTCTACCTTATTCCGTGAGATTCTTTCCGAGGGAAAATCAAAACTCAACGAGATCATTTGAAATATTATTGGAGGCCGTTATTTAAACAGAAATGTACCGATCACGAGGAACGAATATTTAAAAAATTCTATGATTCAAAATAACTATTTAATTTACGGCAGGAATCGTAAAAGTACAATGCGTGTAATACTCGTAATTATTTGATAATCTTTTCACAACGACTCGATAATCCTCAAAAAATGCGCATTCGGGGTGTTAGAATTATAAAACGTTAAGTAAGTATTTAAGTACCTACGTAACTTGGCTGATATATTGTTATGTCGTGCCCCGTGCGCGACCGCATTTTTGTTTTCCCGATTAGGCACTGATAAAATTCCCAAAATTATTACGTAGACCCATTGCTCGTAGATACCGTTGAAGCATAACATATTTCATTGGCGTGGTAAATGAATGAATTTTCTGTCGAGTATAAAAAATAAAATATTCACACCGAGCGAGATAAATCCCCTACGCCCCCCCACCCGCCGAAAAGAGACACAATTATTATTCATATTTATCAACCGTTACGCGTCGGACTTTAGTCGGCGGCAGTCTTACGCGCACAATGGACTAACTGTAAACGTGGGTTTAAAATCTATCCCATAAATCGTTTAGTCTTTATTGATGGCGGACCATACAGTAACACCCATACACACACCGCTACTTACCAACGCATATATCCGGTCGACGATGTCGGGGAAACTTTTAATTTGCTATAATTTCAATAGACATCGGTGAAATTTTTGTACACCATTAGAAACACGAAGGACGTGTGAACGAAAAAAAATCCCAACACTAATTATTTAACTTAATAGTTTAGAGACGCTTATTGTATGTCTCTCTATCGTGTACATTTACTTGATAAAATTTTAAATAAATTTAATTTCATGTTTGTATTTATTAATGAACATTGAATCTATGAGGTATTTTTTATTCACACGCGTGTACTTTATTTCCGATTTAATCGTAGATTGCGTTTTATTCAAAAAATAAAAAAAAAACAATAATTACTGTAAACGATACTTTCACTAAATCAATTTTAAGTATTTAGTATTTTAAGTCCAACAGCAATGCTGCTAGAAACTAGAAATGTTTACGTGTATCGTTCACGCGTTATTATTAACTTGACAACTTTTTGGGAAAAATTAAACATTGAAAATACTTCATTTTTTGAACATTTATTTATAATACAATTTTTAGTTTTAGATTCCGACTGTAGTAAAGGATCTATTGATTTACTTAAACATTTATGTATATTATTTAGTTTTCTTTCTCTTTTCTGGACATAATTTTTGGTCCACTCATGACTCAACTTTGTACAAAAGTTTCATCCAGCAATTCTATAGATCGGATATTACATTTCCTTCGCTACGTGCTTGACGAGGCCTATTTGGTCGCGTGTTATCCAATAATGCAAATTGGGTTTCAAATTTTACAATTGTAATGCGAATCGTGCGTTCGGTAGGCCAATTATGCGGACCACAAGTTTCTGTACGCTTACGAAAAATAATCCTCGTTGAACGCTGATTTTCGTATTACAGGTGAATAGTTTGTAGACGTCGAGCCGGGCTAAGTTTTTCTATGATAAAATGTAAAATAACACTAAACCGAAATACCTATGACGACAGTTAGATATTTTGGTTTAGTGAGGCGTGTGAACTGTGAATATAATAAAAGCGTTCTATGTTACATTCAATTAATGGTTTAGCGTATACCTGAAAAATTGTTTACGATTACACCACCGCAAAAACCAAAAATTGAGTTTTATACGGGGTTGACTTTTAAGCATTCTCATCCCATTTTTCGATGTCTATGTAATACAGTATTTCGAGTAAGAGAAAACTAATGATTTAAAAATCACGTGAATTACAAATAATCAAAGTATTTTTTTCGGAAAAAAAAAGTAGTTAAATTAAATAGTGATTTAAACTGTATTTGCAAAAAAAATTCAAAACTATGAAAATGAGATAAAATATACTTACCGTATGCAATATAAGAAACCCTAGACGCCACAGTGCGGGTTTCAAATACGGCGCTCTTATTGGTCGATTTCAAATTGCCACGCTTTTTCATATATATTTTTATCTATCTATGTGACCTTTGAGTTTCTTAAAAAAAATTCCTAATTGTTTTGATTAATCTGCTGCAATATTGTTTATTTTTGTTAACAATTATAAGTGTATATTATGTTAATATAGTTACTCATTTGTTTTTGTGATTTACATATTTATTAATTGTTTTATTAACACCAACGTCATAAATGCATCAAATATGCATCTTAAAAATATCATAGATTAAATAAATATTAGTAATAGGTTGGGTCTACAATGAAGGAACAAATATTTTGTGTAAAACAGAAAGTAGAGAAGCACAGAGAAATCAACAGAAAATTGTTTATGGTATTTCTTATATCGCTTACCGTATAGCACCACCACAACGCGTAAAACTATATTATAAAAAACGTTATTGTTTTCGGGCCGCCTTCTTCTTATTTTTCTTCTTCTTGTCACCGCCGGCTGCCTTTCTCTTACTCTTCTTCTTATCCTTGCCTATCGGCTTTTTCGGCTCCTCGACCCACTGCGTGCCCGTGCTCTCGGTCACCGGGCTCCGGTCCTTCGGCAGCCTGAGCTCGACCTGCAGACGGGCCGTCTCGTCCGTCTCGTATCGCTTGTCCACGGACAACAGGAACACGTTCTCGTCGCCGCCGATCGGCCGCCCCGTGACCGGGCCCACGGTCGTCCCTCTGGGCGCGGGCAGCGCGGGCATCACACGCGCCAACTGGTTCTTGGGCTGCCATTCCGGCTCGTCGTCGTCGTCGTCGTCGTCCGCGTCGTAGGCCACGTCGTAGACCACGTCGTCCACGTGGCCAACGTCGTCGTCGCCGTCGTCGAGGGCCGCCCGACGCTCTTCGGCCTCGCGCCTCGCGGCCGCCCGGCACTTTTTCGCCGCGAGCTTCTCGGCCGCGCGCTTCTCGGCCGCGCGCTTGGCGACCTCGTGCTTCTCCGCCGCGTCCGCCTCCATGTAGTAGTACGTGGTGCCCGCGGCCCAGTCCCGGCCCTTCGGCCTCCAGCCGCCCGCGGCCGCGGCCCTCTCCGCCGCCTTCGAGCCCAGGTGCACCGTGGCCCGGCTACCGCGCAGGCCCATCTCGCCGGGCAACAGCCGCAGGGCGTTGGGCCGCGTCGCGGTCGAATCGCCGTCGGTGGCCGCGTCGCCCATCAATATTCTCCGCATCGTCTGCACGGGGAAAACACGCGCGTTCAGTCGTCGCGCGATACAATGTCGTCGTCGACCTCCACGACAAAATAATTTCACCAGCTTTACCACTGCGATTTTACGATTTAGGAATTTTTTTTTTCCTTCGACGACGACGCTGTGATCAGAATTTGTCGGCCCCACTGGGTCTTGACCAGGGGCGGAAATTTAATGTAAAAACTGGGGAGCTAGGTTTTTTATGTTCATCGGACCTATACCGACCAAAGCCACTCGCTTCACTTATACAACTATGATATAAATCAATTGATTTTTTAATTGTTTACATTTAATACTTTGTAGCTGGTACCTATCTTTCTTGAAAAAACATATTTAAAAATACAACTATAAATAACTATTAAGACATAATTTTATTAAATATGTATAAAAAAAATAAATGAATTATCTTCATCATTTTTTATATAAAATTAATTTAAAAAGCGAAAAACAGATATACGAGTATAAGTTCTCAGAATTCAAGTACGTACTTCAATACATTATATCGGTTTTTAATTGAAAAACCATCAGCTATGTCCTGATCATAATGATCCAATATTTTTCATTACTTTATATAGAAATATCGTTAGGGGGGCTAATACTTCTACTTTAAACTTTTGGGAAGGTTTAGCCCCCTGAAATCCTCCCCCTAATTTCCGCCTATGGTGTCGACCCTTTATAGCATTTTGAAGTTAACATGCGAGTCGTAGTATTGTGCTCTACTGATCTCTGACGATTACGACGACGGAACGTTCGGAAGAATCGACGAAACTTATTCCTCATCTATGTGTATATTTTCATGCTTTCGACGTCGATTGTCCATCGATTCGTTTTTAATAACGGGTATATTATTATTTATCGAAACATAAATGAATATAAAGCTTATGAAAATATAAAGATTTTATGGAAAAAAACCGACCACAATGATTGCATTGATTCAACGCTAGAGCATGCTAATTGAAATTTATCACGATCGCTTACAGTAAAAGTGCCCTTAGCGCGTGAATGAAATAATAGAAAATCGCAAACTTCAAAAGACTATTAAAACGTACAAACCAAGTTTGAAAAGTTAAATTCAGAATGTATCCATCGTCTTTAACACGTTGAGATGAGTTTAAAAGAAAGTCATGCGTAACATAGTAAACTAGATTTAAGCCAAACGCCTCGTTTTAATTTCATTTCGTTTTTAGTTATCCATCGTTCGGATGTGAGTGTAAATAAGATTGTCCATAAATTGTCAACGCCAGTATTTAACAGCTTGAATAAATCGTATAACCGTGAAGTCTATTGTTTAACTTTTAAAATTACTTGAGTGTAATGAAGTTAATCCATTGCCAATGACAACTTGTTGAACGACTTCAATTGTGGGACATCATAGTGCTAAATTCACCAGTTTAAAATGTAAAAATAGCCATTTTCCTAAATTGTTCCCGCACGAGTATGTTAGCGATGCAACATTAGCGATAGTTTTGGTAGTGCCCACGAATATTAATCGAAAAAAAATTAAGGTATGATATCGTGTTATATTCCGTGTACGCAAAATGTGTTATAACTCAAAAATTAACGATTCACAGTAATTTTTTTTGATACCATCGCTTCAAAACACTGAAATACGTTTCGAAAAAAAAATCGAAAGATTCACGTGGCCCATAAACCAGATGTTTCACGGAAGAATTTTCTACTGTGATTCACATCAACCAGGAGCTGACATTCATACTAATGCTAAACTTTGTCAGTCAAGGGTTTATTCGGCAAACTATAAAATATAATGATGAACGTTTTATGGAAAACATTGGTGCTCGTAAACCCAGAGTGTAAAACATTACGGAAATTATTCAAGACCCAATGAAACTTAAATTCATATCCAGGTAATATTTAAATAAAATATTTGGTAGATTGTATTATTTTCTGGTAGATCACACGTTTAACACCAAATTCGTCGATAAATCACGTTAAACCGGTCCCGTGAAAACTATATTCAATACAATACTTACTTTGTTTGTCAACCCTGTTCCGCGGAAGGGGCGCTTTTTGTCCGCAAAACCAACCAAATCGCTGGCGTTTAGTTTGGTAGCTGATGTTTGGTCCAAGGCTTCTCCTAATGTGTTCTTAAGTTTCTCTAGTGCTAACAAAGCACATCGCATCATCTTATTTTCATCTCGGGGACACCTAACATTGACTTGTTTGCATGTGTTGTCCATTATAGTTAATTATAGTTTTCTGACTGAATTGGGTTGAATTTTAGAATTAAAAACAATTTTGAATGAAATATTTATTTCTATTGATCAGTGGAAATTTTAAACCATCAGTTAGTTATGTAGTTTTTAATAACCTAAATAAAATAATATTGACATAGTTACTAATATTAATCAATTTCTTTCATATCTATATTATTGACCAGCATAAAAAGTAAAAACATTTATAATAACGTTACGACATTAACGTTAAAATTAAGAGTTAATAATTGAATTCTTGGAGTGTTATTTCGAAAGAAAAATACAAAATATAATTTTAAACGTAGAATGAAATCTTATTGAATTCGTAAGATCAATCACCGATCATAAATCAAAACAATTTTTTTTTAAATACGTTCTCCGTACCATTGGACATTATTTTCTATTCGGACAAGTTGATGGCGATGACTGTATTGAATTTTAAAGAAGTGATAGATAATTTCTTTAATTAAACGATTCTAAGCAAAGCTTTAGTACAAAAAAGTATACGGATTATATTTAACCAATATTTGTTGAATTTCCGGTATGTTTTTTATCAAACCTGTTTAAAGTTGTCTTGTTTCACGAATGGGATTTTTTTTTTTTTTTACTAAAAGATTCAAAACATGTTGTTCTATCTGTACCCAAAGTTTCATTATGATTGGATGGATCGGTATTCTTATTGTATTTTGTAAGTTTTTACTGCATACAATTCGAAATTATAAATCCGGTAAAAGATCTTTTTACTAAAATAGTAATCACATATTTTTCCATTAATTATTTTAAGTTCAACAAAAATTGACTATTATATATAGATGAACTATTTTTAAATGCATTTTAATTTGAAACACGTTTCTAATAACTATTTTTACTCAACATTTTAGATTTATTTTGGATTTCGTTTCATGAAATTTGTAATTTTTATTAAACCATTCTTTTTTTTTTTTTTAATTAGTTAATTATTATTAAATGTGACAATATGGATAATTTTCATGAATAATTTAATCTTTATAGTTTATTTTGTTAATTATTAATCTAAGAATATTATTGCTTACAACTTTAAATTTGCATTTGCTATTAAGATTTTATACTCTTTGAAAAATTATCTTCTGAAGACCGAGTTTTGCTTTAAATGATAAAACCTACTGAACAATAGGTCCCATTACGAAAATTTAAATATCGGAATTTTCGAAACAAATATTATCTCTCGTGATTTTGTGTTAAAAATTGAGGCAACTAATTTAAAAAAAAAAAAAAAAAAAAAAAAACTAAAAACCTTATCTATATATGAGACTAAGTAAAAACAATTTCCGTGTATGTAAAATCGTAGCGCAATATTTACAAGTACATTTTGTTTGGAAAATAGTCGACATTAACGGAGAACACCGAAAGCATCGAAGAGATCTGAAACACCCCGTAAGTAGGTAGGTATACGTTATAATTAGGGCAGAGGACTTGTAGCTCTAAAAAATCACCAAATATGCAATTAAATATACAAAATATGCATTAAAAATATGCACTTAAATATACAAAATATGCATTAAAAATATACTTTTTCAAATTAATATTTTTGATTAATAAATTTGAATTTTTGTGTAGGTACTTATTATTTTAATGAATAAATTTTATTTTCAACTTTATTTAACAACTGACAATTAATTATTTGAATTATTTGGACTCTGAATTATTATTTTAACTGGATACTTCTTCAAAACTTTCAACTTCTTCGACTACTAAAAAACAATTAGGTAACAAAATAATTTAGTTTCAAATATTTAAGATTAACGCAAATTTTTACCTTGGAAGTTGCATTGGACAATAAGGCGTTTTTTCAAATTGTCAAACGTAAAACTATAAATTATTTAAAATATGCATCTAAAAGTATAAAATGGAAGAATTTGCCCTAAAAACCGAAAAAACGCAAAACATGCACTAAAAACTAAAAAAAAAAACGCAAAATATGCATTTATACGCACAATAAAATTTCAAAACTAGCTTTGTGGAAACACGAAACGTATTTGTTTCGCACTCTGCTATTTTTGTGACTGTGCAAAAAAAATATGCAAATTCTACAAGTCCTCTGCCCTAGTTATAATATACACGCTTCAAGCTCGACGTACGTAGATCACACCCGACGACGTCTGTTCCGTGACGTCCGAGACCCGAGTACGAGACGACATCGACACGACGGCCGGAGTCGCGCTGAAAACGTTTGCCGTGCGCGCGCGGTACCGCGCGTTATAGGTGTACGGCTTACCCGATGGGGGCATTGATCTCGTTGACAAAATAGCGTCACCGACGATCGGAAACGTTTACAGTGCGGCGTAGGCAGGTCGTGCACTGCGGTCGTCGCGACAATAGTTGAAACGGCCGTCGCCGTCGTAAATTGACCATATTACGCGAGCGCGCGCACCGTGTTTTCACTCTTTAATCTTTATTTAAGTCAAATCTCATTCGAGAGAATCCGTGCGCGATCTCCGGCTCGACGGCGGCGTTTTAATATTTACAGCATGCGCGCACGACAATAAAATTGGTCCAAGCGCGCGCGCACTTGACTTATAGACGTCTGTGTCCGTTGCACCGCGAGCGCGCGCGATTGTACGGCTCGAGAGCGGTTGGTTGATCATTGATCTCGTGGCGCGCGCGTTTCTCCGGCGTTCGGCATATTTGGTATCTGACTCACTGCTCCAAGCTGCCGACACTCGTCGTATAGTTAATAATGCGCATGGTGGTAGAATACGTGAGTGGGTGAATCAAACAATACAATGTCCATTGTGCATTTCCATAAATGTTATTAAAGTGGATGAGAGTTTCTTCGTTTTTTCCTTTTCCTTTTTTTTTTCACCCCTCCCGGTGCCCCGCCGTCCGACACGGTCGTACGCGCTGCGCGTATGATATATTATCATACAACACGTAGGCATTTATCGGTGTGTCGCACTTGAACTTAAATTGCAAATTTTATGATTTACGTCCCTGCGTTTTTTGCGCGAGCGTTACGTTACCGATAATTTATATACACTTCGTACTGGCAGATTTGACCGAGATATCGACGGAACGTGATTCAAAAAATAAATCCAAGTCTTCGTGATAAATGATCGCGAGATGTAATTGTTTTCGCGATTCTCGACGGGTACGGGACTTTGTGAAATACATAATAATAATAATAATAATAATAATAATACATTATAGCACACGCGTAGATATTATGCAACGTGTATGGCGATTTATTTACGGAGGAAAAAAATACGACCAGAGCAATAATTACAACGTGTCGATTAAATATTAATTAAGTGTACACGAAAATATTCCGTTAAATTTCATAGCGACTACGCGTAAAACAGTGTTTTTACAATAAAAACAGTTGACGTTTTACTATTACGACTTCCTTGTTTATACATATTTCATAAATATCACATAAATATTTCATTTCGACGCCTGGAAAAAAAACGTAGGTACCGACTCACCGATATAGGCGTGTAATAAAATTTGTCAGCGTCTTGCGTTAAAGCATCGCTGTCTCGACGCGTGTAATCACACAGTGTAATATCGTCAAATTAAGTCGTATGTACATAGTAATTTCAATATATTGCATGGCTTAATGAAATAAATATTAACGTAACGAAACCAAAACCGAAATAATACTGGTTTCTGTAGTAAGTATAATATAAGTTTTCGCGATACCGGGGTTAACGACCCTGTCCGTCAATCCATTTAAATGTATCTAACGTAATACGGTTAGTTATAAAACACATTTCTGTCAATACATAATGTACTCACACACATACATTATATACATAAATTGTCATTGTATATGATATTATTATTATTATTACTGTGTGTGTGTGTGTGTGTGTGTGTGTGTGTGTGTGTGTGTGTGTGTGTGTGTGTGTGTGTGTGTGTGTCGTGTGCGGCAATGAATATTCCCGACCTGAGGCTGAGTTAATCAAATTGTGGCGGCGAATCGCACACAATTTCGACTGGTCCTACAGCTCCGCACGCCACCATCTTCACGAGCTGTAAATTGGTAAACGCAAATGATAATATACCTACATAATACCGTACACATAACAACCGATTCGTCTTTTTTATACGACATTGTCATTACTGCTATTGTATTCGCGTATATTACATATCAATATATATATAATATATTATGCGATCGCGTATTACGTATATATAATATCTACGTACACAGTAATAAAAATTGTATTAATATTATAATTGCACGTATAGGTAACAGAATATAACTTCAAAATCTTATTGTCCAAAAAAAAAAAAAAAAAAAAAAATGACCACCATAAAGAAACGAAATCGCCGATCAATTCATCTAGTACGTACGCATGAGAATCGATATGAATACCTAACAATTTTTTTTTTTTTTACTGTCTAGTTAAAAGCAAATACGACAAAATATATTATCATTTATACCATTTTTGTAACGTGTACCTGTAGGCACCTATAATAGCTCAGGTGAATTTCCATGTTTCATTATCAGTACTGACCCGATGTGTTTCGGGGTCCATATTTAGGGTCTCTATTTAGAGATACGCTGAACATAATATTCATTAAAAATTATTAAACATTCCAAATTAAATACATGTACGTAGAAGTAGGTAGGTTATATATATATATATATTAATTTGCATGGCACGCTGAACAACATGCTAACAATATAAAAAAAAAGGTTTATTCGAAAAATAAAATAAATAGCATGACTATAATGCATAAAAAATAAGGCATAAACAACGTTAACAGAATTCGTAACATAATGCAAATATAATATAGTGTACATCTCTATACTCTAGATTCTAGAGTCCAGAACGTATAGTTTATAAGTGATTTATCTGGCAAAGACATACTGCAGACTAGTGACTCATGACCAAGACATGGTATTATGAATTATGATACAATTGCGTAAAATAAGGTAACTCCGAGCTTACGGCATAACTACGGACAAAAAGTTTATACATTTATTTTGGATCATTATGATGAGAGAATAGATACATTTATGAGAAAATACTATTGATAATTATCTTGAACGAATAAATTAATTGCATTTGTCGATATCATTTGCTTCCACTTCACGTTTATACTATTGATCTGTATACTTGACAATTTATAATCAAATACTCGACTTTATGATACCTCTATTTACATGGGATCAATAGTAGGCAAGTGCCATGTTGATACATACATTTTTCTATCAAAAAGAACGAATACAAATTACAATTAATATTTGAAAAGACTAACTTAGGTACGCGTAAATTTTGTTATAGATTGTCATTACCTAATAGTTTCTAACGTGTTGTTTGGTAGTAATATAATTTAAATAACACACACGCACACACACACATACATACATACACACACACACACACACACACACACACACACACACACACACACACACACACACACACACACACACGCACGCACACACACACACACAAATATATATATATATATATATATATATATACATTATACATATTATTTAAAATGAATAAAGTATTTTTCAAATTTTATTAGAAATGTCTGCATTTTTGCAATTTTAAATAAATAATTTTCAAAAGTTTTTCATACGAATAATTTTACAATTTAACAAATCTCGATTTATTTTATTATACGTTTGTGTACATAGTCCTTTCTTGGTATCATAAATGTATAATTTTTTGACTGTTTAACTAAATCAACACGACCATCTATCGAATTGTAACGGCATTTATGTAACATACATACAAACTATACCTAACAAAATCTGCTCTCTGAAAAACTAAAATTTAGTCTTATATTAGTAGTAAGTTAAATTTATTAAATTAAACAAAGTTATAGTTGGCAAATCTATTCGCGCTTGCATTTTTTCGTCGTCGTGACAAATGCGGTTAAACGGCTTGCCGTAGCAGGTGTAATAGCATCGCCCGCCTTCTCCCTCCTTATAGGGCCGGCACTGTTCAATACCATATTATTGTCATGTAGGTGTACTATAACATTACATAATGTAAAACATATTATAGGTATTATAATAGTTGAAATGAATTAAATTAGATCAATAAAAGAAATAATTCTATATAGCCTTGAATATTTTTAAATTACAAATAATTTTACGTGTACGTTAAGATTTGCCAGAGATTTTAATAAAAAACCATCAAAACGGATAAAATATAAAACGTAATTGAATAAAACAATTTTAGTTAGTTTAAAATAGAAAATATACCAGTAGATAAAAACAAACTTTGTGTATAATTTAAAAAAATGTTTTTAGAAAGTTACTTTTGAAAATTAATTTGTTCATATAATTCTCGAACTTGAAATAAGTTTTAAAAGAACATAAGTATAGGTACTCCAGTACTCCAGATCATATTTGTCACTTGAGGAACAGTTTTATTCCTTTGTTGTCCCTCGAAGGAAAGGTTCATACCAAAACATTTGTTTAGGTGAATTTCGTTATTACTTATTAATGTTATTACGTATGTCCACATAAATTTAAAAAAATATACTAATTTATGCATACAAGATCTTCATTTTACGTATTCCTAAATTCATTTCTCAACAAAATATTTTTAATATTCGAGTACTAACTAAATATTTAAATAATTCTGACATCTACAATTACTTATTAGTTATAATAACATACATTTTTAGTTTTTAATTATTGTTTAAATGTTTTATTTAGTAATGTCATTAATCTATATCAGTAGGTAGGTAGGATACCTATGTACTTTACTATTTCATGCGGTTCCCTATCTGTACCTGTATACATTTCATATGGTTTTTCAATATTTCACGTTGACTGTAACTAAACCGTAACTTATGGACTTTACTTACTACCCTGGGTAAGTGATCACAGATAAAAAAAAAAAAAGACAAAGAAAAATCGTTATGAAACCAATGATCTTTCGTTTCACTCGGAACCCAAAATACCTACCCACTTAATGCTATGACTCCATTACCGACCGGCATGCCTAACTTAACCGCGGCAACCGAACAAAAAACCACAGAAAAATATTACGATATTAAATAAATCATTATATTAATCATTAACGAATAGACCACGAATGTATCGATTTTTCACGTCCCAACGTTATAACACAAATCTATTTATTTTTTTAAATTTTTGTTTTATAAATCTACGTAGGTCGCCATACATTTTCGTTAGGAATTATGGTTACGAAGCTCAAAAAATTGAGAAACACTTTTGTAACCAATGGATTTAGGTCATTCTATGTTCATTTTCAGTACCCATCAATTTCAGATTTATTCATACTTTTTTCTTTTGGAAATTTCAAAATTTACACTTTTTTACGCTAACATTTAGGTTATACGCTACTAACATTGTGGTAAGGCCGCGGTTCATTACATAACTGTCAGCTATCATTTTTATCTTTTATCAAATTTTGATTACAAGTCTTCGGCAGTGATAAAGACGAGACGTTATCATAACATTGATAACCACGATTTGTATACTGTATAGTGACCGGACAATAATATTTAAATCCGTTGTTTTTATTTTCCTGCGTTAGTTACTTATAACTTTTTTACGTCCAATGACGAATGACTTTACAATGATGAAATGATTCTGTTTTCATACGTTTAAGTTATTATCAATGCCGAGATTCGAAGAGTAAGATGATTATGTGTTGTTCCTAAACGATTTGATATCGGCTGAAACATGTTCATCGGACCCGTGAAACAATTTGCCCGTTTGTTGCCGATTCGGTCGTTCGCTTCTAGCAAATACTCTTCGCAACAATACGATGTAATCGTCGTTGGTGGCGGCCACGCTGGAGCCGAAGCGTGTTCGGCTGCCGCCAGAATGGGAGCATCGACGTTGTTGGTGACGCACAAGAAGACATCTGTCGGTACGATTGTTAATACTTACAACACCGTTTATCTTTTCACACATGCTGTTGTTTGCTCACGTTCCAGGAGAGATGTCGTGCAATCCATCATTTGGCGGTATTGGCAAGGGACATCTCATGAGAGAGATCGACGCATTAGATGGGCTTTGTGCTAAAATCTGTGATGTTTCTGGTGTCCACTACAAGGTGATTATTCAATGTAAATAGAATATCTACTAAAAAACCATTCATAGGTTTTAAATCGTAGTAGAGGACCAGCTGTGTGGGGTCTAAGAGCACAAATAGACAGAAAAATGTATAAAGACCATATGCAAACAGAGCTTTTCGAAAATACTCCTAATCTCAATGTTATCGAAGGATCTGTTGAAAATATATTATTAGATAGCAATAATCAATGTACAGGTGTATTGTTAGGTAAGTATTATGATTTATTATAAATTTTAAGCAAAGACTTTTTGTTTTAATTGTTTTTTTCCACCAGAAAATGGAACGTTATTAAATACAAAGTGTGTTGTATTAACTACTGGAACGTTTTTGAATGGACAAATGTTTAGTGGACTGACTGTAAAGCCAGGTGGTAGAATAAATTCCAAGTCTTCTATTGGTCTAGCCAATACTTTGAAAAGATTAGGATTTAAAACGGGAAGGATGAAAACAGGTACACCACCTCGTATAGAAAAACAGTCTATTAATTATGAAAATTTAATATGCCATAACGCGGATAAGGAACCTATACCATTTTCGTTCATGAACGATTCAGTTTGGCTAAAAGTAAATATAGTAATTCATTAATATTTATTTTATTTTTAAATAATTTTGTTTTGTTTAATTTCTTCAAAAAGCCTGAAGATCAAGTCAAGACTTACATCACATTTACCAATAGTAAAGTTCATCAAATTATCCTTGATAATTTAAATGTAAATCGACATGTTCAAGAAGAAGTAAAGGGTCCACGTTATTGTCCGTCAGTGGAATCAAAATCTCTCAAGTACCTATATAGTATATATACTCATTTTTTTCTTTTAAAATTTACATTTACTTCATATCAAATGTAAATTAATAGTTTATAAACAAATGTGTTAAGGTATCGTGATAGAAATCATCAGATATGGCTTGAAATTGAAGGTTTCGATAGTAATATAGTTTATCCAAATGGGCTCTCGTGTACACTGCCGGAAGAATTACAAGTAAAAATGATTAGAAGTATAAATGGACTTGAAAATGCCCATATCTTGCAATTTGGTAAAATGCTATATTTTTCAAGTAAAATTCATAAATACTAATAAAATTTACTTAGGGTATGGAGTACAATATGATTATGTCGATCCACGAGAACTGTATCCCACATTAGAAACTAAGAAAATTGGCAGATTGTTTTTTGCTGGACAAATAAATGGTACAACTGGCTACGAAGAAGCAGCTGCTCAAGGCATATTAGCTGGAATAAACGCTGGTGCCTGTGTATGTGTGAACACTTTTTCTTTGTTTTCCAATAAGAATAATAAATATTTTCTATTGCTCTTATTGTTACAGGCTTTAAATAAAAATAGTTTTACATTAAGTAGAACTGAAAGTTACATTGGAGTACTCGTTGATGATTTGACGAGCCAAGGCACCGATGAACCCTACCGTATGTTTACTAGCCGAGCTGAGTTTCGCTTATATTTAAGACCTGATAATGCAGATATCAGATTGACACAAAAAGGTTTAGTTTTTATAATTATAAAACAAAATAACATTGTAATTTAACATTAATAGCATTGTTTAGGTTATAACATTGGGTGCGTCAGTAAAAAACGCTATGATCAAACATTAAGAGTTTGTTCTGATTTAGAGGAAGGTATGAAATTATTAAATTCCGTTTCTCTGACCATGTATAAGTGGAAAAAATTGTTAGGATTAAAAATTTCAAAAAATCCTGAAACTAAAACGTATGTATTTGATTCTTAAGTATTTAATATTTCAATAGTCTGTATTAATTAATGAACCTATATTTGTTAAAAATATCCTAGGGCTTTGGAGATCTTAGGCTTATCTCCAGATTGTATCTCATTACAACAACTAGAAACAATACTCCCTGAAAAATTTGGTGGAAAGTTTGGAGATAGTAAAATTAATATGCGTCTCAAGATTGAAGCATTGTATCAATCGTCTGTTCACGAACAACAAGATGATATAGAACGGGTTGAACGAGATCAATCATTGCTCATACCTTTAGATGTAGATTACTCAAAGTAATGAATTATGATTTTATTGTCATTGATAGTAGAAAATAGTATATAATAATAATATTTTTATTTATTTTATGATTTACAGTTCATCACTCAATATAGCAAAAGAAGATATTGAAAAGTTATCCTATATTAGACCACAAACAGTAAGTATTAATTCACTTTATAAGGAAATATGTTGTAGGTACTCATTAATTTTGTTTTTAGATTGGAGCTGCGAATCGAATCCCAGGGATAAAACCTAGCTCAATTTTGAAATTATTGTACTTTATCAAAAGTAAACAAAAAAATATAGCTATGAATTAAATGAATGTATATTATGCAGTTTTTTTTTTTTTATAATTGAACTGAGTGAAGAAACAATTAGTTTTACAATAAGGAAACATGATATTTGATTTTTATTAGTTTTGTTTTTTCATTTAATGAAAAATACAAAAAGCTATGACTAAATAAAATGTTTACTACTTGGTTCAAAATTTGATTAAGATTATATATATGATAGTTAAGTTACCAGCGCATTTTTGAATATTGACGATATATAAAATTAGTTAACATATATTAATTACCATATTTTTTTTAGTTATATATCAAATTATAATTAATTAAGCGATTGGTACGATATCCATTCATCTACAATTTTACATAATTTTATTTCATTTCGTATGGCTGGTATACGAATCAACACAATGAAGGCCATATTATAAATCAAATATATATCAAAAATATAAGTATTAAATAAAATACATACAAATAAGAATAGGAATATGAAATGTTTACATAATAAAAACATATCACAGATAAAAAATCTATGAACGAAATGTTACTATCACATGACTACATGAGTAATTTAGTCACCTACGATCAATAAAAAACTTCAACATTTATTTTTGAAGCTTTGTATCTTTGAGTCTTGAGTTTTCAATAGCATTAAGCTCTACATCGGGTGTAACCAACTTTTTTTTCAAAAAATAAACAAAAATTGTAAAATTTAAATTAAAATTATAAGCAATTTGATTTGTAAGGCAATTAAAGTTTTATAGATGACAAATAATAACTCGGCTGAAATAGGTAAATGAATTTTGAAAAAAAAATAATTAAATTAAATAATTTTCCACTTTCAAAATATATATAAAAAAATTACTAAACCCAAAAGTTGAAATATAACAGATATGTAACTTGATAATATGGTTCTTTTAGACAAAAATATAATATAGTCTTAAATATAATTAATAATAAAGTTATACCACGGAACAATATAATAATCTGTAAATCTAAAATTGTACATAGTATTTGCTTTATATTTTTGTGTTTTACTCAAATAAACTGTGAATTAATCAATCAAACTTTAATTGAAAATTAAAGATTTATTATTATATTGTTCTGTTATTATTATCATAGATAGATTTCCTAAAAAAAAAAAAAAACGAACCATTTTTCTCTAAACATGTGTAAAAAAAATTTTCTAATAAAATATTTATTTGTAATTTTTTTATTTAAACAATTTTTCATTTTTTATTGATGAACTAATCAAAATTACATTGTGAAAATAAATATAAATATTCATAATTTTTTGTAAAATGTTAAAACTGCACAACTCAGAAAATTTAAGTAAAGCAATATCAATTTAATTTTACATCTATATTATCATGAACATGTTGAAACTGTTGACCAAGGTGTTCTATACTGATTACCATTAACTGCTGTGTTTGCTTCTTCAAATGGCTGCAAGACTAGGAAAATATTTTTGATAACTACCCATTCATTTAAATTTAAATCGATTGGTGCTTTGTCTAAAAGTCCTAATGTCCCTCTTATTGATGTTTATAATTCTACAAAACACTTAAGCATATAGAATGTAAAATTCCAACGAGTGGAAATATCTTGCAAGAGCTTTTTAGGTTGATTGATTCCATTATTTTTTTGGTTTGTCAAAAATGTATTATAAGCTGTAGTACTTTTGTGGAAATGTGTACAAATACTTTTTACTTTATTAATTATATCATATATATATATATATATATATATATTTCTTTTTTTGGTGCACATTGTATAATTATATTCAGAGTATGAGCAAAGCAACCTAAATGTTTTAAATTTAGTTCACTCAGGGCATTTTGTATATTATAGACATTGTCAGATACTGCAAATGCTATTTCATTGTTTATATTCCATGGATTTTAATGTTCTATAAATTGTCTCACTCAGATGTTCATTCATGTGACTTTCGTTAAACAAATGGCATTTTAATAATATAGAGATATAGGGAATTTTATAGCCAAAATATTAACAAATTCTTTAAATTCTATACCATCTACCACACTAGAAGGTTGCAAGTCCTTTGTAAAGCATTGTCTATCTTTTTTTGGCTGTCCACTGAAATCTTTTAAGGAATAAAATTTGATATAGCTAACTGTTTATGCTGTAGAGGATTTGTTTTTAAAATTGGTATTTCGTTTATTACTGTTGTCTGACTACCATTACCAATCGTACTGCGTTTCTGAACTGTACTCTCCTGCCCCTCAGAAACTATTTGTGTCGGAACGTCTACTTCACCATTATTTTATGTGAAAATATAAAACATGATAATACCTAATTTAATTTAAAATTAATCTGGTCCCATATAAGTTTGTTTTGTTTCATAGAGATTTTATATTTAAAAGTTTTTTTAACACTTTTTAGTATTTTTATTTATTTCCTATAAAGTAAATGCTTATTTTTGAAAGTATTGATTTATTACAACTAATTAAATATTTAATAAAATGAACATAAAAAAAAAGGAATCTCTCTGAAATTTTTAGACTTTTAGAATTAATTTGAATTTAAAAATTTTTATTAATTCTAATTGACTACGTATTTGAAATTTATTGACAAAGGTAGATTAATAAAATTCAAAGAATAAAAACTAAGGCAAACTTTTCTGTAAACATATCATAGGATCGATATACTGGTTTAATTTAGTTATTTTTTAGAAGTGTTACATTTTTTCACAGTGATTCTAACAGTAAAATTTTAATTATGGATTATCATAATAGATAAAGTAGTAATCACTGCTACCATTGATTATATAATAGATTCTACTCTATAATCAATGCTGCTACTTTTGCTGTTGTATTTTTAATAGCAATAGTAGTTGCCACTGCTACGGAAGTAAAATCGCAGTTAACCATCACTGAAGAATACACTTTGCTGCTGAGTGCTGACTTATTTGTGACATTTTGAGGTTTGAAACCATCCCCTCCCAACCCCATTGACTGAGCTGAGTATAACTGACAAGAAATACATAGTTAACAGATAAAAACATATAAGTTAATTGTTTTGCAGAAAGAGTTCTGTTGTGGAATCACTGAATGTAGAAAAATACTGAATATATGGGGTGGAAGCACGTGAGTTGTTAATTTCCACCGAATTACGATGTAATGCCCCCATTTGTCCCTCAAATATTATATTATTAATGGTCTTTTTTTGCCAACAACTGCTGTTGTGGATCCATTTTTTTTCCAAAACATTTTTATTTTTTTCCGCCATAACGATCATTCCACGTTTTCCGTTTTTACTTGTTAGTTGTTGATATCCAAGGTTTTTAGATTATTAGACTATAATCTAAAAACCTTGGTTGATATCAACCATAGAGTAATATATCAATATGTAATACTCTATGATATCAACCGACAGACTGCGTTAGGGCACTATAACAGGCAGGTATGCTGTACCGCCATTTTTCTCCTTTTTCAATAATGTAAACAATTGTTGTATGTTATTATTATTCATTTTTTTCTCTAATCTCAATTCTCCATATTATATTACTTAATGTTTTATCATTTATTATCTACTTAAAGATTTTTATTTTTTGTTAAAAAATATTTGATACATAGGTACATCACATCTAAATTTTTTGTTAACCTCCAATTTGCTTTTACATTTATTCAAGTAGTACTTCAAATCCTGGTAATATTATTGCGTTATGATGAATTCAGATAATCAATCTTATGAAAATCCAATTTTAAAGGTCAGTATCTTTTTAATTTTTGTTGTTTTAGTTTCATATTTTATTGTTATTATTATGTTAATATTTATTTTGTGAATAATAAACATTATTTTGAATTATTTCAGAAAATACCAAAATGTGAAGATAAACATCAAATGTATACAGATGAAATTCAGCGGTTGTTAAATGAGAATTTGATGCTAAAAAAAAAGAATGAAGAAGTGAACCGAACTATTGCTGCAAAACTACTGCTGGAAAACATTAAAACATCAAAGAAAAAACATTGCTTCTATTTGGTCATTGTTAAAAACTCCATCTAATTTTTTGAGAAATTCATTTTTCTGGATTAGTTCATTCTTGAGTTCTTCGTTCTTTTTTTTTAAATCTCCTATTACGTTTTCATATATCTGACACTTTGTACACTGTCAAAAAGAAAATAAACGATATATATGCTTAATATAACGTATATGTGATACTAATATAATTATTTACCTAAACAAGAATTTAAGAATACAATTTTAAGTATATTTTTTAAAAGTAGTATTAATTAATAATACCTATTCATATTGTGTCAACAAATATTTAGAAAACTTTCATTAAATTAATTTGCATTATTACAAATAACAAGTAAGAAATTAATTACAAAATTAATTATTTCAAAGTTAAAATAGCATACGATCATTAAAGAATAAAAAATATTTTAATTAAATACTCAATTTTTCTTATACTGAAATAATATAACTACCCCAAAATAATAGGAATATAAAAATAAAAATGTTTAGGTAATTTAACCAAAGTTAAAATTAAAATCAAATCAATATTAGTTACATAATCTTACATTAGTTACTTCCGAGATTACTTCATTGAATACTGGTTGTATTTTTGGTTCTGCCAGCGAATTTTTAGAGTGCCCTAGTTTTGCATCACAAAGTCTTGGCTTATTTATTTCAGATTCAAAATTTGAATTGATAATCTAAAAATGTCAATTGTAAATGAAAAACATTATAAATTTCATATTATTTGAAAACCAATAAAAAAAATTGAATTAGAGCTTTTACAGGTTCGACATTTGATTTCTTCAGTGGTTGTCTTTCTTTGTTACATCTATCACTATTATGTGGTACAAACTTTTTGTCACTATCCTAGAAATTATGAAAACATTTATCATGTTAAATATTAGTTATTGATAAAAAAAAAAAATTAAAATTAAATAATAATTTAAAAATAAGTAATAATTAATAAAAAAATAGTAATAATTAATTAGCAAAGCAAAAAGTAAAAAAAGAACAATGAACAAAATCACAATTAGGTACACACCAAAAATGGCCCATCAAAACTTTTTCTGAACCTCGTTGGTTCGGCAGTCAGCTTGAGTCGTAACCAACCATCCTTACGATTTTTCTCCCACTGATATTCATTAAAGTGGTCCTGCATAAACCAACAATTATTTATAAGACATATAAGAAATAATACAATTCTACCACTTAAAAAATTTGATAGATATACAAATTTAAAACTATATATATATATATATATATATATATATCATAAATGTCTTACCTCGCATAATTGAGCTGTTTTTTTGGCTACCCACTTGTCTCTTGGGCATCTTAAACCCCAAATTTTACGTCGTTTTTCAGAAGAAGGAAAGTTAAACATTCGTTTACCTTTTTTGTCCGAATTTGAACAAAACACTGCCGCGCAGCCGCCCATTATTACTTTTGAAAATAATTCATAAATTTATGCATTTCATAAATCTAACGCACAAAGCAAAAATTAATCGAAAAAAAAAATAAAAATTTCAAACGACAGGCAATACAGAAAAAACGGTTATAAATTATAATCAGTAATCACAGTGACATGTCTGTGTATTCTGTATCACACTATCACATGATGCAAGTTTGTTAACATTTTGATAAAAGGAGAAATATGGCTGCCCAGCATACCCATAGTTAGGGTCGGGGGCACTTGTCCGAAAATGGCGGCGTCAAAATCTGAAAGAGATAAGAATCCGAATCCATTGCCAACATAAATATATCCAAAATTATATGAAAACAAATTTATCTTCATATACGGTATACCCCTGATTGGTTATATGATAAAAGTTATATAATTGTGTCATAAGTGATAATTATTATATTTATTTTTTATTCATGGTTTTTGTAATTTTTTTAGTCTTTAACGTAGTTGCTTTTTTAAATTTAAATTACCTATAAATTAAATATACCTACCTAATAATTATGGATATTTATTAAATTAAAAATACACAATTGTAAAGCTAGGGACACACTATTCACACGCCACGTGTTAACACGCCTTTACACGCCACGCGATAACACGCTAAAATTTTTTAATCGCGTGTTGGCCCGTTTATTTTTATATTGATTTGATTTTCTGATCATATTGATAACATGCAACGCATTCCCACTCAATTCCACGCCACGCGTGTCAAACAATTTTGAAATACGTGTTACGTGTGATGAGAAATTATGTCATTTTATTTCGAACATTCTACGTTAAACAATGACTTCCGCATACAACGAAGAAAGTTTGATAGAAAACGTTCGTGCACATAAATCATTGTACGACGTTTTTACGGTGGAGTACAAGGACCAAAATATTCGCAAAGAAGCATGGCAAGAGATTGGTGAAGCGTTAGGAATACCAGGTAAATACTATATTATATAGTATTATTTATATTATTTCCTGCATGGCAGATGTCAATAATTAGTTTATATAGGTGTAAACAGTTAATACAAATAATATTATGTTAAATTACACTTATTACACATCTTTGATATGTAAATTAAAATATAAATATTCAAATATTTTTAAACAATATTTGTATAATCATTTTGTAGTAAAATTTAAAAAAAAAAATCAAGTTTGTTAAAATATTATATTATTATTAAAATACTATCTTAATTCTAAGGTAGGTAAATTAATTATTAAATAAATAATATAATATTATAATTAATTTATATGTATATAATTACTAAGCATTATTCAAAACAATTTTTGAATTAAATATTTTATATTCAATCAATCGGCAATACAAATTTTTAAGAAACAAATGTTATACAAATAAAAATTTCATTAAGGTTTTAAAGGGTATTTATAGACTAATATAATATTATATATAAACGAATAAAAAATAAATTTTAACCTTTATAAAGCCTGAAAACTGTCGAATTTATAATTATATTAAAATTATAAAATTATTATGATCATTAATTAATTCTCCCTCTACGAACCATTTCATACTGCCACGGTACCGCACCATTGGATGACAAAAAATAATCTCTAAATTTATCACGTACTTCAAATGAACGTTGTGTACTATTTCCTCTTAGTGGCTCTATATTTTCAAGACCTTCTCCAATTGCATTTTCCTCGTTCATGTCATCTAAATAATTATCATAATCATGACTACGACAAAGCATATTATGAAGACAACATGCTGCAAGTACAATTTTGTCCACTGAGTTAGGCTGTACCTGTATGACTGTTCTAAATACTCTCCAACGAGCAGAAAGTATTCCAAATGCATTCTCTACAACACGCCGTGCTCTCGAAAGTCTATAGTTATAAATTTTGTTTCTTTCATTTCCAGTTACGGATACTCTACTGTACGGTCTCATGAGATATGATTTTAGGGGGAATGCTTCATCTGCAACAATCACGTACGGAATAGGTTCTCCATTTTCTTCTAGTGGTGTATCTTCGGGTACATCAAACTTTTTATTTTCTAAAGCATCTCCTAATATAGATTTGGCGAATACATTTCCATCTGAGTTTCGGCCATAAGATCCCACATCAATGGTAATAAATCTATAATGGGCGTCCACCAAAGCAAGTAAGACTATTGAATTTGACCCTTTATAATTATAGTATGCTGATCCTCCTTTTATCGGACATTTAATATTGATGTGTTTCCCATCGAGAGCTCCAAGACAATTGGGAAAATTCCACAATTCTTTATAATCTTTGCTAATTTTTTTCCAATCATCTTGTGTAGGTTTTGGCATGTAAATAGGACTTAATATTTTCCAAATAGTATGGCAAACTTCGTCAACAATTTGTCTTGTAGTGCTAAATCCCATACGGAAACTAAAGCCTAATGATCTATATGATTCCCCAGTGGCCAAAAACCTGTAAATATTTTAAAATATAATTAATAAAACTTAAATCGTCATCAATGAGTTAGGTTTAGTTAGGTATAATAGTTTGTTTTACAAAATATTGTATTTTGCTCTAATTTTATATGTAACAATATTATATTATACCTATTAACGACAGATATATTGATATGATAATAATAATATATATTAAAATTATTAAGAATTAAGTATTTAAATTGGGTAAAAGTTTCAATTCGTATTATTTTTAAAATTGAGATGGTTAATTGTTGAATTTTTAAATAAAACAATTATAAATAACATTTAGTTATTATTGTTCAAAAATAATATAAGTGAATATAATGTTCATTCATTAGATCAAATAACAAATTACAAACTCAATGAATGAAAACCAGTTAATTAACTGGTTTATGTGTATAATAATAGACCAGTCCATGGACACTGGTATTAAAGATAAAATAATTACATAAATACCCGAAAATGATAAGCTATTGAAAATTTGAGAATTCTGAAATTAAAAAAATATAAAATTTGAGTAGTTTTAATGGATTTATAAAATGTTGATATAATAATGATATAATGATATAATGATATATAAAAAATAAAGATTTTAACGTAATTTATTTTTATTTTAATATTCATAAATTCAGTATATCTTTGCTGATTTTCTTATAATTTAAACAAATAACTGAGACTGTTCATTCACTAGTACTGTCAATTTTACTGGTATCGTTACCCTATTTATTAGCTAAACCTATTGTGTATTATAGCTGAACAGTGTAAATCAGAATGGACGAAATTAAGAAATTGTTTCCTAAATTCGATTCGTAGACGCCGGAATAAAACAAGTGGCCAATCTGCTAATTATATTCCTCCATGGAAATTTTCGAAACAAATGGAATTTCTTCTGCCTTTTTTAGAGAACCGAGAGTAAGCATTCCTCTAATTGTTTATTTATTTAGTTTAATTAATTAATTAATTAAATTTAGAACACATAGTAACATAGAAGTTCATAACCAAGAAATACCAATATTACCCGAACCAGAGAAAGACCAGTTGTCTAACATTGAACTAAATCACGGTTTATCAACTGAAAAGAATGACCCACAAAAAAGAAAAAAATCCAACTATACCGAGGAAATGGTTGAAATAATGAGATCAAACTCAATCTTCAGAAGGGAGAAGTATGAAAAAAAGGCGCATATGAATTATGATGAAGTTGAACTTTTTTATTTAAGTATGGCAAAAATAGCGAAGAGGCTACCAAAAGCCAAAGAGGCAAAACTTCGCATGGAAGTTTGCAATAAGGTGTCTCAAGCAGAGTTGGCCCATTTATTGGAAGTCGAATCTATACAAAAACCACAAGTATCAAATCAAAATCAAGTTTTAAGCCATCAAAATACAATGCATTACCAAAACCATTCATCACTTTTTCAACCACCAATTTCAAGATTATATGAAGAAAGCAACAGAAAGTCCTCTCCATCCACTTACTCAGATCAATCAAATCAGTCAAATGATAGCCACGAAGAACAAAACTACAGAAGTCCACCACCGAACCACTTCTTTCAGCCAAACTTCGATCATTCCAACAGCTACATTGAAAAAAATTCTTCAAATCAATATGATTCATTATAAATGACCACATATTTTACATTTATCTATTTTTCCAAGTTATATATTGGCATTCAATTAATTGTAAACTAAATTTATTTTTATTTATTTTATTTTATATTGAGAAAAATGCATTGGGTTAATCATTTTAATCAATAATTTTGTTACAAGGAAGTAATCAAAAAAGTTTTTCGACTTTATTATTTTGTTTTAATTAAAATTTGTTATATTGTTTTCAAAAATGTTTCTTAAATTTATTTGCAAAAAATAATAAATAGATAAATTGCAATTATTCACTTACCTTAAACACACAGCTAATCTTTGCTCTGATGGAATAGCTTCCCGAAACTGAGTGTTTTGTTTTTTAATAGAATCTTTAACCAAATCGTGTAAGTAAGTAAACTGCTCCAGTGACATTCGGAAGTACTGATGAAACTTTTCTGGATCTTTTTTTAACTGAGGAAATAAGTTAAAAAAAACTCCTTTTTCTTTCCTTTCCGCATTAATAGGATGAACCCATAATTTTCGGTTACTTGTTGATTTATTTAAAAAAATTGCCACAGCCATTTCTTCTAACTCTTCTTCCCAATCACTATCACTGTCAGACGAACTTGAATAATTCATTATTAATGTTATATTAATAACTGTTCTCTAACCAAAATGCAAAACAGTACTGACGCAGGTGCTTTACGTACAAATTTGATTCATTTTATTGTGCGTGGTATTCGTTGCGTTGTATTAGTGTGCACAATATATTATCACACGTCTTAACACGGCGTTGCATGTTAAGGCGTGTTAACACGTGGCGTGTGAATAGTGTGTCCCTAGCTTAACAATTAAACAATCATTTATATATAAATGTATAAATATCAAAATGTTGCATGATCATTTTAATTAGTTGTGTACATTGAAACTAAAAAGCATTGACAATAATAGGTTATGCCATTGCTCCTAAAGCAAAGCCGAAGAACTTACCATTAACTCCGACAAAATCCATATTAATAAAAATGTGCAGGCTAAAAATAGGCAAAGCGGTCAGGTAAGTAATATATATATATATACTATATATAGTAATATATATATAAAAAAATAATATAATTTTTATCAATTATAACAAAATATAATTTTTATAATTTCGATAATTTCGATGGCAACAGTTGGCATCAATTTTTCGATTCTTATCAACTTCGAATCCTTATCAACTTGCTGGTACTCCGCCATTTTCGGACAAGTGCTGATGTCCCCCATAGTTATAGTGCCTTAACTGCGTTATTGAATACTGCACAATATTACCAATATACGGCACAATATTTTCTGAATTGCGCAATATATTTCAAACTTCTTTGATTTCGTACAATATATTGGACAACTCTTCAATATTAACTATTGTACACTCCATCAATTATATTGTACAAACCACGATATTGCACGTCAACAGCTATGGGCCACTTTACAGTTTACGCCACTGCCCACTGTTATTCACACTGAACAAAGGTTCGTTCCTTCAGTGTGGTACTACTGTGGTTTGTTTTTCCTAAATACGTCATATGGCTATGGCCGTTGTTTTCATATTTTCACATTTTCGATTATGCGTGTCAGTACTCAGTCAGCGCTTTCATTAAATTTCGTTGAATGTTTTAAATTTCGTCGTGTTATTCGCACAGTGTTTGTGCTCGGCCAAAATGTTATAAAAGCCAGCGCTAACCGTTACGGCGACAACGGCGTCATTTATGCTTTTCGTCTTCTGTCCGTCTGTGGTGGACTCGACGGCGTGTCAACACCCCTCGTTTTGCCCGTGCCTTGCTGTCAACCTAAATCAAGCCACGTGTTTTCCGGCATCGTAATGTGAATTCATCTGCCTGGTAAATAATAAAATATATCGTTCACGCATTCATTTTCCTCAGTTTCTCACATGTCCCCCCCCAGTTTTAGGGTGGTCAATTTGTACCAGCATAAAATCGTGAGTTAGTGATCTGTCCTGTTCGTATACGCCAGGGGTGGCCAACAGGTCGATCGCGATCGACTGACCAGTGATCACGAGATGAATTTGAGTCGATCGCAACTCCCTTTCGCATTTTCTTGAATTTTTTTCAGAAAACAAATAAAATATTTATTTATTTTTTTTTTTTTTTTTGTAAATTTGTGTATCTGTTTATTTCACTAATACAAAATTTAGATATAGAAAAATACAATAAATCACTATGAATAACTAGATTATAGTGATTATACACTAATATCATCGAGTTACTATCGTATAGGCACGTTGTACGTACCACGTAATCTGATGGATATTCCGCATTAATTCCTGACCTTTCGTACAAATTGATAAATCAAACCAGTCCGCAATGACAGTAACAATAAATATACCTAATAAATACATGTATACCTATATAGGTAGTATAAATTCATTCATCTTATTCTGATACTATTAGATACTATTATTAATTGCATTGCATTTAATGTTAAAACACATTTTAGTCAAATTAATCGAATATAAATATATTAAAATACGTGTTATGTTACACTGTGAAATTTTAAATGTTATTAATACTTATTTATATTATAAATTAAAAGTAATAAAAGAATTCTAACACGCGAATAACATATAATAAATTGTTGGTTAATTTTTTTTATATACCCTTTTTTTTTTTTTTTTTTTTTTAGTCGATCGCGACAACTTGGAAAAACTCAGAGGTCGATCACAAGCCTATTAAAGTTGGCGACCCCTGGTATACGCCGTTGTAGCAGCATCCGCGTTTGTTGAGCTGTCGTCTGGTGACTGTGGTCGAGTGATCACACGCACGCGGGTTGTGTTCGTTCTCTTTCATTGTATCAATTTTTATTACGCCCCCGGTGCGGTTCGCGTTATGATGAAATCCGCCGCCCGACACAGTCACGTGTTTGTGAGATATGATTTTTGTTGCTAGACTATTTAATGTTTTTAAAATAAGGTTTCTTTTTAATTTTAAACAGATATCCATTTCGTCTGGTGGATGATAAAGAATTCAGAAAATTTGTTGAGATGCTAAATCCGGGATACCAGCTTCCATGTCGACAGTTTCTAAAAATGTTATTCCAAGATTATGCAACTGTACATTAGAAAAAACTAAAACAACAGATACAAAGTTCTGCTGCTATTTCTCTTACAACTGATGGTTGGACTTGTATTGATAATAGAGGTGGGGGACGGAGTGGCCGAGTGGACTCAGGTGGCGGTTACAACGCGTACCGTCGCCGGTTCAAACCCGGCCTCGGGCAGTCTCTATTTTGGAAAGGAAGCAACTGTCTTTGGAGAGAGACTGCCATCCCCCACTCCGGGGCATGGCAAAAACCTACGGGTGCCCCAATAGAAATTCTGCCCAACCGGCATCTGAACTGTAGACCCTAGGGTCTTATCTCCCGGATAACCATGCCATACAAAAAAAAAATAATAATAATAGAGGTTATATAGCAGTAACGGCTCACTTCATTGAACCTAATGGTACACTATCTATTTGGCAAATCGCCTAAAAAACATTACAGTTGAAAGGGACATCAGTTATAAAATTGTAGCTTAAGTTACTGATAACGTTCCAAATATAACTGCAGCAGTACGTGAGATGAAATATCGACGCATTGGATGTTTTGCACACGCAATAAATTTAGTTGTACAGCATTATTTGCAACATATATCTACATCATTAAAAAAAGTCAAAAGTATAGTAGAATTTAAAAAACAAAAAAGTAGTTCAGCTCTTACAAAATTAAATTCTGTACAGAAAATATGAATTTACCTCCATTAAAATTGAAACAAGATGTAGTTACCAGGTGGAACTCGACAGCTGATATGTAAAAAAGAATCATTGGCATTAAGGACGCTGTAATATCAACATCATTGGCAATACTCCAAAGTTCTATTCAAGATTTAACACTTGATGAATGGAAAGTAGTAGAAACAGCTGTTGATGTATTAAAAATATTGCATGAAGTTACTGAAGAAATTTTCTGAGAAAACAGTTTCAATTTCAAAAGTAATTATATTAGAGTTCTTTTTATACAATAGAACCATTTGTCTCGGATATTAATCTTCCTTATGAAGTAAATCAAATGGCTATCTATCTAAAAGCTGAACTAAAAAACCGTTTTGAAGAAATTAAAGACAATAAAATAATTCCTCAAGCAGCAATCCTTGATCCTAGTTTAAAAAATATGGTTTTATGAGTGAAATTAAATTTGAAAAGGCATTTCATATTTTAAGAACCAGGATAAGCAACATTAAATTACCATCAGATTCAAATCCAGTGCAATTATTTGAAACAATAAGAAGTACTCCAAAAGCATTGCCTTCTCTGCTTTGGAAACTGTATGAAAATAAAGTTCAACAGCTGCTGGTATAATTTAATTGGATAAATACATACAAGAATCATCGATAGACAGACACGATGACCCATTGAAATGGTGGTATGAGCGGAAATCTATTTACCCTAGACTCCAATTATGGTCAAAATTGTGATATTGGTACCCATAGGTTAATAATGTGGTTTTATACCATTTTTGTGAAAATGAGCAATTGAAATTAAGAAAATAAACAGTAAGACCATAATTTTCATCAAACAAGTAGCAAAACTACAGTAAATACTAAATTCCAATAAGAAGCAAATAAGCAGTATATCCTATGGAGTTACTGTAATTTCGCTTATTTTCGAAACATTTTATTTAAACAATTTAACAATAAACTGTATCTCCATGTTAATCTTGATATTAATTATAGTATTATTATAATAGTTTGATTACTTGCATAATTTTTAAATGTTATAAAATAGGACTGAGTTATTCATTTATATATATATATATATATATATATATATATATATATATATATATATATATATACAGTGAAACCTCCCTTAACGGACACCTCTGAATAGCGGACACCTCCAATTAACGGACATTTTTATGGGAACAGGAACATATTCTCCTCTTTTATTTTTCCCTCTGAATAGCGGACACCTCTAAATAACGGACAATATTTCGGCTACCGAGAGTGTCCGGTATTCAGAGGTTTCACTGTATATATTTTATACATCTGAAATATGTTTTTTTGTTGTTTGGAACTTATTTATTTTCATATAATTAATTTTATTATGAGTTATTAAATTTTTCCATAGTAAACATTAAAAAAAAAAAAAAAAAACCAGTATCTCCAGAAAAATGAATTTATGTATTTGTATTTTTAAAATTTTTGTAGGATAAAAACAGTATCTAAAAAAAAAAAATGGTATGAATATACTATTATTTTGCTTCTGATAGTGCTTATCTAATAAGACTTGAGTCCATTTTAATAGATAAGGAATAAATGAAAATATTTAAAAAAAATCAATTTTATGGTATAAAATTAGTATCTAGGCATTTGTTTCAAAACACGTCGAAACCTTTTGATGTTACCGCTTCCGAGCGGGATACAAAAAACTTAACTCCAACTAACGCTGCTGCCCTACCCGTTAGCCAATATAGTTTTACTAAAAATCAAAAATGTATATTTTATTTCAATTTACACAATTTGTTATGAAAATATACATAGTAACTTCTCTTGTGTACCTCATTTTGTAGTTGATGTATCTAATTATTGAAAGGCATATTGTGTATAAATAATATAAGTAAGACACGCATTAAAAAATAATATTTGACAACTTTTTTTGTTTAAAATGTATTGTTAAAAAAATCTTTTAAAACAAATACTGTAGGCAGCCCTTGAGTTATTATTTATTTTAAATATATTGTTCTTTTCTTAATCCTATTGGAGATTATGCTATACTCTCTTAATTTTATATTAAAATTTAAAAATATGCAATATTATAAAATAAACTACAAATTTTTAAAACAAGAACTGTTTATGTAAATATATTAGAAATATTAGGAGATCTTAGCCCAAAAAAACTACTTTAAATAAAAAAAATGGCAGCAACTAGTAGGTAATCTTCAAGGACATTTTGGGCCATGTAAACTTGTCGAGGATGATCGTTTTCTAACTCTGCCAATTCCTGCTGAATCATAAGCTGTTCCAACTCTTCTAAAGCCATACTTAAAAAAAAAAAGCCAACACGAATAATTTAAAACCAACAAGAAAATAAAAAGCCAATAAGAATAATACTTTTTAGTTTTGATAACAAAGCTTACGTAAACCGTATTCGAATGGTGTATAGGCAAACGTAAGAAAATTACGAACAGTTACGTCAACATACTGCTCATCAACTATTCAAGAATACCATTTTTTATAAAGTACGTAAAAATGGCGGCTTAAATACGTTTTGCTCGTACACTTTCCTTTCGAACACCCCCTGTGTAGGCCAAACTTTATAGAACACGTGGACCAAAATGTAAAATCGAAACCAAGAGGTATGGCATGTTATAATGGTGTAAGTTTTTGGGAAAAATAAAAAAGAACTTAAAATTAGTTTTTTACTTATAAAATATAATATTATATTTGATATAAACACACGCATTTTTTTTAAAAGCATTTCAACAGATATGATAGTATGTTAGTATACATGTGAGTAGTTAGGTTATAAGTATAAGAAAGCACATACACATTTAACAATTACTATACAGATAAACTGGGTGCTAAAAATAAACAATATAGTTAAGTAAAAAATATACTGTGGGCTGTGTACATGGTTATGTTCGAGAGAAGACGTTTAATGTTTCGGGAATCGGGATGTATAACTGGGATCTTTTTCTAGACGAATAAGAAAGCATTTTAAATAGTTTATTGGCAAGGAACGTCGAGTAAACTAATTAATACTGGTGTAAGGAATCAACTTCAGCTTTATCGCGATGAGACGTATGTTTAGGAATATTTAGAGTCTGGAGTTTTATGTTATGACGAGGTGTCTCCTCGTAGTGATAAGCCCACCAATTCCCGACAAGTAGGTAACCCTTCTGTGATTGACATCGACTGGTGGACATCAGCCGGACTGTTGGACAATTATTCAATTACTCTCCGCCCGTCTCGTGGGGTTGATAATAGTAATAACCGATCAGTCATCGTAGTTTAAAAATGGCAAATCCTATGTGATCAAACCTGCGTAAACTCTCATCACACTCGAAACGGAAAACTATCATTCTAAAACACTGTCGTCTTCAGGTCGGCATGCTTCTCGTCTTCGGCTGGTTTGATGTCCTTGATCCGGTACAATGAACGCGGACTACTCGCTCTACTCTTCTTATTCTGGTAGGTACTCGTTTATTTGATTCTGCAAACATAGAGCGGTACATCCTAGATTTCTGGACAAGGAAGAGAAGTCTTTCAGGCGAACACTCCTGAAAGACTGTAGCACTGGAATTCCCCCCCCCCCTATTTCTTTCCATCTCTACGAACACTTTTAATCTTTACAAGCAAAAAAATTGAAAAAAATGTCTTCCCCATATAAAAATCTAATTTAATTGTTACGAATAAAAATAATAATTATAATGAAAAAAAAACTTTAAAAATAATTGTTCTTTAAAAAACCTCATCTGACCTAACTTGTTAGGACAGACCCGATTAGCTCAATTAGCCCCCCCCCCCCGATTGCGCCAGGCTCGCCCCCCTCTTCCTTATATGTGTCAACAGTAATCATTGTTCATGTAAACTTAATTTTGGTGTCTTCATCTGTGACGGGAAACGGTGGTCTCGTAGAAACGTAACGGCGGGGTACTCCAACGGCGTCGTGATGTCTTCGTCGTCCCAAATCATCTCTGCGTTGAACACTAAATATTTTTGTGACGAAACGTAAATAAAGCAGCCGCTTATATTATCTCTCGATGACCGGTCGATTATTACGATTGTAACCGCGAGACGGGAGCATACGGGACTTTGCCCTTTGGTCGTGTACGGTCGAGTGACGAATAAAACAAATTCAACAGTCCAACGCCCGCGAAATCAAACTAATTCCTCCTAACCTAATTCGACCGAGTGTGGTCCAAAAACCAGCTCGATTTCATTCGCACGCGTCAGAAACAAACGAGTAACGACATTTACCGGCGGACCTATGCGTCTGTGTGGTACGCAAAACTTACACCTAAACGACGTCAGATATTCGGTTTGACGAGCGGAGAGAACGCTGATAACCGCGCTTTGCAGGGTACGGACCCTCGTAGTCGCGTCAATAGTCTTCCAACAGTTCACTGTCGCGTAAATGACAAACCCGTGCTCGCGCATACCTACCTGCTCGTATCACTTCGAAATTCAAAATCATCGTTCGAAAGGGTACACGTTCCGGGCTCCTCGGGTCCCAGGACCGCGCGATGGCCGCTCGTCCCTTCCGGCGTAGCCATGGTCGTTGTCATCATCGTCGTCACGCCGTTTGTCCGACCACCGTCCGTCGTACGGCTACGCGTCGTCAGAACGTTTTTCGTTTTGGTCGAGTGTTTTCGAAAACGTGTCCCGGGCAGATTTCGAAAGTGGAATGATGAAAAACGCGAACGCTATAATATGTCGGCAACGAATCACGCGTGTAAACATAGCAACGCGTGCGGATGATAGAAGTGTGTTATTATTGCGGCCAATCGAGCTTTTAATAACTGGTTATTAAAAACCCCATTGCAGATCGAAATAAAAATGAAAGTAGAAAATATAAAATAATATAAAAGCACAAAATAATAATAATAATAATGACAATAAAAAAAAAAGCTGGTAAGTGAGATGATGGTGGTACAAGTTCGTCCTTCGTCCCTTCGGTCCTCGGACAAGATATTGGTGATGAATGTATTAAGTTTTAAAGAAATGATGACTCATTTCTTTAGTATAAAACGATTCTGAGCAAAGCTTCAGTGTAATATAATATATTGTTATTTAAATACTGTTTACGTATTTGACGGTTATTTGTATAATTTTTGGTGAGTTATAATAATTTATTAAAGTGTGTATAAAAGAAAATCCCGACTCACGATTTTCGAATATTTGTTAGCATAATTAGGTAGGTATATGAGTAAGGTCATATTAAATTTTCAGAACTTTTTGTCAAATATTTAAAATTATATTACATAACAACTTTCAAACAATTTGGTAAATTAAAAGTTCTATATTTAAGTCAAAAGTGCTGTAATTGTTCTGAACAGAGTTGTCCAATATAAAAAAGTATGTATTTGATATTCGATAAAATTTTCAAGTTTCTATCTTCAATACTTTTCGATTTATGACTAAATACCTAAAATCTGAACAGTGAAAATCTCGTTTACGGCGGTTTTTTACCGTTTTTACTCAGTTTTTCGATCGTTATTCTTGATTACTGGAAAAACTATGGAGATTTTGGAAAAATGACCTCTCTAAAGTACAGTTCAATTTTGAATCTAAAAAGTTGCTGGGCGAAACTTTTGGACAAGGATTTCTATACGAAAAAGTTTTTACAGAAAAAAAAAAAAATAAAAAAAAAATAAACATCATTGTAAAACCATAAGATCCTTCGCTTCACTCAGAATCTAAAACGATTACGAAAAAATGTAAATCGATTTTCTCGATTTGGGTGTTTACCTATCGCGCTCAAAATTATTTACCTTTTTTATTCAACTGTTACGCCCGAGACATTCTATATTAATCGACGTGTTGCGCTCAGTTCTTTTTTTTTTTTAGATCGACACAACCCAATAATAGCCTTAATTTAAGGCTTGTGAGTAACGCTGAACTTTATACTTCGTGTATCGAAAAAAAGTCTTAGGTAATTGACACGAATAAAGATGGTAATCGGTCCTTTTGCGCTAGCTATTATTCACATTGTCCAATGATGGTCAGTCTTGTACGATTCATTAAATACGGGAGACATCGAAAATATAAAATTTCAGTCCATAAGATTATCATGTGGTGAGATGTAGAAAAATGAAAAATATGGAAACATTTACGTAAAGTTGGACACTTGCAGTCAACACGTGACGGCTTGATATAAAGTTTGAAAAACATGCTTATGTGAAAAACGCGTTTCATACAAATCGCAGGTCGTTGTCGATATGATCGGGCTCGGTCGGCGAGTAAGGGTTGCTGTTTGAATCGACATCACCCGTCTCGGGTTTTATTCGCGAAAAGATCGAATAAAAATATTTTCATACCAGTGCATTTATTGGCATAACAGTATATATCAATCAAGAAAATTAGAAACGCAATTGTTATTCTGACCTGAAGTGGCGATTTTATTTCAGGTGAAACTCGCACATGTTCTTCGTGTATTTTCTTTCCATTACACTAGTATTGAATATAAGTGAGTGAATTTTGTTCAATATAAAAATGTATTTGAACATTATTATTGGTGTCTTTCTATTAGATATTTTTTTGATTTCTTTACGCACGAAAATAAAAATAATGATTTACGGAAAGTAGTGAATGAACATTTCAATAATTTATGCGTAATAAAGGTGATCGAGAAGTACCTAATGTTTTTCGGGACAATTTCATAAGTTGAAAATATTGTGAAATCAATGTTATATATTAAGAGATCTTCGTTATTTTTTATTCTCTATGTACCTATTCGGTCTGTTATCAATTTTTTTTTACTAAGTACCTGAGCATTTCAATATTGATTTCGTTTAAAATTAATATGTCAACACTAATTAATGATTTGTTTTATTTTAAATAACAATAATAATAAATGTATCTCATAAATTATTCAACATACACTTAATTTCAGGGGCGTCATTTGGGGGGGGCAGGAGTATGCATTTGCCCTACCCTAGATTTCAAAGTAACTTTGGGCCGGCTGCTTCTTTCACATGGGTCGGCACATGGGACATTAGAACACATAATACACAATAATTGAACATTGACAAATTTAATATAATATTATATGAATATCTTATTTAGAAACTGTGGTTAATGTTATAAAAAAAAATATTTGTCTTTTTCAGCATAAAATGTATTAAAAAATATTTATATGTTTGTTTGGGGGAAGATAATTATGAATAATATATAATATGTTAAATTATTAACAAAAGTGAATGAAGTTTTGGTTTATAATAATTTATGTTAATAAAAAAATAGGTGTTGAATTATAGTTGTTTTTTGTGTAGGTACTTAAACATTTTACACTGATTGGGCCGGTCATTATTATGCCCTACCCTATCATATATTGAAATGACGCCCCTGCTTAATTTTATTAAATTTATATTCCCTTAATTATAGTCAGTATACGATATATATATATATATATATATATATATATATATACAAATTTAGGTATATAGTTATAAATGGTGATTGTTATTTAGATTTTTGTTAGATTAAATAGGAAACAGACATTTTGTTCATGAATATTTACATCTGTTAAAATTATTGAAAAAAGTATTTTAAGTGCAAGTTTAGTTTTTGTTTTAATTACGTATTACATAAATTACTTAGATGGAGTACTGGGGAACACAACGAAATGGAGACCGAACACAAAACGGCCCAAAGGACGACCCAGACAACGGTGGGCAGATAGAATTAAGGAAGACCTCAGAATGATACGGATAGAGAATGGAAAAGAAGTGTCAAGGGACAGGGAGAAGTGGAGGAATGTTGTTGCTGCGGCCATGGACCTTAATGGTCTCTAAAATGCCTAAAAAAAAAAATTAAAAAAAAAAAAATTTAATTGCTTAGACACAATTCAATTGGTTTTCATATCTCCGTTCTTTTTCGGTTTTCTAGATTTATTCAATTGTAATGTCAACAGATTTTGAGCCCGCTCGGTCATCATGCTCAATAGCTTCTTAATTTCCTAGTGGTAATGGTGTTCCTAAGATTTCAATAAAATTGATAAAGTCAATTCTTTTTTAAATCATTCTTGTATATAGTCATAATAATTAAAAAGCTCAAACTCTTAGAAAAAAAATACACGCAGCAAGATATTATAAATTTTATATACAAATCATTATTATCAATTATTATCATGATGGACTTAAAATTTCATAATTAAATAAAAATATTAACAATAATAAATATTATACAAACACACAAAATTATACAAAAATATTGACTAGAACAAAAGTAAATTACGATTGTCAAATTATCTGTAACACACTAATACCCTGTATGTTAGTTAAGGGACCAATCGGCCGGACACGAAAATATTATTTATACTAAAACATACGCCTGAATGAGAGGCATGTTTAGCAACTGTAAAGCCTTCTATTTTCCTGGATAGGCAACCACATTAACTTTTATTTACCGGGTAAAGAACCTTATGTGCGAGACGACGACGAAGACGAGAACAGCTAAAAGCAAAGATAATATTACAAAGGACCAAGGTAATTTGAGTTTAATTAAAGGGGAGTTTAAAGAGGGATTTGTCTCTGTTGTCGGATCGGTCTAGTGCAATGACCACAAAGCTCACGTAAAATCTGGCATACTTGAAACTACACAATTTAATTCTAAGACAGGTAACAAGTAGTGATAAGTGATAGTTGGATTTAAACGATGTGGGGTGGCCTCTTACACACCTCCAGGTGGTAGGAGATTTATGCGGGCTGGCATGAGACAGGCACCAATTTCGATCTCGGGTGGACGTGGTTTTTTTACTGTTTATAATAATAATTTCCTTCATTTTCTAAATAAAAAACGCAATGACCATAATACTAACGCGAACGCTTCATTTTCGTAATAAAATATTTCGCATACGTATATCGCGAAATACTGCTCCGGACAAGAATTTTAATGTTATTACGAATAATCATAAATCGTACAAGACCCGACAACGATAATGTAAAAAAAAAAAAAATAATAATATAAAATAAACAATGTTCGTGATTCCGTAATGGGAGCCGACGACACGAGAAAAAAATATAAATGTAAAAAAATTGGTGTGTTCGCAATGAACGACAACGATAAAAATTTTATATAATATAATAATAAGGTAGAATGCTCGGATAGTGACTCTCCAAAATCTCATTTAACGTACACAATCATAATCTTCGCACCAATAGCACCTTTCAAGTTCAACCATATAAACAAAACTATAGCCTAAACTCTCCGTTAAATAGAATTATATGATATTACAACTGATTTTTTTTTCGATCCCCCAAGTAATTTATACTTAAAGTAATAATGTTTTAAAAAACTCTATAAGTGTACCTATTTTGTCCATATTTTAATTCTGTACTCTTGCCTTCAGTCGTAAATCTTTATTGTTTCTACAATAGACTATTATTAATATTATTACAATACTAGCTGAATGTACCCGACTTCGCCCGAGTGAAAAATATTTGTATATCACCATACACCTCCCCGTCACCGTACTCGTCCACATCCCATTCCCGTCCCCGTCTATAATATCTTATAATTATTTTACTTTAATATTTGTGTATCCCCGTTTTCATCTTCATACACCTCCTCGTCACTGAATTCGTCCTCGTTCCTTTCCCGTCCCCAATCCCAACTATATATCTCGCCAATCTATACATATAATTTTTCATAAAATGGTCCGCGTTATATGTATATTTTTCGTAGCTAATGGCGACCCTATTAAATCAGACAAATATTCTAAATACCCGTTAGGTTAGGTTAGCTAAATTAACTATTTTATGCTCATTTTTACCCTTTAAAATGCGAATTTCGAAAAATCCTTTCTTAGTGCGCCTACACATAGTAATAAGTACATTAACTGAAAATTTCGAATAAATCGGTTCGGTAGTTTTGGCTAGGCGATGATAAATCACCCAGGACAAGTCTTTTTATATATACAGATAACATTCAAAGACGATCATACGAGAAATATTTGGATACAGAACAGGTAATAATATTACGATTAAATACACAATAAAATCCACGACGAAGAAGGACTGATAAGGATGGGAGCCGTGCACGTTTGTTAAATATCCTATAATTAGTTATGAAATGATTCATTTTTATTTTGAAATTTTCGCGCTATAAAAGATATAGTAGGTAACTTACTGTTGTACATTAATTCATCATATAAAAATGGGTCGATTTTGTCCGATATATCTAAAAACATGAATTATTTTAATCGCATTTGAATTCATAATACACCGCCATGCTAAGGTAAGTAAGTTAAAAAAAATCAACTTGAATTTATTAAGATTTATACATTTCGTATCAAACAATTCACGAACATTTAGCAAGTGAATTATGACGTCCTGATTTCATTACATTATCGAGTACCTACTTACTTTTCGTAAAAATACAACAAATTACGACAACTTCACTTGATTAAACCGTCAGTGAATATTTTATTTAATAATGACAATCATCATCGTATAAGTATTGCCACGAGCACATGACTGCATCTTACGAAGGAAAGAGTGGCGTATCGTTCTCATAACAACTGTTGACGAAAAAATATGTTTTATCCACACAATTTCCCTACGCTACGTTTTATTATATACGATTAACTCCTAAATGTATAAAAACATTTCTTGAAAAAACTTCACACGTAACTTTTATAAAATTTTTCATGGTGGTTTTATTTCACTATTGATTTTCCGGGTGATTAAGTAAAAACGAGGTTAACTTTTATAATTTGTAAATTTAACTGCACTATAGGGAGACGGAGTGGCCGAGTGGAATTAACGGTCATTGCTGAGCACACATTACCGGTTCAAACCTCGGTTGACGAGGCTCTCTCTCTCTCTCTCTGGGCAGGCGACTGTCTAGACTTGTAGAGAGAGCGGCCGCCATATCCCCTGTGCAAAAGGCATCGGGAAACCACTGCACAGTAACCCTTTCTTCCCTAATTAGAACTTCTCTTAGTTTCAAACCAACCCTCGGGTTGTTGACACTAAAAACTACACTCCTAATTTATTAAATGGAGATTATTCGTGTACAAAAAAGTAGTACAAACACTATGAAGTTATTATATTATAATTTCTCAATAATAAACGATAATTTTATCACTGAAATAATAACGTATTTCTCTTAAAATCAACTTACTGTTTTCGTCGAATCTATCGGAATACTTCTCGTATATGAGATGTCAGAATACTTTATATAAGCTGAAAAAATTGTTTCTATTTAAATATGTTTGACCATATTACACACATTGTTTTAAACATTTCAATTGTTTACAACAATCATAATGATTTCCATTTCCATTACTAATCTAGTAAAATTATTTTTCATATTATTAGGGAATTCATGTGAAATAACGTTTAATGAAAATATTTTAAAGCTGAATAATTTCTGTAAAAATACTTGTTGTATACCGACTAATCATTGGTATCGTCCACAAATGCGGCGATTACTTATGAATCAATTAGTGTTTGGATTTTAATCAATATCGGTTATTTATACTTACTTACTTTTAAGCGCACGCACATCGGATATTAATTTTCAAAGATAAAATAGCATTAACATAAACTTAAAATTGAAAATAAAAAAGAATCATTTCTGATTTGGTGCGAGATTGGTACAGTTATAAATTATTATGATCAACCAGTGTTTACTGTGAACTCGAACATATTTATGACCATAAGTTTAGAATGTGTTATTGATTTCGTCTTGCACTCTTAATTAAAATTAAAGAACTAAGTAAATTAAATTATTCCTTCTTCATAAAGTTAAAATTTAAAACACATTGTACTAACATACATTCTGCAAAATAGCATTTCATAAAAAATCTGTGCAAATAAAGTCTGTCACTTTTATTAAACTACATAATAAATTAAATTTCGTCTATTTAAAGTGTCTTGAATTAGGTATCAACAAAACTAGATCAATAACAACGTCTCTATACTTAATAATAATCAAGAATATTATAATACTGGCTGGTGTTAAACACCTTAGATTAGCAATTTTCTACGATTGGGTTATGTGACATTATAATAACGTGTTATAAAAATATTTAACAAACTAACGGTTTTTTTAGAAAATGAGAAACCTTTGATAAACTTATCGGTGTGATTCTCAAGTCTTAAGTAAAATTACATTTGGAAGAATAATCCAATAATACATGTCGACTTATAAATGTCCGTAAAAATGATCAATTTTTTCGTCAAAAAATGTTAAATTGTTATGAAAATCTAAATATAACTTGGACTACAATATAAAGAAACGTGTATAACATTTTCAAAACTTATAAATTTTGTGAAAAAAAAAGGTGGTCAGATAATGGTGATGAATTTTCGCCCTTCGCCCTTTCGGTTCTCGGAAAAGATAACGCTAAACCATTGTTTTCAAAAAACGATTCCTAGTGAAACGCCGAAACTCGAGTAATAATTTTAGTGTGAACTACATAATTAAGTTTTCGAAAAATGAAAAACTTAACGATAAACAATTGCAATTTTCAAGGGTGAATAAAAACGATAGCTTGTGTCCGTCATCAGTGGTACGCCGGTACCGTTTTGGTTAAACGATTGCGTAAGAAATTTTAAACGTTGTTGTCGATTTTTTACCAGCCGGTGTTGTAATTTATACATATAAACTAGAAATAATTTATAAACACAGTAAAACACTTAAATCTCGGTTGGTCGTCAGTCTAGGGACCGGAGCTTCGACGGATAATCGAAAAGACGGTTTAACGAGAAACGAAAATGTACCGCTACGCTTGAGTGGTCCGCGCGTCGTATTACGAGTACGCACACAAGTGTGGCGCCTGGCGGTTAATCGAAAAACAGAGTTAATCCGAGGACGGATAATCGAGGTTTTTACTGTACACACGTACTAACTAAGACTTGGAGATTATAGTCACCGGCGAATACTCCGACGACGTATGTCTGCCCGATTTCGTATCTCGCTGTGTGTTAACTCAATATTACACGTGGTCGCACTTTTGTCTGTTTACAAATTAGCGTCGAATTTCGTCTATTCGAAGGTTTACGGTTTATGCTTGGTTTTTTTTTTTACTTATTGTCTTAATAGCGTATTAATCTTTTTTTATTTTTTGAAACAAATAAAAGAAATCTGTTTTTATTTTGTTCTGTCAAATAAATTGTTTACAACCATATACAGTTTGTGACGTGTTATCTGTTGGTGTGCCACCCATATCCGGCATCACATTCTTTGTAGAATTTGCATTATTATTGTACTCGATAATTATTTGGTATGGTGCAATTAATACATTTGACAACGTCGCAAACGATTTCGTATGCAATAGTTTTTGTTTTTTTTTTTTCATACAATTCTTCCATCCATCGATAATCATACATAATCATGCTGTCAAAAAGGAAAAACGTGTTCTACCCATGCTCAAGTTTTCAGTAAAAAAAAAAAAATCTGGATTACAAGAACCCATGTCAATTTTATGATGCATTATGTACAACACACCATCAGTTAAGTATATGAGTATGGTCGTATTCAATTTTCAGCACTTTTGTCGAACATTAAAAATGTTTTTCAAGATAGACTTATAGAATAAGGTATTTTTATAGTTCTATTATTAGCCCTAAAGTTGTCCATTTTTCATATAACTTGCGTAAAGTATGTAGCAATATGTCAATAATATCATCTTACGAATATGCTCTTTTGAATATTTTATAAATTAGACTTTTAGAAAAAAGTTAGTGGTAAAATATTGTTAAAGTTACGTCATTTATTCATTATGATTTTTCAAACTTTTTGAGAATGACATGTGTTTAATAAATTTGTGATAAATATTCAATGAATATTAAATCAGTGATTTCGATTTACTTTTGCATGAAATATTAGACTGGAAATTATTGATAGACAGTATCATGAACATTTTAAGAAAACTTTAAAAATTGTAGAAAATTATCGGATCAACTTTTCTTATAATTTTATGCGCTAAATTTTTTTTTATATACATAATCAAATATTTAAGCTGGCAACATTTGGATTTTTCTATAAAAATATGAAATACGATTTTAAATTTGAAATTGAAGGATAAAAATTTTGTTTTAAATGTTCAAGACATTAGTGCAATAATAATATAGGATTTATTAGGATAGGATATACATATTTTAGTCTGGCGGTTTATCGTTTATAGTTCATTTACTGACAATGCTATGGATGGTACCCAACAATAATAGAATCAATGTTCATTTTATATAATACTAATAGTAATAATTTCAACACCATAGTCGAGATTTTTTTTATTTAAATCAAATATAAATCAAAGAATTTTTTTTTCTTTATTGATAGAAATAATATTGAATAATGTTTCAATATTTAAGAGGAACAATTGTATATTATGTTCTAATATTTGAAAATATTTTTAATTAAAAATATCAAAGTTAATTTTTGTGTTGTTAAGTAGGCTATTTCATAGATTAGTCGATATCAATTGTAATTAAATGTACATTGAAAATTTCGAATCCATAATATTAAATGAAATTCCAATGTTTGTTTTACATATTTTAAATTAATGACTACATGTTTAGTGGTGTGGTACACTACTGTTTTTTTTTGTCTTAAGCGCGTAAAAGATTTCCAATTCAATGAATGGATCACATTATACATTACTATAGTAATTTTACAAATTTACGATGTTTTTAATTAACGGTGGTATGTCATTCCAATTAACAAACAACTTAAAGGTAACCGCATTAAGTGACAACAAAAATAGGCTACAAGAATAATTATTTATTATCATTGTTAGTATGACACATTTATTATTATTATTGTTTCAACTAAAAAAAAGTAGATTGAAGAACTCGTACGTACACAAGTACATTAATATAAACTTGATCTATATACACTGCGCTCACAGAGTTTAATACTTATGTCGTACATATTTTAGTATATGAATCTCGAATATATAAAACACTGTTGGCTTGAAGTAGGCCCTTAGTTCTTGGTTTAATTATTATTCGTGTGCGATGTGCTGAATATTATGAGTCGAGAACATATATAGTTGAAATTTGATATAATATGTATGTTTCGAATTTAAATGATCAAATTTTTGGTCATTTTTAAGATTCTCTGTACAAAGTAGAATTAAGTTGAAGACTCACATATTTGTATTTTATACTACTTATAAATGATAAACAAGTCCATTGCTTTTATCATCTTATACAGTTAGATGTGTAATATTTCAACTGTCAAGAAAAATGAACTTTAATTTTAATAATAATGAATCATAAAATTCTTGAATAAAAGAATAGCTTTTTTTTCTGTGGACCTTTAACCTTTTTTTCTGATATAAGTAATAAAATACATTTGTTCGTCACAAGATGATCTAATAAATATCGATATTTTTATAAATATTGAAGATATTATTATTAAGTATTTAAGTGAGACACAATACAACTTGGTATTTATATTCTATAATAATGACTTATACTATATAGGCATTAGGTAATGGTTACCAATAGTAAAATACATGACATCGAAAATTAACTATTTTCATTTGCTTGACAATCGTAATCAACATATTACTCGAGTTTCCCTCCGTGATCGTTTTCCTAAAACAATGATATATCATTGATTTCAAATTTAAAACAGTACCATACGACACGTATCGTGTGTCAATCTTAAAAGTATCATCCCGTCTAACGTTCTCTACATCAATCATCATTACCTTAGCCGAAGAGAGAAGAATATCGATGTCCCGATTTTTTCTGCGATAAAGTGTTTTTTGTTCTATAAAGATAACGAATCAACAGTGAGAGCATTGTTTTATACTCATCATTGTTAATGCTTACAACAATAATTTTTTTTTTATCTCAGTGAATGAATTGGCATCTATTTCTCCCTCTTCGGGTACTCTCGAAAATAAGTAGCTCTAAATATAGTTGAGTAGTTTAGGTTATTAAATAGTGGCCATTACCGAATTCATCTTGTATAAATGCGAAATTGTTGTGCTCGAGTTACCGTTCTGGAAAAAAGTCGTTGTGATTCATTTCCTAGACACCCGTTAAAATTATTACATAATGTTTCACGTAAAATAATTCCACGGTGGGTGTTCAATCCTCCACACCCTATATCACTTTCAATACAATTGTTTAATATTGTTTTGTAAGAATTCACCATAATACAATATGAAAACGTAGAAAACAATTTTTATAGCATGTGAATAATTCTGAAGGTGTTTCGTTTATACGGCTTTTCCACGTCAATTAAATCATTGCTCTGTTACTTATTAGGTAGGTGTTGAACAAACCAACGAAATGAGCCGTGTTTGAAAAAAATGTGTTTTGAATTTACGGTCGATCGTATAACAGTGTTACGTCAGATAGTTCAAATACATTTGAATGCGCAAGTGTTCATTTAAAAAATAATCATATTGAAATTGGACATAGGTACGTAATACAACGTGTTTGATTTAGCTAATATGTACGAACAATGATCATAAATAAACTTACAATGAAAAATTCAAATTCGATGCATAAATGTAAAGGCATATACATCCGGACATTCTTGCCGATTCGAGAATAATTATTGAAGAAAGAAAACTACTGTTTTTTGTATTCCTCGTTGCTATAAGTAAGCTCAGACATTACAACACTATGAATAAAATTACATTATTGGCGATTTACGACACCGATTAATAATACATATTTGATATTAAAAAAAAAAAAAAAAATCCTTTCAATAATATCATATAAAAAGCAGTGGTTGTCATTTGAAAAATATATAAATCACATAGACATAAAATAGTAAACAAATGATTTTTTCATAAAATTTCAGAGCAGTATTATTTACATTTATGAAAAAAAAAAAACAATAGTTTATATTTCTTCATAATTCATATTTATAAATTTACAACTTTTTCACTTGGTAGATTATATTATCATCAATAGTAAAATAACGCATACAGTAGATATTAGATTGTGTAATATAACCGTGTAACACAGAAACGTTATCTTTTATATGTTTTATTTATATTAAAACAATAATTTTCAGATGCACAGTAATGTTCAGTTGAAGTTTTCACATAGAAATAATTTATACCATAATAATCATAATATAACTACTTATACTTGTACGCAATATTACCTTCACATTATAAAAAATATAAATACCAATATACAGAGTGTATTACAAAGTTATAACAATGTCACGTAGAAATTACATGTAATATTGTAATTTTTGAATGAGATTCTGTAATATCGTATACAGAGTATCCTCCGATAATTTGATCCTTAGTATATCTCTCGAGATGACGAAGATAATCTAATTCTATTTTTTTTTTTAAGATGAACAGATCTATAAGTGCTTTAGATGATTCATATTTTATTAATTCAAATGTTATCACATTAATTTAAAAGTTTCAGTAAACAAATTTAAAAAAATAACTTTTTACACAAAATTAAAAGATAGCCATTTTATAAAATATTTTGTTTAACAGTTTGCAATTTCAACTTTAATTTTTGCACTCACAATGATTTTCAATATTTTTTTTGTTTCCGAAATATGATGTATTATTCAACAAATAATAATTCGTTATGATCATTTTTATCAAGTGTTAATTGGTAGAGTATTAATTATTAAGCAACAGTTATCACAAAATTAATAAGCTGCTGATAATTATGAAACCATAACATGAATTCAAATAATAAATAATACTTTTTGAACCCAGCACAAACATTAAAAAAATTAAGTTGAATCGTTAACATTTTCAAAAAATTAACTCTATCGAACGGTTATTTTAAAATTTTTCGAAAAATCAAATAAAAGGGCTTTATTTTTTTAAATTTTTGTCTGAAAAGTTTGAATTAGTTAAAATATAAAATATTTGTAGTCCTTGGCCTACTGCGAATCTTCTACAACATGAACAGAATTTGTCAATTAGATTATCTTTATCGTCTCGGGAGATATCGCAAAGGTCAAATCTTCGTGAGACACCCTGTGTACGTAGCTTATGTATAGTTTATTTACGCGTCATGCTATTAATAATATATTATGTACACATAATCATATAAAATTACTAGAAAAGATAATTATTTATGTAGTCGATTCCCGACTCAAGCGGCCCGGAGTGTACAATGTACATGGTCCATTGGGCGGGAGACTCACGGAATCGGCTCACATCGATGACGATAAAATCGTGCGCACGTTTTTCAACAGTAGCTACCGGCTGGTTTCCTGCCACGGAGCACACGTTATCTACGGGCTGCATACATATAAAAAAAAAAAAAACACTACGTGTTATTAATGTATGTGTGATAAATGATAATATTCAATTAACAATTAAAATAGGACGGCCGACAAGAAATCGGTCGCCGAATTGTTTAGTTTTTACAGACCGTGTGTATGAATGCGGCGTGTCATAGATACTTACAATTTCTTTTTTTTTTTTGTTGATAAAACAGACACCATTCGACCATATCGTTTTTGTTTTTTTTCAGTGATAGTCCGGAGCAAATAACCAACAGAGTAGGCGTGCTATTGCGATCTGAGAACTCTCTATTCACGACGCTTTAAATTAGGATATACGTTAGGATTAATGGACACAAAAAGTTAATTTTCGTGAAGAATTACCAAAAAAATTTCAAAAATATTCAAACTGTTCCGTGTTTTTCGATTAAATAAATATTACATCCCGGTCTTATTTTATGGGGATACGACACGACAAAAACCAATAGATAACGATGACAGCTATTGTTCATTGATAATTATATAATATTATATAATTTTAGTAATATAATAGGTACCTATAGAGCAGCGGTTCTTAACCTTTTAGATACTGTTACCCATAAATTAGGTTAAATATTTACAATTCCCCCTCTAAAAAAATAATGTCTGAGTAATAAGGAAATAAAATTAGCAGTCATAAGGTATAAGGTTATTTCCTAAACTATGAACAACAATTATATTATTATAATGATAACAAGCATAATAATAATATAATTGCAATAGTTGTACACGTGATTGATGCAGATTTAATTTCAAAGGGTATAAAATACACAAAAAAAAAATAGTCTAGTTTTCACCCCTTGGAAAATTCTGTTTTACCCCTTGAGGGGTAATTACCCCCAGGCTAGGAACCGCTGCTGGAACTGAAGCATAGACGGATATTTAGCCTGAAACTTGAAAGTATAGTGTAACATTTTATCCCCCGAGGTGACTCTCTCCGAATCTCGGAAAAATCTTGGATAAAAATTACAATACGAACACGCATATAATATATTCCAGTAAATATGCTGTGTAATGTTTAATCAATTCAAGTAGAACTTGACTACTAAATAGCTAAAAAAAAAAAAAAAAATCGTAACATTAATGTGAATCTGATTCTTTTTATCTATAAATTGTGTTATCGAAACAAGATTATTGATCAATAATCATTAAGTGTGATAATGTTTATGTAATATCATTGATTATAAATAGTACTATTCTGATTATTTTTTCAGTTACCTAACGAATAAATAAAAAAAAATTTCGATATAGTAAAAAGAAAAACAAATATAGAAGGAGAATATGTTTTGAATTTTGATAGATGTAATATGTACGTACGGTCTTGAAATACTTTAATATCATATACCATATTTTATAAACGTATATCATACCTATACGTGAAAAATCGATTTTGAATTTAAACTGGTCATATCACATGAAAAATTCAATTTAAACGTGTAAGTGTAATACTTACTTTTTGTAACAAAATACTTATCTATAATTAGAAAGTAACCTATATTTTTTATGAGTTAGCATTTTTTTCTAAAATTATTTTTTTTTTTTTTGGCATTTTTTCCAATTTCCACTCTCTCATTCCTCCAACTACCTATCTAATCTCAAATATTTCATTTTTAATCCCGTCGCTATAATTATGTAAATAAAAAGCAAATTAAATTTTTTTTTAAATCCTATCGCTTTAAACGTAGGTTCTGTGACCTCTTGTCCCATTAACTTTATGCAGAACATTAGATCACAGTCGTAAACATGTAATTAATGACGTGTTAAACCCTTTGTTAAACTATATCAGTATTTATAAATTGTATTAAACATATTCTCTGACATTTTTTAGAAAATTTAAAGAGTAAAAAATTGTATTTTTTTCTTAACTAGTTTTCCTATGCGTTGGATAAATAGCGTGATAAAACATATGAGTATAACGATAGACGGGGTTTTCACTGTTGTGAAAGAGTTTGACTGTGTGTTATTCAATGTTTAACAATGATTATTATGAAATTCACGCTATTTATACGAACAATACGCTCAGTTCAAAATAAACTAAAAGTACTTACCTACTAATTTGAGAGCTCGGCACCCCCTCGTGTGCGCCGATGTAGACATCATGAATCATTTATTGTTTAAAAACCATTTTATAACGTGAAAAATGTATCATCTACGTTTAATAAGCGTATTGTATACGGGTAATTATATAAATTATTAGACAATATTTAGTATAGTAAAATAATCAAATACATAGTTTTAAAGGATTAAAAGAACACTTCAACATATAAGTATCTAATTATGAATGTCATACACGTATTAGTTTTCTAAGAATATTAATTCTACTGTAAAATAGCAAAATGGTAAGTATGCGTTTAAGGAAGAATTAGACATTAGATACTTAATCAATACTGAATAATAACTAACTTTCAAAAAGAGAACATTTTTTGAAGCATTTTATTCGCAATCTCATGATAATATATTCTCTTTGTTTAATATTTTCTTAAAATACGTAACCCATTTTTAACATGAAAAATATGTTAAAAATCAAGATATAAAATGCAATAACTTACATTTTATTCATTATTTTAACTTTTTTTTTTAATGAATGCTATGCTTAATACGCTATTTCGTAGTTACATAAATTAATTATTAATTATTTTTATACACTTAATTTTTTTTGGCTTCCAATAACAAATAATTTAAACTATGAAATTTCCAAAAAAAAAATTTATTTTTTATAACACTTACGTTATAAACGATAATTACTATTTAAGAAAACTAAAAACTCAATAATCACGTGTCTAGATAAAAATTAGTAAAAAATATTTTTTCCAAAAAGCGCCGTATTGCAGTAGATAGTGAAAAATAACAAATAGATAACAAAAAATGAATAAAACAAAAACGATTGAATTGTTAAATAAACCCGTTACGTCATGTATACAAAAATCTTTTTAAATACATTCATTAAAAATTAATGCATTGAAAACATACAACATGTGATAAATAAATACTGAATAGACTATTTACAATCACAGCAGAGATAATTGTTAGTAGTAATAAGTTCTAGGCATGCATGTTATGATTCATATCGTATCATATACCTCACATATTTTTGTTGCCGTTTTTCGGCGAATTTTCTGTTTTCGAGTGATAAATCCTGTGATACAGTAGTTGTTATTGTAGTCCTCCGAACAGAATATAATCTCGTCGGTTATAATATTACATCAACCATTTCGTGGGCTGCCTAAACGAAAAAAAAACTCACTTGTAAACATCGTACGTCGTACACATATAGGTATGTATTTAATTACTTCAAAATTCAAAACATTTTACATGGGCATCCTATTTTCATGTATGCATATGTCTACTTATACAAGTAGAATAACGTTTTGTATCTATTTGTAAGTTTGTGAAAAACAATTATACACTTGTTATTACAACTGGTACAACGGAAAATTAAATAACAGACCTTATGAAAAACAAATGTTTTTCGAATTTGAAAAATCTATAAATCGATAACGGACTGAAGTCTGAAAATCGGATTTTTTCATTTCAAATCGTTAGGCCTCAGACCTAACAACAATGGTTATTAAGCCAAAAATTAACCGAGGATCGGTAGTTTTCAATTTTATTTTAAATAATCTATAACGGCAAAAGTTATAACAGAATAAAAATAACTTAAAAAAATATATTAATTCAATCCTAGTGTTGAGTGACTACTTAGATAATACACTTATGTGTAAATTTTATCACATGTGTTTGTAAACACTCTGCAAAATTAGAACATTTCATATTTTCAAAAAATGTGTTTTTATAGTATCTAATTTTTTCAGTAGTTACTACTCTTTTAGCCACTTCTTTATCCAAGGGTGAATTATTCAAGGCCGGGCGAGTAGGGCCCACACCCTGGGCCTCGCGTTCGAAGGTGCCTCGCGCCTTACAAATTTATGTCAACAAACATGCCAGAGATATGTATTCTATACAGCGTTTTTTAAATTAATAGTACCAAGTATGTATACAATCATGAATTATAACAGAGCAAAATGAATAATTTTTTAATAATAGAACAAATTTTGTTCTGCACAGTTATATAATTCATAGAGCTCAAAAGTTATCGGTTAGTGGTTACGAATAACCCGCGATGTAGATTTACCTAGATTATGGAATGACCGTATAGCGTAACGATGAAATTTTGTAATCTTTAGTTTATTTGTAGTTTGACCAATTTAATTAAATGTTGTCGTTTTATTTTGACCATTATTTTAAGGAGGACAATTAGGGAAACTCAATTATTTTATTATCTATTACGAACGCGTTGCATTGTGAAATTATGTACCTTCGTTTGAGTTTGGCTTGCTGTGAGTAGAAGCGTATATTTTATGTATCACATTTCGTACTGTGAATGATGAGTACATTGGTATAGTAACTCGAAATATGTGCAAATTTTTTATTCAGTCGAATTATTGGGTACGCTGAATACTAACGTATGGAATAAATTTTGTTTATATTGTTTAGTTACTCGTGCATTTAATTTATACGACATAATAAATTATCACGTCGTTAAGAACATCATTTTACCATAAGGAAAGATTTAGATGGCTGCATGTTTAACTCAAAACTGACAAATTTAAAGTACAATTTTATTCAGCTCGTAAATCATGCACGTTTGAATAGGAATTCGTTAAAAGGGACCTAAGAAACATATTTGAGCAAAATACATTTACACAAAGTGTTTGATCTTCTCATGCAATCACGCTTTTAAAAATATTTTTCACTGCAAATTATTTTTTATACAATATTGTGAAAAAGATAATGTGATCATCGATTTTGAAAGACAAATCAACAATAAAATACAAATATTTTTATATTAAGTGTAATGGTTTATCACTGTAGTCTCGTAATATGATGCGAAATGTTCACGTAAAATGTTTAAGTTAAAAAAAATGATTATTCAACGAGTTTACAGGGGCTGATGTTTTATGTGTAAAAATTATTTGTTTAACACAATGATTTTAAGACATTATTTTTGATTTTTTTTTTTATCTTACGCGTGCGAAAAGAAAATAGTGTAATATTAGGTATAAACCACCGCAACCATTGCACTGCCATCTTAGAATACATTTTACTATTTCATAGTACAGGTACTTCTGCTGAAAACCACACACGTTTACGTTTAAGATATCACGAAATTTCTAGGATTAAAGTTTTTATATTTTTACCATATATAAAAGCCTCGCCTTAGTATTCTGGCCAGGGCCTCGCAAAACCTAACGTCGGCCCTACCCTAATCCCTATTTCACTTCGACGTAGTTGGGCTGAAATATTTCAAGTTACACTACTTAATCGCTCAATGTGTTCACTATACGTCATATAGTTGAAAGTTGCAATCAATATTTAAAATTAAAATACGGGCCCGATAGTTATGCTGTAAAGCGACCGAGTTCCTAGGTACTTATCCTGTTTTCGGTTACAAGCGATTCGACGCAATATAGGTACGTCGGCAAACGCACGGTAAATTTCAATAAATTTCAAATAAAATGACAAATCATTTCGTACAAAAACCAATACAACTTCAGTCGTATATTTTTTTTTTGTGAACATCTAGAATTTAAATTGAAGTGCTCTACAAACTGGGATAAAATCTAAAACAAACACACTTTTTTGACTTGAGAATGAGAATATATTAAATATACGTACATATTTAATAAATTTACTATATATATATTTATTTATTTATAGTAGGTACTCTAAACATTTTAAACGGCTCGTTCTACTTATGGGACATATATTATGAACACGGATAACATTTTAAGTGAATTATTCTTGTAAACACTCAAAGGAAAAATAATGAAAAGAACGTGCGGGACACGGCGCGGTGATTACATTTTTACGATGGCTCCGGAGAAAACATAATCGAGCGTAAAATACGTCGAGCTAGGCAAACACTATGAAGGAACATTGCACTTTGCAAACATTGCAGATTTTAAACATAAAATTACTGTTTTTTTGCAACGTTCGAAGTATCCGGAAAAAATCAATATATTTAGGGACACAAAAACGTGCCGTGTTTGAGCAGTTAACACGAGCGATTTAAACGACGTTCGTCGGATTCAAAAGGATACCTAAAGAAATAATATATGATAAAATGCACGTGTGCAGTGGCGCAATTAGCGGGGGACTAATTACCCCTGTTGTCGTTTTAGCCCCCCCCACCCCCAGATGCGGAAGTGATTGAAAAAAAATTTTTTGAAGTTGAATACTAATTGATCTTTGTTTTATGGTTACATACAAGTATACAACTGTGAGTAACGTTGGGAAATAATTGAAAAAAATAAATTTTGAAAATATTCAATAGTTTTTCTGTAAACATACAACATTATTATAAACCATCGGAAATAATCGACCGACTTGCCAATATTGAAAGAAAAACCTCTTTAAAATTATAATTTTGTAAATGTTTATCATCGATACTAAATAAAACGTGTGTGTGTGTGTGCATTGTTATGTCATTCAGTAAATCATGCATAGGTGATTAACAAATGTTTGTTATTGATATTGTGTTAGTGAGCGATAAAATATTTTTTAACCTGAGTACACGAAAACATACTGTTAGTTCTGTAAGTCCTCAGCCCCTCCCCCCCAAAAAAAAAAAAAAATTTCAGTGCTAATTTCACCACTGTACGTGTGCTTTCGACCGATATTCAGCGGATAAGCCACGGTGCACAGAGTTTCGCGTTTTGAATGTTTTCCGAACGAGGTGTGCGCGTCGATCGTTTGAAAACGTTCAATTTATCAATCATTTCAGTCACCGTCGCCGCGGCGCGATGTCTCGCGGACACGAAACGACGGTCCGACGTCTCGTAAGCCGAACGACACGTGTGTGCATTATTACAGGAAGAAATATCTCAACGCTAAAAAACATACACTAACAAATGATATTTAATCATGCAATTTATGTATAGTATTATTTGTGTTTAATTTGAATTACATATGTATAAAATGTTATATCATGTTAAGAGAGGACTATTTACTAGCTGCTAGAAAAATGTAGTTATTTTGTTAATTTTCTTAGTAAAAAGTATATTATTATATACAAACCAAACATATAAAATATTTAAAAATGAGTCTTTATTATTTTGAGGGTGAATGAGTTGTTACGTGAAAAAAGTACAAATAACATTTATTATAGTATATTTAATTTAAAAAAAATTTGATTCTTATACTTTTTGGTCTATCTTAAATATTTGAGACGATAATTTAAAAAAATCGGAAAACCACCCTTCATTTAACTTTAACCCTTTGGAGACACGCCTTAGAGTTGAACAATTACCACGAAACTTTACACAATTCACTTTTTTACGGTTTTAAACAAATTCCATGGGTAGCCCGATCAAAATTAAAAAAAAAAAAATAAGGACCACCCTAGTGTGCAAACGTTCCGTTTTTCGCGGAGACCTCTACGCGCTACGCTCGCCGCGGTTTGCACGCGTTCGTCGTCGTCGGTAAACAGATCGATAGGATACTTCGAGTGCTCGTCCGATTGTATTTTTGCTGTCCGTCCGTCACGGTATCAATGAAAACCGTAAAAACCATTCGTTGCATAAATCGGGTTTTTTACGTACGTTATTTTTCTTCTGCTCCTTATCGGAAATCGGCGAACACGCACGCATCAACAACAACTATGTGTACAACCAGTACGGCTATTATACGGCTTTATTATTGGACGTCGAACGCCTCCGGGCCGTTGACTCGACTGTTAATAATAATATTGTTACGTCTGCGGTTTATTATTTTATTATTATTATTATTTTTTTTTAAAATAACACGATAATTATGATCTCGTCGACCGACCAGCGTGTTTGCTGCATGGCTTAACGTCGGTCATCCGCAGGGCACGGCTCCACTATTCGATTCCGTTTAAAATATACATCACACGACCGTGCCGTACGTACGTATACAGGATGATTTTTCGAGCACGCTTGTCCCGTTTTTAACCCCGTGTCGCACACAGATTTGGCGTTTTTCGTGAGTAAAATTCAAAGAATATAATATTATCAATGTGATGAAAAAAAAAATTACATTTTTATCAACGTGATTTTTTCATTTTTTGATTTTCATAAATGGCAACCACTACTATTCATTACATGATATTACGAAAGAGAATAAACGCTTTTTTAGAATTGTTATTGGGACTTTTGTTATTAGATCAATAGTTTTAGAGATATAAGACTAATAGCTTGATAATACAAATTTAAACAAAAAAAAAAGTATTTTATTTTGTAATATTATGTTATAAATTGTGGTTACCGTATTAAAAACTTAAAATAATGTAAATAAAAAAAATTGTTTTTTTTTTAACAAATATAAGTGTTTAAAATGTATTCATGTATAAGTATTAAGTATACTCAAATTTTAACATTACCTACTGAAAGTTCAAAATGGGATGAGTTAGCTTAAAAAATCACCCTGTACAGCTGGTATTAACCTTGCATACGTAGCGTTTCAAACACGTACTTACTTACGATAATACTACCTAATTATCAAATCACACCGCATATTATCTGCATGACATCGTGTATTGCTCGATAACAATAATAATAAGCAGCAATAGGCGTAACTAAGGTATCAATGTCCGAGACAAATTAGAAGGTGGGACCAAATTTTTATGAACACTACTACTCACTCTTCTCTCGATTGAAAAAATATTGAAAAAAAATGTTTTAACCACAGATAACTACACTCTGCATTTTTTTAAAAATATTAAATTGATTTGACTTATGAATACATAATGGCCAAGACGGCCGTAATTATCGACATGTTATCTTCACTGTGTTATTTAAAACGATTAGAAAAGCGTCATAAATCCATAATATTTAAATTTAAAACGAGAAAATAATCTCATCGGTGTGAATAAAATCGTAATTTTTTTATGAAAAAATAATCACGATTTTTTTTATTAAATCTCCAACATTCAAATGAAAAAGTCTCCGAAATTTACTACCTATATAACGGCCTTTTGCCTATCGCTACATCTTATTTTTACGCTATTGCTGCAGTATGCAGTAGTGTATACGAGTACCCAGCTGGCGAGCAGGACATTTAAACCTATCAAAAAGTGAAAAATGTCTGTAGATATGACGGTTGAAAATAATGCTAAAAAATCATTAATTTATTGAATCAACTCTTTCGCATTGGGGAAAAACTAGTTTCTTTACCTCTTATACAATTAATACCCATCAACGGACAATATATAATACACCAAATATAGCAGATACCTACTTGAAGACATGACATGCGTTTGTATGGCTCGATAAATATTATGTTGGGCGAGGTCGGCCGAGTTGACGTTTTTCAATAATACGACGGGTATAGTCTATGCTCTATAAAACATAAAATTAACCCTTTGAATAAACGCCATAAACTTTATTACATAGACTGAAAGAAATAATTGCAGTATAAATCCTATGGTCAAGTTATTTTTACCGTACATTTTACGAATTTTTTCTATCCATAAACATATTTTTTATCTACATTTGTTTTTGCCAAACATGAATAAGTACGTATTTACACAGCATTATTTTTGAAAAGTTAGGAATTCTTTTATTATCAATTTATTTCGAATCTTCTCTGTAAAATAATTATTCGAAATAATATATAACGAAATCCAAAACATTTTTGTCTTTTATACTTTGTAAATTGATTTCACTATACAATGCTTACAGTCTACTGCAGATAACATTTTATGTATATTATGTCGGAATAATTAGTGAAGAATGAAGCATTGAGTGCGAAATATTAAAAAAGACGGGACATTCTTTGATGAAACTCCGAAGTTTTTGTATTTACTATTTAAATTAAACTATAGGTAGTTGGTAGGTATTGAAAGTGTTTAATTACAAAAAATGTGTTACAAAGGTTATAAACACCGCAAAATAAATAACTTCCGTTTATAAAGTAAAATGTATTGACAAAAATGGCTGAGAGGATTTTTATTTAAAAAAAAAAGTTTTTGTAATTTACAGCAATGTCATATACATACTAATTACTTTGTATATCTGGAAGCTCACGATAAAAAGAAAAGTCCAGAGACTTGAATGTATTTTAATTAAATGTACTAAGCATTCAAGATCCGGCCAAATTTTTCGCAGTAGTAAGGACTAATGAATGTATAGTGGATGCTGACCAGTTACCATCTGTCAAAAAGTACCTAATGGTAACAACGGGTAGGTACACCTAGCATAAGCCATGAGATTGATGTACAATAGGGTTGAGTGTTAACTGTAAACAGATAAATCATCGCGATATACCTACTGTGGTTTATTTCACTAATCGATTTCCCATCAAATAATGGAAGTGGTCCAAGGTCGTGCATCATTTTAACAAAGGCAAGACTCTGGTGTTCAACCAAACGGCACTAGTGCATTGAGTCATTTATGTTTAAAAGGTATACAAAGTAGACCACACCTAAAGTCCTAACCGTAGAACAACGCAAAAAACGTTATAATTTTCGAGTTATACGATTATGCGTAATAGTTTATCATTTTAAGAAAGCAAATAAAGCATTTAATGTAAAAAGTTTAAACGTTAAACCTCAATTACACGGCGATTCTTTTTTTTCTACTAATTTCCAAACGGGGTCTAATTATATTTATATGCTCGACTATTTTTCCGTGTTCGTCAGTTATAACAATTATTTATTCCTTGTCATACGCTCATACTTAATACTTATAATGGAGGTTTACTGTAATAACGACGTAAATCTGGTTGTCCCCCCCTTCCCGCCAAAGTGAAAGAAAATCAAAATGAACGTGTCTCTGCACGAATGTGATTCATGTCATTCTGTAAACATTATTATTCCTCCACAGCAGTATTGTCATGAAATAGATAAAACTGATAAAAACAAGTAACCCGCCACAAACATAGAACATTTGGACCACAAATTAAAATAAATGAGTTTAACTACTTTAATGAATGCGATACTATAGTCTATAAAATACTATAAGAAACTGATTTTAAGTTATACAAATTCAATTATGTACTTTAAAATACCTAAGCTCTTGTGCTGGACTCAAGTATGTTAATCGTTTATATTATTTAAATATGGTCATCGTTTGTTCCAACCTGTTTCCAGATCCATCAAATAGCATAATAAACAGCTTCTACTTCTAAATCACGCATACATCAAAGTGAATAGTGAAATTCAAAACATTATTATTTATTAGTAATAAAAATAATTTTAATTTTCATGTATATGCGACGAAAACATTATTCATGATATTAAATTATTAAAAAAAAAACGATTCTTAAGCCAATTCAATCAATATGCCTGAAAAACAAAAATACGTTCGATTTATTTCATATCTCTTTTCTAAATTATACTGCACAAATTATCAATATTATCTGCACTATTTTATACTTTATTTACTAACTACAACAATACTTAAAATATTGGACTACTTTTACAGATTATTATTATTATTTTTTTTTTTTTTTACCGAGACAGGAACATACAAAATCATGTTAATTGTTACCATAACATTTATAATCTAGAATCTAGACAATACAAGTACAACACACTATTAACAACTATTATACTTTATTTAATAAATGATAAATTTTCCTCTATATCATAACATACATATATACGTTTTACTTACATTAAAAGTAAATATATGTATAAGTATAATTAATAAAATCGAATAAAAAATTAAACTTTAACAATAGCATATAACTTATTTTCAAAGAAAATAATTTCATATATAGGTACTTGTATATTATTAAGTACGAATAATTCCAATGTTGAAATAATAATAACAATAATAATAAAAATGTTCACTAAAAACATTAAACAGGTATCACTTTCATCAAATCAGTTAATCTAAATAATCTAAATCATATAAATTTAATTTTGTAAGTATAATGTTCCAACATAATATAATGTATTCCTATATGTATTATATTATATAGATTTAATATGTTATTACAGTTACTTCTACTCCAATAGTTTCTAAGAAAATTGATCATGATTAACTTTTTATTATAGTTTATATAATATTTTTAATTATTTTATGCTCTTATCATGTTTTAAGAAACTGTTTTTAGAAATTCTTAGTATCAATGATTTCTATAAATGACGAAGTGGTTACATTTGCCGTTGAACTTGAAAATTAATAAAAATAGGAAAGTAAATCTCTATAGGAATTGTGGACATTATCCAGTAGAATAATTAAATGTTTAAAAATTCAGATAATTGGGAGTTTTAAGGAGTTAAAAATAATTTATTAGGTATTAAAAATACTGATTTTCAACATACATTTTTATTAATTTATTATTTTAAAATAATTTTAATTAATAGTATGTCCTTGCAGGGAAAGCAATAAAATAAAAAAATCATCCTAAAATGTTAAATTGTTTTGAAAGGGAAAATTTTTACGACTTTGCAAACATGGCAAATGAAAAAAATTAATGGGTAACCACTTTTTAAAAGATTAAAGCTAATTATAGAGCTAAAACTATGAAAACTGTAAAGCTCAACAAAAATTATTCAAAAATATTTTCATAATATACCGCCCGCTGATCAATTCTCTGAGGACAATAATAAAGTAAGAACTAGAACTAGGTATTACTAAAAAAATAATATACTAATGACTAATGGGTATAACTAATGCATAATAATAGACGTCTAAATTAAAAATGTTTACAAGATTTTTGTTTTATTTTTGATTTGATTGCTTAAGTTTGAATAGAACAAAATTATTCAATTACCTGAATTTGTAGATAAATATATGTTTTGAGATCATTTTCGAATATTGGCCATTTTAAACAATTTAGCTCCAAAATGTTATTTCTATTTTAGTTAAAATGTCATGATTGTCTTCATGATAGTTAAATTGAATAGGTAAATATTACGTAAATAAAGTTAAAAGTTTCTGTAGCAAAATAATTTTCGATTTGAGCAGATAAAATTTTAAACATACATAATATGATGAAAATAAATTTCTTATAAAACAATAATATTATATAACACTCACTAAATTAATATCCGTTGATTAAAAATTGATAAAATGTAAGTAAAAGCAGGGTTATTTTTTAAATTGATATCTACCAATTTAATTTGAATAATCATAAATTAAACTATATTTAATCAAATCTAATCTAATCAAGTCAAATGATAAATAGTATTTGATAAAGAATCATAATAACCTATTGAAATTTAATAAGCTACCTTTCTGGCCATTATAGATATTCAATCATTATAGATTTCACATAAGTATTGCGCAAATTAACTGCTATCTTTTGTATTCGATTAAAAAAGAGTGGGTATACATTAATGTTCGTTGCTATTCCGAGACCTATACCAACAGGTGATATAATTTATTTGCATAAAAATATATTACTATATGTATGCTTGAATGTACTTTTGAACACGCGACTTAAAATGCTAAATAATATGCAAGCTAAAACATTTATAATGTAATTTGTACTGAGTTTATTATAAATAAAATAAACAAAAACAGAGATTCCTTCTAAAAATACATACATAGTGTACAGGTCAGTGAGATGTAATCGAAAATAATACTTTGTTGACGCTGTCATCCAGTGTGAAACTCGATTATGTTCCCGATTTGATGGGATATCAGAATCAGAACACTGTCAGCAACTCAGACATATGCGACAAATTAAACTGAAATCTACTCCAAAGTTTCAATATAATGTGACGAGTATTAGATTGCATACCCTATGCAACATAATATTGTAGTACACAATTTATTTGTACACTATCATTTGAGGGTTGTCAAAAAAAAAAAAAAAAAAACTCAATTTTAGTGGCTTGATTTATATTTTCATGACTGGTTAATTCATTATTTTCTAAGCGAAAAAAATTTTCAAATCAAAATAAATCACACTTTGAACATAAAAATAAAAATATTATATTATCCAACACAATGAACACATAATAGAACTGTATTAAATTTGAAAGATGATTAGCAACAACTACCAGTCTCACGCAGTCACGCTATAGTGTTTAAAATAAGTAAGAATGAATTGCCAAAAACAAAACGTTCAAACTGATTTTGGAAAGGTTCCAATAAAACTAATAGGACAATCAAAAAAGCCGCCACCACAATCAAAAACTACTGTAGGTACTTCTTTTTTAATACACAAAATAATATTTTCATAAAAAAATGTGAAGTTTCAGGTTTACGAATAAACTCCCAACTAGACATATTTTTATTACAAAATATTGAAAAGTATTTTAAATATATATTTATATAAATATAAAAGCAATATACAATATTTATTGTTTTGGTGAATATATTGTTGTAACTGTATATATATATATATATATATATATATATATATATATATATATATATATATATATATATATTAACAGCATATCCAAATACCAAATAATAAGCAATTGATGTTAAAACATATTTAAAAATAATTTTTTAGAATCATAAAATTATAAGATTAATGTAAAAAAAAAAAAAAAATAATAATAATAACTTACTAAAATAATATTAAGTATCGATTGCAAAAAAATAATAATAAACAATAGCAAATATAAAGAAAAATAATGCATTTATGTGAATGTGTGATAGAGACTACATGAAAAACCTAGCTAGATTAGTAACTTAAGAATCTATTAATAACAATTTTAACTGGAAAATTTGTAAACTATTTCATAAACATAAAAAAAAATATTATACAATAATAAGAATCTAGAAACAAAATTGTAATACTATATTAAAAATGTAAAAGCAGTCACTATTTCCTTAATTTTCCATTTGTATGAATGTAACTAACTTGGTTTGTTTTATGATCGCCTACATTCAGATCTTCATCTGGCCCTAAAAAAAATTATGAATATTCTACATCTAAATCTTAAAAGTAAAAAAAAGCACAGCAATACTAGATGTATGAAGTAAATTTGTCCTACACGCTATAACTAATTAGTACTCCTAGTTATACTAAAGTGACAAGTTTTAATTACCTTTCAGATAGTGACAGAAATTTTTCGACTTATCCCAGTCTTCAACTAATGACAAGTTAAACATGGAATAAGCTGAGTTGCCTGTCACCTCGGATTCAATATCTAGGAACTTAGGTAAGCGATCCAGCAACTCTTGATCTTCAAGAGCAGAATATGTCTCAAGTAATACTAATCCTTCACATCTAACATTAAATCGTACATAAAATCATTAATAAGTTATTTATGAATCAAAGAAAGATATTAAAATACAGAATAAAATGTATAGTGAAAGAGTAAAATTCTAAGTTACTACTAGTATACCTTGGATGACATGGTTTACAATAAATGTCCAGTTGGAAATACTGATTGTTGTGTATAAAACATCTTCTCTTTTTATAGATTGGATAGTGGGTCTCATCTTTCTGTGACAACAGATTTACATAGTCTCTGTGACTGAGCTGTGTTTTTACTTCAATCACTTGTCCACGAATCTTAGGCCTACGGATTGTATGAGTGTAATTCCAATGACCTAAATACAATCAAAAATTAAATCACAGTCACCAAACAAATAAACATTATTAAAAACCTTTTTGACCACGTTTTCGTAAGCGAGCTTGCATATTTTTGGTATATGTCTGTAAGTAATTGTGAGCGACATCAAAATCTTGAAATGGTGGGAACAACTGATCATTAGGTAGGTATTTCACTAACCATTTACGTTTTTTTGAATTAGTTGCCAATCGATCTCCGGTATCTAAACCCAATTTTTGACAAACAGCCTACAAAATACAAATAATAGAACAATAATTCTTAGGGAGTCATTAAATTATGTATATTAATATTTACAGCTATCATTCTGCATATTTTGTTTTCAAAATCAGATGAATTATCAATGACATCAAAGTATGGATGTCCTATCCAAGATGCCGATGCTTTGACATCTAAACTTTTGGCCAAAGAAACATCTTCTGTTCTACTTGTATGATCCTATTATAGATGTTAAATAAATTATTTCAAAGTAAAACATGAATTTATAACATTTTTTACCTCTGTTGTATAAAAATCTTCAGCACCACATGCAGCAGACACCATATGTATTATTTGATTATAACGATTGTCTCTTAAATCAACCATATTTAAACCATTTTCTTTCATTATCAAATCCCATCTGTTACTTGGAACATCTATACAAATAAATAACTAATTGTTTAAAAATTAATTTAACAGAATAATTTTAAACTCATTTTTTTTTTTTTTTTTTTTGTATGAATGATTAAGTTGAACATTTTGTCTATTGACTAATTAATTTTATTTAGTATGTCAAAAAATATTTAAAAAAAAAGTGTTAGACCATGTTTAAAAAATATTTATAACAATGTAATATTTAAAGAACCATCATAATAATGCATCAAACTTCATAAAATAGTAATTATAGTTTATAATAATTATACATCATTGTTGAAAACAATAAAAAATATGATGGATATGTGCAATAGAAATTCATCAAACATAATATTGCATATGTATGATTTGTTTACACATTAATCAATGATGACATATTTTTCATTTTGTGAGTTTGTGACTATCGTAGTTATCACTTTTTAACTTCAAAAGTAATTTTCATTTATACAACCTTTTTTTTTCTGAGTGAAGCAAATGATCCATTATTTTTGTAATGTTTATTTGTTTCATATATATATATATATATATATATATATATATATATATATATATATATATATATATATATATATATATTTATATATGTATATATATATATATATTTTTTTTTTTTTGTATACCACTTTTTCGGACAGTGTAATATCATCGTAACAACAGTATTACAGTAGACTTCATCCAAAATTACGTTCAGCCCCTTTATAGATCAGACACTGTATCAAATGGCTAATTAAATTTTGTATTGTAATTCAATTTTCTTAATGAACAGTTGTTCCAATATTTGCGAAAATTTACCAGAAAATAAGTAAAAAAGGAAAATTTAAATTGAGTAAATAATTATAGAACTATTAAAATACCTCGTTTTTATCAAATTAAATTTTGGATTCTTGACAAATAAAATCCACAAAATGTATATTAATCTTAATTATATATTTTACTACCTAAGAATAACACAAATATATTCAACGGAGTCTAAGAATTTTAATACCTAAGAAAATTAATCATTAAATACGCCTATTATCAGAAATATTAATAAATTTTTAATGTGAGATATGGGTTATCACTTCCACTACTCACTACTCAGCTATTTTTAGCAAAACAGAACAAGAATAAAATTGTTTAAAATTATAATTATATATATATATATATATATATATTATAATGTAAAACGTATTAATCATATTTTATTATTTCTGATGTGATTATTTAACTCACACCAATCAAACTTATTATACTCAAGAATATACTACGCCATCATTTTTAAGTATGCTACCGTATTTTACTATTACTAAACTGTACTATTTCGATTATAATGGTGATATTGTCAAAATATTATTCAAAAAAATAGTGATATGAAGTACATTAGTCAAATTTTTATTAATTATTATGATACTTAACTTCTATGGTTATAAGTTATGTTATAACCATTCACTGCACCGAATGCTTTGTACTATAAATGATAAATTATCATATTTTTAGCCCTGATGTTTAATTTTAAAATACTTGTAATATTTATGTTCTCCCAATTTTATTGCTGCATATTATGCATGAAATATATTTTCTTTCTTCTTAAAAATTTTCGATTTACGTAAATAAAATAAATTATATTCAGAACTAAAACAATTTATATAAAATTACACTCGGAATATATGCTCATCTTATACATTATAAATCCGGTCCTGCTTCTACCACCATGATCTTTTATTTCAATTTTCATAAAAATCGATTTTATCAATTTTAACTTAGCAGACAAAACACAACAAAATGGATAATTTGTATAAATAATGAAATTAACATGGATTGTTTTACAATTATTCAGAAATTAACATTGGCTAGCCTTGAATATTGTATCAAACATCAATCTTAAGGTTTAACCTTTTTATTTTCAATACTAGTAACTATATTATTTACTGAGTTTTTCCAAAAATAATTTTTTGAATTAAATAATTAAAAATTTTTTTTAAATTCCAAATAATACAATAAAATATTATCTACCAGAAGATATAATCTTCAAAATCGTTCACCTGAAGTTCTAGACACACACCAGCTACATCGATTAGTATAACTAATTTTTTAATTTAAATTATGTTTTATCAGTTTTTTTTTAATAATTAAGTTGTAATCAAACGTTAATTTTCTAGTTATTAATCAGATAAATAATTATAATAAAATATAAAGAAATTGTTAAATTACATGCGGCAGCATCCATGGCACCTCTGTCACAAATTATTAGACAGTCTTTTTCGCACGATTCGCCCAATTCAAAAAATGTATTTTCTATCTGTAGCATACATCTAAGAAGATTCTCTTGAAATTTATGAGCTGTAACAAAATCAAAAGCAAATATAATACGAGGCTAATAATAATATCTAAGGGCATGACATGTCTAAATAGTATTAAGCTTAGCCACTATCTATGGCTTATTCCATAAGTAAGCATATTTTTCCTCATTACCATTCCTTCTACGCAATTAAGATGATTTGTGACATTGTAAGGCTTTCAAAATCAATATTATTAGACGAACTGAAAATGTAATATAATACATTTTAAACTTTAAAGGGATACAATATTACGACTAATAATTACATTGAACATTATGACATTATAAATTTATGACCTACTAAGCTAGATTAAAATGCAGCTTAGGGATTGCTAAAGAATTCATGGTCATCATAAAGGAAGTGTGCAAATTGCTGTATAAGAATAACAATTTGAAAACAGACAAATGTACGGCATAAGCAATAGGACAAAAAATAAAACAGTCGTGCTCAGCTTAAAAAACACGCTTATGACTAAACTTGACGTACAGCCAAAAAGAATATATATATATATATATATATATATATATATATATATATATATATATATATATATATGCTTATCCTTACATTTTAATGTAAGTATTATCCTTTAAGATATACTTCAAATGCATGTATACCGTGACTAACATAAATATAATACAATTAATAATATTATCATAACTGATTACCTTGGTCATCAGATAATTCCGAAAATTTGACACCTCCACTGTAAAAATAAAACAAATTCGTATTGAAATGTATACTGTAACGAACATTACATTATTTCAATATTAAAAACTCATATTAAAAGATTAAAATTATGTTATAAACATGTACAAATATTTAAAAGTGTATAGAAAAAATTAAAAATTAAAAAGTAGGTATAATTTGTTTTTAAAAAGGTACTACCATTTAACAAAAAAACAGTTAAAATAATAAATCTCAACTATACAAACTTTATATTTATACATAATAAATAATTCAAAATAATTTTACAACTTAAAATAATTAAATTATACAGTCAAATGGAACAAATAGACAAGAGTAATGTCCAAATATTGCAATTTTTTCATTTTTTAAATAAAGGTTGAAAAGTATAGTTAGTAAAAAAGATAAAGAAAATGTAATCATAACTTTTCATTTTAGATTGTATTAGGAGTAAAACGATACTACAAATTATTATTTAAAATAAAAATAAAAATATATAGTGACTCTCATATTATAACTATTATAACGTTGATACAATGAATAAGGTAATAATAAAGGAAATTACCTCAACAGAACATTGGCTGTTTCTGGAACTCTGTATACCTAAAATAAATAAATAGATACTCAATAAAATTTGTCAATGATAAAAAAATATTTATTCATAATTTACCTTCCAACCTAAATTTTCAAAAAATGAACACAATCTCGACTGACCCGTTGTCTTGCCTCCACAAGGGCCTAGAATGAATAAATTACTAAGTTATTCATTTAATTCACTCTATACTATATAGTTACAAATAAATGTTTTACATTAACAAGTAATATTCTAATTAATTTTATTCGCTAAAATGAAAATACCTAAAAACACATTTATGTAACTCAAGTATTTTAGAATTACGTGCTTTGTGCTATAAAAGTAAAATAATTATTAGTTCAAATGCAAAATGAGTACGAACTTTGTTTTTTTATGGTAATCAAACTTATCCTACACACAAAAATAAAATACTGTTACGATCAAAAAATATTCTCATCGACAACGGAAAATGTTAATTTTAAGAACTTCCAAGAGGTTAATTTAGTTAAGAACTTTATTTACTTTGTTAATTACACTAAGTGAAAGATTCTCACTAATAAATTATTTATTTCTATCAGTAACGATTCTTGTTAGACCTGTATAAAATAATTTTGTGCACTAGGAACAAATTAAATGCACTAAGAATACAAATATGGAATTAAATGATACATTAAACTCCTATACGTATAATCCGATCTATTTTTACATACTGGTTCAGTAAATTTTTTTACGAATTTGTAACGTCATACTATAATAAAATTAATCATTTCGTGAATAAAACCTACTTAGTTTATTATTTGAAAATATTATTAATGCACACGACTCCAATATTTTATTCTTATCATTAATAAGGCTTTATTTCTGTCATGCGTAGAGCAACACATTAAATGCCTACGAGTATAACTATATTCATATTAAGCATACTTATTTCAAAATTAACAAGTCGATTTTATTTTTTAAAAGTGTTTGTTATATAACGAAATACAACTAGGTAGTAACCATTAAAACGAAAAATGACAAAATTCTTTTTATTTCATAAAATATACATGATTTCTTGTTCTAATAAATGAACCTTTGACACAATATCACTTATCTACATCATTTACTGCAAGTGAATATCAAGAAAATGTTAAGTCAACTTTTTTTCATGAGCATTTTTAAGCATATTATAATTTATTTTTTACTGTTATAAATCTTTGAATACATTATTTTGATGAATGTTATTAAATTATCGAGATAATTGTTGTACCTAGAATGTTAAAAAAAGAGTACATGACTACTTAAAAATACTTGAGCTTTACTTAGAATCAATTCCCGAAAATCGTATTGAAAAATATAAATAAGTCAACAACGAAAATTTAGTGATAATATCCCATCGGAATGTAATTCATACATAGACTTATAAGTTATAACCTATAGGCTATAACAACGGTCGGCAACTGGCGGTCCAAATCCGGACCGCGGAAGGCAGTGATCTGGACCGTCGACACATCTTTCTTTGATAGTTTAATAAGTAAGTTATTTCAATTTCCATCGTGATTATTAAAAAAGGCGTCGTTTCGTAAAACATTTTTTGTTCTAAACAAGTAGAGAACAAAGTTAACGGATTCTCACCTTGAGCCTTGAGGACATATTATTTCGTATTAGAATGTTCTACAGAGTTCCCGATTTCAAGTTACTAGCCAAAGACAAAACAAGAAATGCGATTTCTCATATAACATCACAAGGCATGCTTACTCTTCAAATAATTTTAATATTTTAGTAATAACTATTGAATAATGCAATAAAATTAATTTTTTTCTACGGACTCCGTTCACGTATTATTTTATTTTTCCGGACTCCAGTAGAAATCACTTGCCGACCCTTGGGCTATAAGGTATAAATAATTAGGTACATCTTTAATTATATTTAAATATGTTTTTAAGGATTATAGGCCTATGAATTCAACAGTTATAATACATTCGTAAAATTAGCCGACTAAAGAAGCTTATACTCTTAAAAAACACATCTTCGAAGAAAAAAAACCATATTATAAGAATTAAATATATTGAGCTATGGTTTATTTGTTTGCCTTGTCTTCTAATCCGTCATAAAAACAAATTTTGTCCAATAGATTTTCAAATAATATTTTTTGCAAAAATGAATGCTCCAAATTATAGTATGTCGGGAACGTCGCGGAATTACTAGTGTTCAGATTACAAATATTAAGAGAATATAGGTCATAGTAAGTTAATATAACAGGCACTATAATAATTAAATGTATAACAATAAAAAGATGTTAACAAAAGTTTTAGTAAGGTATTACTATTAACCATAAAAGAGACATCAACATTTCAAATATAGGTGGGTAGGTAAGTATATATGTATATATATTTTACCGTAGTCTTTACTTATACACAATATTACATGTCATGTTGAAAATATAAGAATTAATGTACGCAAATTTACTTAAAATGTACTCATGATTTATGTCTATTATTGTATATATTAGTTGATAGTTACAACTTACAAGTATATTTAACATAAAATTGCCTTTGTGTGATAACTAAGAAAAAAATTTACGAGAAACCTTGAAATATATTAAGGACAAAAAGTATAAACTATCACAGAAAGTTCAAGTAGATTAACAATAATTTATGTATTTTTGACCAATAATTTTTAAGCTGTTTTAAAATAAGTTTTAAATTTAAATTGTTATGTAACTAATACCAAAATATCATTGTCCATTATACAATATTATAAGCACATAGCTCGACATAAAATCAATAACATAACGTTTTTCATTAAATTGATAATTATTATTACATTATATTATAATTAGTTGTACTTTTCTTAAATTACTCACAAAAAGAAATAAAATTCAATCACCCCCTAAATCACAACGATACAAAACATACATTTTTATAACATATTTCATCATCTTCTCGGGAATATCTAATTAAAAAATATAGTAAAAAAAATGCTAAGTTTAAATATTAAAATAATACATTTAATTTATTAAATAGTACTTAACTTAAAATATTAATATAAACCAGTTAATGAATTCAAAAGTTTAATAATAATAACAATTAATTGCAAATGGTCAAGTGTTATGAAATAATAATTAATCTATTATTAACCTATTAATAATATATACTACAATTAAAAGAAACGCTAATAAGAATAATTTCTAGAGATCAATAGTAATCAATATTAAAGGTTACATATAAAACCTTATAAACAATAACTTAAAATTACTGTGACTCATATTAGTAATATTATATTACTTTGTATTAGTTAGATTATGTCATGTACCTATTAACTAGGTACTACTTTCAAATTGATATTTCAAGACATCAAACAAATTACCTACCGCTATTTTTTAGTTGCAAAAATTAAAATTTGAAATAATTAATTTATGTCCAAACTGATGAACTATTTATAAAAATTATACAACTACAACACGAATAACCTTTGAACTCATAACGCGGCCTTTTCGAAAAGTTGTTTCATTAAAATATTAAAAAGGTTGATAAATTAAATTCCAAAACAAAACAACTAATAAGTAGCAACAATTTAAAAAGATTAAAATATAAGTTTAAATGCATTCATATTTGATATGATCTCGTAAGAGATAAATTATTAGAAAAAATAGTTTTTTCATAAAAATTAAAAACATTTATGATGTAATGATAGTTAATAAATTAACATTTTTTCATTTGAAATATCTTAATTCTATTAAACTAAAAGTAATTACTTTTTTATAGTTATGTTTTTAAAAGCAACAACTATTACAGAAGCTAAATGATGAAAAATGTGTTTAAAGTATAAACATTTAACTTGAAAAGTTTATAAATTCATTTAATTCTTGTTAGTTATTTTAAGTAAAAAAAAATGTTAGAGAATTCATCTCATGTAAAAACATTTTCAATGTAATTCAAGTTTTATTTTGGTGCTCTGATATAGACAGATGAGTTAATTTATTTTTACAAGCTTTTTCAGAAACTTTTTTTTTTGTGAATATATTTAACTATAGATTATAGATTGGAAATAAAATATAAAATGAACTAATGTTCGTAATGAAACATTCCTATAAGTTTTCGATATCATTTTGTTAAACTAAAAAAAACAAAAAAAAATGTTTGGAAATATTATAAGCAACAAGTCTTTAACAAAATATTGATCTTATACACGAGTTTCCTTTACACTCAGAATTAGATACATAAAAAAAATGATTTATTACGATTTTCAAATTTAAATGATAACACAAATCTTCGCCCAGTTTACGTACTGTTTTACATACATCATAATATTAGTATTCTATTATTTTATTGTTATCACTAAATATTAATGATACAAACACAACACTTATTCAAATTAGTGGGCCGTGTGATGTGAGTGTGATGTGTATGAATTTAATTAAAACTATAAATTATCACGTTATGTAGAGTATAGACGTAATTTTTTTTGTTATGGGGGCCATCGGTCATAGTTCAATCAAACTACACTCTTCACTAAGATCATCAAGTTTAAAATTATAAACAACAATTGCACTACGCGTTAAATATACATTTCCTATAATAAATTGAAGATTGATCAATTGTATGTAAATTATAATGCCAATAAAAAATTTATATTTGAGCAAATAATAAGCAAAATTATATGTAATCGTCACTTATATGGCTAGATGCATTAAAATTAAACTATGACTGAATAACACGCAAAATATTAATACGATAAAAATATTGTCAATCGTTTTATTGATAACAAATTTAAAAACTTAATCTATGGTGCAAAAAAATAGATACATTTAATTTATAAATTACGAAAAAAAAAAATTTAATATCACTACATAATATATCATATTATACACGACACTAATATATATATTTTAATCATTGGTAATATTATGAAGAAATATTTTACACAATTTAACTGTAGATAACGTGATTAATTATTATTAGAGTAGGTAATACACGGAGCGCTTTGAACGCGCGCGTACGTGTTTGTAAATCGCGAAAAAATCGTACAAAATATATTTTTTGGATATGATCAGAGGCGTATTTAGGCACAGGCCATGTAGACCCGGGCCTAGAGCGGTGACATTTGGAGGGTGGCAAATTTTAACAATTTTTTATTTTTACAAAATTATATAAAGTATTTTTCATTTGACGAAATGAAATTTGACTTATTTTTTGACTAGACGATTTTTTATATAAATCATATGTTTTATGATTTAGAGTTACAATATGACACGTAAACAATTGCGTCCGTTCACTCAAAATTAAACAGCTACCTACATACTTTACGCATACGCAATACGGTAAGAACCAGTACGCACGTAGGTAGCAAAAAATGCGCTCATTTCATGCGATTCGTTTTCTCATACTGTGGTTTCAAATATGTTTTATGAAAAATTTTAGTAGGTGCGGAAACACGGCGAATTATAAAGTGTCTACAGGCGGAAAACCCCTAAATACGCCACTGGATATGATCCGCCACCCAACGTGTCAAAATTTAACAGGTGCGATTTATTGCGTTCGTTCATGACTGAACGCGCGTCTTTATTTCTCGGGTGAATGTAAAATCAAATGTAACGACCAAATGTTGGTAAAACTTTGCCCGATTATTTCAAAACCCAAGCACGCATGATTAACCAGCTTAACTATTAAGAATAATACATGTAGTGTAATTGGTTATAAGTTAAAAGACCACTAAGATTTTTTTTAAATTTGTGAAATCCTGAATTCATTCTATGGTTTTCCTTGTTTTTTACGTATAAAGCTTCTATTTTATAGAGTATTTATTAAAAAAAAAAAATACTATTTAAATAATAAAATAATAAATGAGTTTACAATTATATTAATATACAGTACATTCCGAGTAAAATTAAAAATCTGTGATAAAAATATTTACAAATTGTTCTATTATTTACAGTGTAATTAAAATAATAATTGTATGGCATAAATGGTACGAGCATTTATATATCTTAATTGCCAGTAATACGATAAACTATGGAATTTTTCATGAAATACGAATTTGAAATTCAACACTGGTTAAAGTAAAAATATTGACTGAACTTTAAAAAAAAATACGAGTATCAATATGATTAACATACAAATAATCAATACGACGTAATTACTTATTAAAGTTACCAAATGAAAATAGAAGAAAATGAACTGTTACTTACTATTATGAATAATAATAATCAACAGATGGGTTGTACTCTTCGCATACGTGTGTAGTAAATAAGTAATATCATACTAAACGTAAATAATAAATATTTACCAACGGATAATAATTTATTATAAATAACAGTTCTCTAAGAATGATAAATAATGTAATGTAACATTATATGAAATTTAATAATTATTAATTAGTTATTAATATTATATATTAAGAATTTTTTAAATTTTTTGTACATTTATATTTCATGAATAGCAATACGTATCTATAACAATAAATAAAACCCAAATGATGAATTAAAATATTTAAGTACAAAGTTAGTAAAAATAGTGAGATTATTCAAATAACAATTTACACAAGCCTAAAAGAATAAATATTTTTAAATTTTTTGTTTATAATACGCAATACGTGTTCTTTATGCTGGGTTTTTAAATTTAAATTTGAGGCATTTAAGTTAGGAAATCAGTGTTAATAAATTTACAATGAGTAATGCTGAATTTAAATGTATAATATTATTATTAATAATTTTAATATAACAAAATTATTTTGTTGCTAATGCTAAAGACTAACGAAAGCCACGTTTACTTTTTATATTTTTACTGGATAAATTGATAATAATTAAAAAATACTGTAAAACTAGCTTAAAACGCATTCTTGCATAAGACGCTGTTTTACATCGGTCCCAAGTCACTTCCTAACACTAGTCAATGCAAAAATCACCTTTTAAGACACTTGATTTTTTTCAATCAAATCGGATAAGATGCTCTTTCGTTAAGCTGCAGGTAATGAAAAATTTTAGTTATTATGAGATCACGAAAATAGAAATTTTACTCGTTTACGTATACTTATCGTATTTCAAATTGTTTTATCGCACTATCTATTTTATCGTGTATGTATTTCATCGTGTAATAAGGTTTGTAGTGCAGTTCGTTGGCACGTGTACATACAATCGTTAAGTGTTTAAATTTAATAAATCCTAATTATATATAATAATGTAATAATAATAATTATATAATACAAATACATTATATGTTATTATTTTTACCATTTAAAGTTAATATTTTAACTACATACCTACTCATTTTTTTTTCAGTTCCGGCATAAGATGCTCTGAGGGCTGATCCCTTAAAAACGTCTTAAGCGAGTTTTACTGAATTAATACTCTCAACTAATAAAATATTACTCCGATACTTCACCTCAGTTTACGTGTTCTATTACCGCTGAATGTTATGCGATAACGACATAATGGTAGATCTTGATTATATCCAATCTTTAAATATTAAAAAATGTTTGATAATCTCGGATTCTCAATCTGCTCTTCACGCCATTCATTCCATTTCGATCTCTACTGCTATTTCTCCTCTCATCCTTAATATAAAAGCATCTCTCTTCCATCTTTCCTCACAGGAATTTATAATTGAATTTTTATGGGTCCCCGGCCATGCTGGAGTATCAGGCAACGAAGTAGCTGATACCCTCGCAACTTCTACCAAATACAGCACCAAACCTCACATTTTAAAAATGCCTGCGACCGATCTCTTGAATTTATTAAAAACCAATATAAAACACGTTTGGCAAAATAAATGGTCATCTGTCGCCCCAAATTTTGCCAACTGGTACAGGTCCTTAACACCTATAATCCCTTCTCAGCCATGGTTCCTCAAACTATCTTTGGCTAGGTCCCATATTGTTCGGTTTTCCAGACTCAGATTAGGACATAATTTTCTTCCCGCACATGCCTTCCACCTTGACCTAAATGACTCTCCCATGTGCACTCGCCACGGCGAGGATGTTATTTGTGACTTGTCTCATATTCTCGTCAATTGTCCAGCACTTCATAACTCCCGTTTAGAATTACTTAGTTTGTTGCGCAAGAATAATATCCTGTCAGTAGACCCATAGATAATTCTAAACTCCTTTTCAAGAACCATTATTTTTATTATTTTAAATTTTATACAAAATGGCAAATGCTGGATTCTTAATATGATCTTCATTTAGGTAACTCAACTAATGTATTTATTTATTTATTTTTGTTTGTTTTGTTTTTTTTTTCTAGATCTATTTTATGTAAAAATTTATTTTCCTTTTGTTTTTTTTTTCTCTTTGTTTATTTCTTGTTTCCCGATTTGCTATTGTTTCCCAAGGAATTGTAATTGTTGAGCTGTAGTAATTTTTATAATTAGAAGCTAATAATAATAAAAAAAAAAAACTAATAAAATAGAATTCCTTGTGTTATCATCACATTTATAGGTTGTCAAATATCATTATGTATTTAAACCATTTAGACGTTATTATGTTAGTTTTAGGAACGATTTGAACAAATTTTTTTCATCTTTTTGGAGATCCCGTTTCACCACTTTAGGGGATGAATTTTAAAAACGCGATAGGGGTTAAATTTTGAAAAACCTTGTCTACGTTATAAGAGGAATCTCTGAGCAAAATTTCAAGTCTAGACACAGTGGTTTAGGCTGTACAATGTACATTGATACATCAGTTTATGCTTTTAAATATATTATAGATTATAGATATCAGTTTAAGCATAATATTTTTAGAGGTATTTTCTTATAGATACTTTAAACAATTATACATCAAAATTATATAAAATTGAATACAATTTTTACATAGAATATACATTAGGAAAATTAATTTTTGAATTTTTGAAGCTTGAAAAATAAATTATAGGTGTTTACCTAAACTATAGTTTAATACCGGTAATCTACATAATATACCAACATTAAAATTAATGTTTAAGATTTATTTGGCAATTGCAATAACTTTTGTTCTAATCATTGTTATAAACTTAAAAAAAAAATTTTGAATAGTGTCAAATATTTCAATTATATAAAACAATTATTTTTTTTTATGTAATTTTGAAAAATGTTTTCTTTTATAGCACCTACCATTTAAAACAAAATATTATGAAAAAAAAACGTTTTTATGGAAAAGTAATAAACTCTTCTAGGAAACTAAAAAATGTATAAATCGCGTGGATTGATAATAATATAACAATTTTTATTTTCATGAAATTTTAGCACAGTATTATAGTATTTATTTAAAAAAAACTTTAGAAATAATTAATATTAAAATTGTTGCATACTTCGTTAAGAAGATACCGCATCAATATGTTTTGTCTCCATCATAACAATAAACTAAATTTTTGTTCAGTTGCAGAGAACATTTGTTGTTATCTTTGGTATAAGAGTAAATTTATCTATTATTAAACTTACAGGTAAAAAGATTATTTGGATTCTTTCATCGAGTTTTCTATGATGTCTTAATATTCAAACGAGCATGAAAAACTAAAGTTTAAAAAAGATATCATAACTCGCTTAAAAAATTAAAATATCATAGTAAAAAAAACACTGGAGTAACTGTAGCACTAATAATGTTCTGATCTTTAATGTTGATTATCAGTCAATTTACTTCAATATTAATACCAACAACCATAGGCGCAATTTGGGGGGGCTAGGGTGTGCTTAGCACCCCCAGTTTTGAAATCAGCACCCCCAAATTTTAACCGTGTTTATTTGCATTGTAATAGTAATTATGTGAAGAAAAACAGTCGTTATTGTTTTATTTATATTTATAAATAATTAAATATAATGCTTCAAATAATGATCGTGAAAATGGTAAATGGTAAATGAAAAATACGATATTCAAGATTTGAAGAAAACAGTTGAAAAACATGTACATCCAAATCTTTACATATTATTACAAGTAATAATTAATTCTTATGAAATTTATTATTTAATTTATATGTTTTATATAAATATAATTTTTTCTAACAATATGAAATATTAAATTTTTTTTGAATTCCAGGTTGCTTTTACACTTCCAATAAGTTCAGCTACATGCGAAAGATCATTTTCAGCTCTAAGTAAAATCAAAACTTGGTTTATGGTATCGATGGGTCAAGAGAGATTGACAGATCTGTCAATATTATAATATATTGAAAAGGATTTAACCAATGATATTGATATAAATGAAGTTATCAATATATTTTTGGTAAAAGTAAAAGAAGAATGATGTTATAAAATTATATTTTATTTTAAAAACAAATAATTTAATCGTTCAGAATGTAATGTTACGTTTATTAATAAATGTGCAATTAAATAAGTATATTCTTTTCAAAGCACAGGTAGCCTTTTCTAAATGGTGTAATATGACGAAATGGTTATAATTGAAGGCTGCAAGTATCGATAGCCACGAAATAACATTATAAAATAGAGGGGCTTCAGCACCCCCAGTTATTTCAGTGAAATTGCGCCCCTGCCAACAACAAAACGTTAGTCCTGCTGAATGAAAATATGCTATGTTGTATTTCGGTAAGACGGAAACAATGCATAACAGGGTGAGAGAATGTGAGATCCTCATAAATTGATTTGTAACGTCTTATACACACAAAATTTACTCACCAATTTCTTCTGTACATCATCACAAATTTGTTGAGATAAGCATACGTTGAACTAATATTTAATTTTTAGCTTATAAAACATGAAACAGGATTACAGACTCATATCTATGCATTCATTCATACTAGCATATTCACGTGCTGTATAATAAAACATTAATTTAAAAAATTATATTATTTACATTTTTCGTAATAAATCATTTAGCGACTCGATCAATAATACTTCGTAATTAGTTGCATGACAATATGTTAATTAGTTTATTTGACATATCAAATAAACTAATTATTACACAAATGTAATTATGGCAATATTGATTAACAATGAACAATATAATTGAATCACGCTCTTAAGAATAATTTATCATTATATTGTCAATTAAATGAAACTATACCATAAAAACTGAGGTATCTAAACTCAGCAGAATCAAATTGTCACCACGTATAATAATTTATAACTAAAAATACCTATTTAAAAAAATTAATATTCAAAGTCGTAATGACGAATTACTAGAAATTTGAAATCATAAAGTTTAATATAATACTATAAACAAAAAATTGTAATTTAACAATTTAAATTACAAATAAATCCACGTCTTACAAAAAATAATATTTAAGTTAAATATTTGAATTAATTGATAAATATGGGTGTGATATTTTAAGACTTAAAGTACTTAGTATAATGTTTACACTTTTTTCTTGTAGAGCAAAACTATACTACGACTCTAATATAATGAGTAACATTATTATATAGGTACATGACAATTAATATAAATATCGGGAATGGTATTAACATTTATTTATTTATTTTTAAATCTACTAATTACCATGTTTTATCAATAATCCATGACGAAAGTTGAGTATAAATTGAATAAATCCCTAGATATTTTCAATAAGTATAAATATTAACACAGATTTTAAATATGTTTGCTATCCTTAGTTTCGTAAATAAAATATTATTTCAAAAAATATAAATAGATTTTTTCAAGGAGAATTTTATTACATTATTTAATTAAGTAACAAGATAATTATTTGGCCTTTATTTAACCTTTTTTCAATGGGTGACTAAAATTAATTTTACAAACTATTAATACCACATCGACTTTAAATTTCGAGCTCATGCTATTTAATATGGTGTTAGGATAATCCCATTAAGTATCGGTAAAATTTTAAGTATTGGCAAAACCTATTACCTAAGCATTATTCATTTTATGTAACTAAATTACTATATATACCAATACGTTTATAATTGTCGCATAATTTCGCACTAAAGTGTAATGAAATCGAGCTAATTTAGGTTAATATCGAATCAAAATAGAATATTTTACCATATTATAAATTTTACATTTTATTTAATGAGTTGAGTATTGTTAAAAAAATGATGTGTTATCAAAAAATTATTTTTTTTTCTTTATTCGTAATATACAATCTATACTTGTTTGGCATAATAAGTATATGAGTTAAGAATGCACAATATTATAATAAAAGTATATTATGTTTATAAAACAAAATTATAAGAGAAGTCATTCATTAATGACACTAAAAGCTTGCAGGAAATTAATTCATTTCAATATTATATTTTACACTATGATCTTACGCCCTACTGAATAATATACATATTATGTATATTATAAAATAAAAACCTTATGGAGGTATGTGATGGATTTGTCCACTCTATATAATAGAATAACAATATTACACAAAAGGAATATAATTTAGCAATGGTTCGAATTTAGTAGATTCAATGGAAAAACCCGTAGTTTATTATGACAATACCAATCTGGCTACCTATGTCTATTATAGCAATACTTTAAAATAAAACTAGAAAATATGCAAAAAAGTGTGTAATGAACATACTATACAAACATAGGTACACTCTCTCAAAAAAACTTGACAGTTTGAGATTAACCTTGAGATATCAGTGGTATGAGGGGGGGATATAACGTGAGTATTCTTTATTATTTATCAATAGTTTATGGGTAATAATGGAGAACGATTACTTGATTTAGACAGAAACCATACATACAGTAATACAAATCAATATAGCGGTGACCCGTTTAAAGTATCAGTGCTTACGATCATTCTATCAATACATTTTTATAATGTTTAATCACATATAGTTATTATGCAATATTTTTTAAGAACTAATTCATCTGAATAAAGTAGAGATGACTAACTAAAGGACCCCCCCTACGTATCATAATATTCACAATATCTTAAACTAATTATAACTTAAAATAGAATCTTGTAATTAGTAATTTTGAAACTGACTTGTAATAGCATGTAATATGCTCAGAAATTTTAATCTTAATAAATAAAAAAAAAAAAAATACCAGATCTGCAATACATACATTTTTTTATATTTATCTATACAAAAAGAAATTTCCTCAATAGTCAAGTTATGCATATTATTTTAGACTTGTATTAACAAATTTACTGAAAAAACGAAAATCTTATATTTTGTACATGTACCTTTGGGCATAAATTCACTACCAGGTTTACTGCAGGTTTACAGGTTACACCTGTTCCCTATTTACACCGAAATCCACTTCACAAAGATGGTATCAGTCATACAAACATATGTGGATACAAAAATAATAAGGACTTCAAGTAAACTACTTTTGTATTATATGCAATCGAATAGAAGCCATAAATCAATGTCAGGTACACATACAATGTAATGAGTAACCTACCTAAACCACCTACGATGAAAAATTTGAACTGCCAAATGAAATAAACATTAAATACTCCACAGGAATCTTTTTTTTTACAAGAATCCAATTTACCATTTCTTGAATTCGTGAATATTTTTGGTGAGGGAGCAACAGCAACATGGCTAATAAAATCAACTATTAACTACCTATTATACACATTTAAAATGGAACAGCTAAAAATCCTAAAAAAACTAAACAAATATACTTAACGTAATAACGTTTGTTATGAACTTAAAATAATAACGTACGTACACTACAAATTGTCAAGGTAGAGTCGCTAGTATAAAGGTGCGTTTACATTAGAGCCCGTATACGAACGAATGGCGCACGAATAATGTAAACAGTCCGATCGCATATGAACGAAGGCGTTCGTCGTTCGCGTGCGGTCGTGTTCGACTGAAGAGCGGTAAGATCAATCAAACCCAGTGATATCAATAATAAAATACTACGTGTACTAGATGTTTCTATCTGGAAGCGAACCTTGAGCGAACGAACGAACGCGCTGATGTAAAACGATATTGCGAATCTTCGTACGGTAGCGTTCGTGCGCTATTCGTTCGTATGCGAGCTCTAATGTAAACGCACCTTAATATGCTAGTGCATGTACGAAAAAAACATTTAATCAACATTGTATACAAACAGATTTTATTAAAATGTTGTACTTTTAAATTATTAACAGAAATGTTCTTTTGCAGCGTAATTTTAGAAATAATTGTTACCGAATTGTTATACCTACATGATTCATATGTTCCGCGGACTAAAAACCTCGATTTCCCATGCAAAGCATATAATCTTATAAACATAACAGTTAACAAAATTTAGAGACAAGACCTATGCCGAATCAGCATACAGACTACGACGGGAGTACACCTCGGAGTACATTCAATTGATACGGGGATATTGATAGACGTCATCGGCAACTATATAATCATCCCCAGATCAGTCTATTAGGCAGACATGTTTCAGTCTCTATCGATGGGCGTTTTAAGTATGATGGCAAAAGAGGCATTTTCCCCGGGCGGAAATTTTAATGGGGCGGTAAATTTTTTACAGACGAAAATAATGAAAATACTTTGAACGGTCTTTTTAGCGAGTGCGAAATTTCAGTATGAAGTAAAACAATTTACTTACCTAAGGAAGTGTGAAAACATTTTGTCGTCTGTAAATCCAATCAAATGTTAACAGAAAAAAATAATCATCATTACAATATCTAAAAAATCATTTAATCATCAAATTCTTCGATCCATTCGTTCTAAAAAGAAATATTAATGTTAATATTATTTTAGAAAACACAGCATTGAGATACTATAATACACACGTCTATTCTGTACTTAGTACTATATAGAGAGGTATATGCGTTAGTCATAAAATTTTATAAGGGAGAGAATTGTATAAATACATTCTTTTTTTTATGAATATTCCAGGGCTATTTAAATTTTATTTAAACAATCCATATATACTCGTATAAATCAACACAACTTGGGATGCTAAATTATTTTTGCGCCCCCCCAATATAGACATTTAATACGCCCCTATCTCTAACTCGTCATTGCCATATGGAGCTTGTCTCTACTAGTTTTTTGTCGCTCTTGTGATAATCGTCGTTAATTGTTCAAAGTGTTTAATTAACTCTTCACATGCGTGTTGAATATTTTGTTATATTTGTCACATATACTTATTTGTACGTACGTATGCACACAAATATATATATATATATATAAATTACTAATATCCATGAGTTAATGAGCCCTGAGCCATTGCTGCGGTGTCCGTGTGCCCTACCGACATAAGAACGTATAAAACTAGACTGAATCATGTGTAGTAACAACGGACTATATATAACACTAGAAAAAAGTATTATCATACTATACGTTAAATTTTGACATTTATCCCAAAAGTTCGGTTTCAAATAAAAATATTGGATTGTGTGCTAACGAATAGTAACTTAATTTTATTATGTGCCCAGGAGTTCTGTTATTTTAGGTAAAAATTATAGACTATGTGCCAACGAGTTGCAGCCATTAATGTACATAGCGGTAAATAGAAAAAAAGTTCCCGGTAAAAAGGCCCCGATATTTATTTAACAATATTAGTTCTAATTACATGTTTTATGCATTGTATACATGTATACTTCGAAGTCTATCTTTCATTTTTTTCTGTTTGATTTTACTAATTCCATAAATGCTCTATTACCTATACACTTTTCATGAGACTATTTTTTCATACTAAAGAAATGTAGACACAGGCCGAATTTCATCACTAAATACAGTATCATTATGACTTACCTCTCCATTATTCTAATTGTTAAAGAAACTTTACGTAATAATTCATACTACCTACTTACCTTAAGGTTAGTTATTTTAGGCCATTGAATCGGTTAACTCACACATACGTGACTCATACTCCGTATATTTGTAGGTATAAATTCGTAAATGTATGATATATATATAAATCGAATACTTATATCTGGGAACTTTATTGCCATAGACTTTTTCCTGACAATCGTATACAGTACTTAAAATATAGATGATATTTTTTTTTCAAAATTACAATACGTCACAACACTACTCACTAATACTCAGGCATAGACGGACTAGTATAATATTTCAAGTCAGAAATTGTTTAATCTAACCAAGAAGTTTAGCTTAAGAATTGTTTGTTTTTTAACGAATACAAACATTGTCAGTCGATGAATTTCAGTACAGGCTAACCCTGTGTGTTTATTATAAGCTACAACTAAATCAAAACGCTTAACAAAATATTTATTTCATATTTTTCTTCAAAACTCTGCCTCCTAATTCAGGAATTTCTCCTACTACCCAAGATAGCGTTAATTTTAAAGATTTGATAACTCTAGACATTTGGACGTAACATTATATATTTCTATTATGCTTACATATTGGTTAACATTTTCTTCCTTCAATTAATTTTTTCTTTCCTTAGACTTGTCTTCATTCTACACCTCACAAACCCCTAAATCGAGCCTATCTCTTAATGATTGTTCCACCCCTGATATTAATCTGTTCGATTCATGATTACCATCTGATTAAACTCTAGTCATAAAACATCATAAACTTCATATTCAACACTTGCACCATAATTTAATAACTAATTGTTACATAATTGCAATAGTTATTATAACTAGGGCGCAGATTTTAATGTTCTCAAACATTGAAAAAAGTCCCTGTAAAAATGCATTTATGACTTAAAAATAACAAAACATTTACTTAAAATCATATTTCATGGTTATTTGCCGGAGAGAACCACTTAAACGACCAAAATGAGGTACTAAATAACAGTAGAACACAGGGATAAAAGTTAATATTCTGTACAACAAGAAATTTTTATAAAATATCCGAGATGCGTTTTTTTAAAAACTAAGATTATACAATGAAGAAAAAACCGAAATTTATTTTTATCCTTAAATTAGGTCGTGTATTTTTTTTGTTTTTATTTTTCTCACATGACGAAGGAATTTGAATTATATGTATTCTAAGATAAACAAATAAAAAAAAATTTCAAATAATTTCGAAAATTCCGAAACTCCCAAAAACTTTTACTATTTTAAAAAGGTTAATTTTAATGAAAAGCATAACTTGAAAAACATGGCAGTAAGTATTCCGAAAAAAATATATATCTAATGCATTAAATTTTGAGTAATCAAGTAGGTAATAACAATGTACAGTTGTTATGTGATATTTTATAATTTAATTTTAATAAAGGCAATCCAACAAAAATTCAATTATGAAAAAGATAATATTTCTTAGGTTATACGCCTATATACATACCACATACGTCCTTTTGTTATCTATAGATTTTTAAAAAAGGAAAAAAAAATTTAAAAACTAAAAACAGTTTATATTTGATTTGAGCTCTGCAATAAAATAAGTGATTTCATATAACACAATTAAATAAATGGAAACAATAGATACAGGTATAGTGACGTCTTTATTGAATATAGTGAATTAATATGAATGCAAATTAATAGATGGCACATTTCGAGGACGTTTGAAAGAAAAAAACTTAAATATTTTCGATAGAATATTAGTTATATACCTACAATGTTTTTATGTAGGTAGATACAAGGTTGAGAAAATTAACGACACATGTTTTAAAATTTAAAATTACGTAGGTACTTAGACGTAAGGTACCACTAAGATGAAATCCTACGAGAATTTACTATTTACTAAATGTAATCTTACCCTATATTATAATTTATAACTTTGAGTTTTTTTATTTTCATAAACAATTTCAGATGCCAATAAAACTACATTTTTAGAAATAATTTGTGGCTAATTTTAATCTTGGTAAATACGAATTTCATTTATTTAAAATTTTCTTTTCGTAACGACCACATATTACCGTAATATTAGATATTAGATATCTAATATATTAGATACTTGTTACTGATAATTTCATATACAGGCCAGGATCTAAAAGGGACAAGCATATCTTATTGCACGGGGAAGCAAATGTTTTTGTCCATTAAGGGAACGATAATTTTAGACGTACGGTGTATTATTATTATATACATTTTATACGAAACATTTTTTTGGAGATTAAATATTATTTAGGCGCATAATTATACCCATAAATGTATTTACCAATATATTTTTAATGAAATGTTGAAAATTATATTTCAAGGGGATATGGCTAAAATACATTGCTCCGAGGCGTAAAAAGGTTAAATACGATCCTGTTCATTTTACAAAAGAATATATACTTACGAAAACTTGGATACTTAAATTTGTATTATGTAGGTAGGTTACCAACTGTTTTACTGTTTTAGCTGAAATATAGGTACTATGAATTTAAAGTTCAGAGTTGCATAGTAGTAGGTATTAGTACGTACATTTCTAACGGATAGTGAACCTATTCCTATATCACCACTCATCGGCAACTCTAAACTTGATTAGAAAACCTAATGATTATATTAAAGGTAAAATGTATTTTAATCATGCCTAAATTATTAAAATAAATAAATACATCACCGAGTTCAGTAACAATGGCAGGCTAGTTAAAATGTACTAAGCAATTATTGTATAAAGGTGTAGAGCGAGAAAAGTACCTACCTAACCTTATATAATAGAATTGGATAGAAGTATAGTACAGTGCCGATATCCGGGGGTTGTGTTGGTTTTCGACATTTACCGGCCCTCCTAAAATGTCAAAGGAATCAGTCTTTTTTTATTTTATTTGATAAAGAATGAGTCTTAAATTAGAAAATATTTCCGTGACATTTAAACAAGTTGTTTTGTAATGATTACTAGTGAGTCAATACTCGATAAAGTAGATTTCTAACGTTTAACTGGCAAAATAATGGATAGAAAAAACCATTTTGATTTGAATCTACGGGAAATCGAAATGCATGACTTTTCGTCGATTTCTTCAAATAATCGTTCGCATTTTCAAACGCAACAAAGGTAAGAGTAGCCCCGTGAAAATCACCTCCAAATCATAACGAAACACCGAACGTCCCCAGTCGTTGAACAGGGACGATGAACGATCGACTGTGTAATATTTTCATAACGCTGGGTCGAACACTTACCGCCGGTCAGTACGATTTTGTAGAGCTTCTTGATTTTTCCGTCCATCGCGCAGACGAGACTAAGTGCAACCGATGCGGACGGACCGTCAGACGGGAAACGGATCGGCGGAAAACCACGTTTTCTGCAGCTTCTGCTACTGGAAGACGTTGCAGACGACGAGTGACGGCAGGACCATGTGACTCAGTGCACGGGGCGGTGGCGGCGGCGGCGGGGTCTCGTCGTTCACTTGCTGTGACCGGACCCGGACGAGGCGGCCGTGGCAGGCGTATCGACGACGACGTCCGCGGGCCGGCCGCGCGGCTCTCCGACGGGACCACGGCTCATGACTTCCGCCGCACGAGGTCGAGACGAGACCGAACGCGGCCGTTTCGCGCAGACGGCGGCCGCCGGATACGGTCAGGAACCTAACCCTGTACGGCGAGCGAGCGCGCGGAAACGACGCGGCCGACCACCCGGCGTGTGTTTTGCCGACGGAGTGCCCGCCGAGCTGTCTGACTCGCGCGAAAACGACGACGACGACGACGGCGGCGGAGAACGCAGTGCACGTGATGAGACTTGAGTGACGACTGAGAGTGAGTGTGTGCTGTGTTGCAGCGACTACAACTGCTCGGAGCCGTCCCCGCCGCCGCCGCCGCTGACGCCGATCCTGCCCCGGTTTATCAGCACTGGCACTGCTGATTTCTATTATCATTTATCACGTGACATCGACACACGCGCGCTCGGCGACCAGACGACGCGTGCGCGTCGGCGGCCAGAGAGGAGGTCAGCTGCAGGCTGTGTAGGCCCTCGCGGTCGTACGTCCTCCCGTTTCACACGCCTCGACCATGGTTCACGTCGTGCGTAGACATTGTAACACGCGTTTTATACATAGTCTCTGTGCGATTTTTTCGCGGTATTATCATTTTTATTATTATTATTACTCCGTGAATCTAGTGATGTGGTATCGATACTTTTACTTGGTATCGAGTCAAATGAAAATACCGATGTGAGTGAAATATCGAAACAAAAGCACCGATATGAGTAAGTGCCGAAAGTATCGGAAAGTGGGATGCCAAATGTAGCCATGGACACTCGGGCTTTGTCTAGCAATACTCGATATTATCGTCGTATCGAATACACTTGAGTACTTCCCCGAATTCATAGTAGATTGTAGATAGACGATGGTGTTTAAAAATAAATGATATAACGGTATACAGGCACTTAATCGTTCAGATTAGGAAACCCTATATTGCGTTGTGGTCGCTGGAAATAACTATATAGACGTATATTCGTATTGTGTATCTGTGTGAGTAAATCCCCCCACGAGCAATTGCGCAACCCTTTCGATACCATTCTAGTACTTTTGAACCGATTTCATAGGTACGATATCCAACCTCCATATGGTATATGGAGGTTAGATTCGATACCAATACTTTTTACCGATATGAGTAAAGTATCGAAACCATGGTATCGATACAAAAAGTACTTGTATCGAAAGAAAAGTATCGATACTTTACTGGTATCGGTAGTATCGCAACGTCCCATACGTGAATTTCCACGGTCGACTGCCTCGGATCTCGAATACGTTATCCTAATATTATTGTTATTGTTTGCGTTCGTAACTTAGTGTGTATATTACATAATATTATAACATTTTGTTTGGTAACTAGTGCGCACATGGATTAAAATCGTTACGAGGGTGCGACTGCGTTTTCGTTGGGCATACGTACACGAAACAAACATTTCGGGGAGGGTAGGGTTCATAACGAAATAGCAAAATACTAATTACACTGGCTGAATAACGTACCTCATTAAGAAAATTTCCTCTCTCTTACTGCAATACCTGTTAATGTTTCTTAATCCTTACTATTATAATAATTTAGTGATGATTATTGAAAATAATGCACGTCTAAAGTATACAAACGTATTTAACTGTAAAACTAACAAAATTATTTATTTTTTATTTTTTTTTAACGTATACTTAATACTGTCGTACTATGAGTATTCTTCATTCCTCGGACAAAACAATGGTGATGGGTGTATTGAATTTCAAAGAAACGATATTATGTCATTAGCCTAACAGTTTTTAGCAAATATCTTCAGTGTGAAAACATAACGTTTATCCAGTGCCGTCCTAATTACCATTACCACCCGGAGTCAACAATATTTGACGCCCTCTCTCCTAAAAAATGTAAAATTGATTTCAAATGTTCGGCATAATATAATATATTATTCCACAAATATGTTTAATACTTATTAATTAAAGGTCCATGCTTATTAAATATTATTATTATCTTATTTATGTACGCGCATTTATATATTTTTAATGATATTTTTGAAGTTGACACCGATTTCATTATTATAGTTACATTATAGAAAAAAAATCACCATTTTATCGAAACAATACGTAAATCAAGTATAAATTATACCTATAAAGGCTATACAGTACCTAACTGACAACTGTATCGTCTGTATCCTTTGGTAATATCGATATTTATAACACATTATTGTAGGTATGCAACACAATAATCTTAGTCATTTTATACATCATTTTCTATTTAATTACACACATAGACACTAGACCAATAAAAATTGATTAAAAATGTGTACAATTTATCGGTTTTAAAATTAATTATAACTAAACTATTTTCTCATCAGTTTTTAATAGAATTTGAACGCAAACTATTACATTTAATATTTGCGAACTGAATAAATATTGATAGTTATAAATTATGATTTTAATTAAAGGTTAAAATTTGATGAATTTACGTAATATTCATATTTATATTTGCATTGAGTCTATACAGCTGAGCAGGTTTGATACTTACAGTCTACACGATTCATCAAACATGAAGAATATAGAATAAAATATGTTTCAAAATACTTAAGCATTAAACTTCAATTTACAATTATTAGTAGGTAAAATAAAGGATATTTATCAATATATATGCATTTTTTTATACAAAAAGTATAAAGTGTAGCCCTCATATTTAAACTCATGCACGTAAGTATTTACCAATTTTGTAAATAAAATAAAAAAATGTTCCGTGATTTTAAATTCTTCTAAAAAAAATGCAATAAATTATTTAAATACTTTCAATTCTAGAAAGTACAGACTTTGTCGTTAAAATATCAGTCATTCAAAAATTGCTTCAATTACATTTGATAAACCACTTACCTATACCTACTTTATATAAACATTTATAAAAATTCAATACTTCAAAGCTCTATATTCAACTTAATAACATTATAACAAACAATTTTGTTGAAAAGATTATGAATACCGGTAATACTTTAAGTTTCTAGCAATAATATTTTTAATGTCAGATTTATAAAATACAAACTGATGACAAATTTTAGAACCACTTTTATTTCCCGAAAACACGGTAACATTTACATAATATATAAATAAAAACAAGACTGTGCGAAACCAATGCAATGTAATAAAAATAAAATATGTCTGGATTGGGCAATTGACTTATCTTCCACAAAAAAAATCTGGAGTTGAAAACTCAAGGCGGGTCTCTTTGTCTATTTTTTATAAAAATGATCTTTTATTTTCATTCAAATATTAAAAAATTGTTTTTCATTATTCCACAAGAATATTATAATTAATTTTTTTCCTCGTTTTTATAGTCATGGCTTACGGAATTACTTAACTAACTTATATATTAGTTTTAAAACTAAAACCATTGTAAAGTTGTTAACGGTCTACCGATGGATATCGATAAACGGTTAACCGACAAAAAAAGCGATTACATGAGATGGGCGCCAAAAAGCCACTTATTTTTATTTATTATGTCTTTTGTTTTTATACGTGAATTTTACCTCCATAAATCTTAATAAATTTTAGTAATTAATAATAAGTAGAACATTTGAATGCTTTCGTATTCGTACAATCATACCTATTATATGTCCTATGTTACTTTCAAAATAAAAGCCACCTCCTCGTGGTACTCTCTGAACTGTGCAGGGCTCAAAAACATTTTTTTCATAATATTTTTATTTCTCAAAAATACAGCTGATTTAAAATACATACATAGAATCTTTATCCCTCCCCCTATTTAAAGTAAAAAGTAAGCACTAAACATCCCTGAATACTGATAAAATTAAATAGTATTTGCCGTAGAGATCTGCCAACATTTTATTTGGTTAGATAGCAACACATAAAATGGTCATCATAATCAAAATTTAAACATAAATATCATCTTCAAAGTTTAAAAAAAAATTGTCTTGTATTTACGAAGTTTTCACCTCATTTTTAACCATATATAAGAATAAAGTAATGAACATAATATTTTGCAGGAAATTAATAATTATTAATTATACGTACATATATTAATACCAACATCATATACTTTGTACTATATACAGGGCCGTCCCGAAAAAATAACCATGGGGGGGTGTAGACTAACTAATTGCCAACTCGTGGTCATAAAAATTGTCTAGCTTCACTCGAATATTTTCATGTTATAATATACTTCATTATATCATTTTTTTATCTTATGGATTTACAATGATGTTTATTTTTTATTTTTTATTTTTTATTTTTTTTTGTAACCACTTTTTTGTATAGAAGTCCAGCAACTTTTTAGATTCGAAATTGAACTGAGATGGTACTTTAGAGAGGTCATTTTTCCAAAATCTCCATAGTTTTTCCAGTAATCAAGAATAACGATCGAAAAACTGAGTAAAAACGGTAAAATCGGTAAAAATCCGCCGTAAACGAGATTTTCACTGTTCAGATTTTAGGTATTTAGTCATAAATCGAAAAAGTATTGAAGCTAGAAACTTGAAAATTTTATCCAATATCAAATACATACTTTTTTATATTGGACAACATTTTCAGAACAATTATAGCACTTTTGACTTAAATATAGAACTTTTAGTTTACCAAATTGTTTGAAAGTTTTTATGTAATATAATTTTAAATATTTGACAAAAAGTTCTGAAAATTTAATATGACCTAACTCATATACCTACCTAATTATTCTATCAAAAATTCAAAAATTGTGATTCAGGATTTTTTTTTATACACACTTTAATAAATTATTATACGATTTTTCACGATATTGTCTGATTTCTTTTAAGTTTATTTCTAATGAAATATTGAGTATTTGTTAGAAAGTTCTGAAATTTTAATACAAGTTTACTCTTATACTAAGCTATCAATACCGAAAAAATATCAATAATCGTGACTCAAGATTTTTTTTCCAAGCATTTAAGTAAATTATTATTTATCAAATTATTGAAGTATAAATGAGTTATATCTAATTGAATATTTTATGAGGGTTTAATTACAAAAAAACTCACCAAAAATTATACAAATTACCGTAAAATACGTAAACAGTATTTGAATAATAATATATTATATTACACTGAAGCTTTGCTCAGAATCGTTTTATACTAAAGAAATGAGTCATCATTTCTTTAAAACTTAATACTTTCATCACCAATATCTTGTCCGAGGACCGAAGAGACGAAGGACGAACTTGTACCACCATCATCTCACTTACCAGCTTTTTTTTTCTTATTGTTTAAAACACATTTTTTAGTTTTATAAATTTGAAAAATAGTTATTATTCACTTTGGTATCAAATTAAAATAGTAGTACCTATAGTTACCAAAATATCTAAATATTGTAGGTATTAAGGTATTTATATTATTGTGCAATATAATAAATCTACATTTTAACCAAAGCTTTTATTTAAAACAAGGTATGTACAGTAAAATTATGATGGTCAGGTATTCAAATACAAATATTTTAATACACATTATACATACAAATATATATTATAAATGTACAAAACATAAACGATTTTTTTTTATATTTTAAACAAATGAACAGTTAAATACTTAAATTCTGCGTTCTGTTACTTTTGTTTTATTTTTATTTTAGTTATGAGTTAATACTATAATAATAATATTATAGTTATTATGTTATTTTTATAAAATTATAAGTAAAATAGAAATATTTTTTTTTTCATAGGAAAATACTTGAATATTCATAATTTTACTGTGTAATATTAAATATAAATACTATTTATAGGTTAAATATTAAAATACTTAAAATATTATTAAATTGCCGACTCAATGTATCGATGAAGCTTTGTGACAACTGGGCCCCAACTAGAACGTCGTGGGGGGGTGTCCCACCCCCTACACCCCCCTCTCGGGACGGCCCTGACTATATATATATATATATATATATATATATATCACTGTATAAATCGATCTATCAACATGGATTATTAGTAAGGACTATGGAGGGCTGATATAATGATATTTTAAATGTGTTAAAAGTAAATCAAAATAATAAACAAGGCAATATTATAGGGATTTGAGTGTAATACCAGTGAAATACTTGTATTAAATATTGGCACTTAGCTCAGCGTATAATAGATAGATAATCACTTGAATTGTATTTCTAAAAGTGTATTGTGTACTTATAATTAATTGAAAAAAAATAATAAATAAATATTATGTTCATATAGGTAGATCTATCTCACTCTGAGTAGGTACATAAGTAATTAATAATCATCAGTCAACGTTCGGCAATTGTACCTACTTATTCACTAATAATGCTGACTTTATTTTTTAAGTTTATCTATATGTCTATAGCCAAATGTTTTCTGAAAGTATAGACTATATCATTGCTAGTCCCCAACGTTACAGACCAGGGGTCGGCAAACCGTGGCTCGCGAGCCACATGTGGCTCTTTCGGTCTTAAGTTTCGGCTCTCCAGCTACACTCAAAAATTAATATTTTATGTTTAAAAACAATATTTTATACCTATAAAATAATTTGATAGTGACCACATGGAGCACAGTCTATCGTTGTAAAATGTTTGTTACAGAATATAGTACCTGCCGTTAAAACCGATAATCACGATGCTATATACAACTAATGAATTAGATAAATATTAACTAGGTAGTTGGTATAAATTTAATAAAAATAACAATCAGTGGATTTAAAATATTCAATTTTTTAAATTTATTAGGTGCTATTAGTATTCAATTATTAAAAATCGTTTACTGATTAACAATGTTCGATCTATACACTTTATTATTCATAATTTTAGTATTTATTTAATTCATAGTCGATAAAAAATTTTCAGAAATAGGTGTTACTTATAGGTTATAGTTAAATAATTGAAAATAAATTTCTATTTTCAATTAAAAGTTAAAAATGTTTGACATTTTATAGTTCAATAATGAATTAGATCTGTAGATTTTCATGCCATTTTGGCACGTCAATAACGTTTTTAAATACAATGATTGTTAAAATATATTTTAAGTATTTTAAACATCAAAATTTTCATTTTTAAATAGCTGTAACTCAGCAATGTTTGAGCAGAATACTACAAACCATCCAATAAAAATGACATAATAGCTTAATCTTTTTAAATGTATGTGAATAGGTAACTATGAAGTCAACTACTATTTACAGAATTTCTAGTTGTATTTGTGCATATTATGCTCAATGCTCACACTTAATTCAAGGTATTTTGGTCAAAATATTAAATAGGTAGTCGTTTGCATGAACCAAACATAGTTAAAATAAATATAATCGTAAAAATAAATAAATAGTTAAAATGCAATTCTATATGATTTTTATTAAGAATGATCGAGTGAACTACTCAAGTATTTTATCACTCGTATAGTCGTATATTTTATGAACTTAGCAAAAGCCGACAAGAATTTTCCATGATTTAAAGATGAATGAGATATCAATCTAATAAAATTAGCATGATGTATTATATTATTTTAAAGGAGCGTATGCAATTTCAATAGTAGTAGATTAATCATTTAAAATATATACAATGATAAATTATAAACCTTAAAGAGCTGGTTATATGTAATAGAATCCCGAGTTAGATTTATCCACTGATTCCTGACTTTCATTTGCGTTTAAAGCTTAAGAAATTGTTTCATTGTATTAGATTTAAAATTTTAACCAAGTTAATATATATATATATGTTACGGGCAAAGTGGAAAATTCGGGCAATGTATACAATGCCCGGGCATTGTACACATTGTCCGATGCATATTGGGCAATGTGAATTGTAAAGTATTTATACAAATTAAACATTTAAAAAATTGTGAAGTACATTTATTCTAATAATTACATAATTAATAATCATTAAATGCTACGTCTGTTCTCTGATTAAACACTAACTATTATACATAATTAATTAATTTTTATATTATTATTATTTTTATTTATACTAATTTATTTCAAATAATTTTTATTTTATATTACTAACTATACTATTTATTATACTATTATACTACCTACTTATTTTCACATGTACTGCTTGAATGTATAAATACTTTACAATTCACATTGCCCAATATGCATCGGACAATGTGTACAATGCCCGGGCATTGCAGTATACATTGCCCGAATTTTCCACTTTGCCCGTAACATATATATATATATATATATATATATATAAAATTTATTATGATTTCATAGTATGTAATCAAATCAACTTATTCAAAATATTATTTCGATATCCCACCAGAATGAAGATGTTTAAATGAAGCAAGCCAATTTTTTACAGAAAACAAAGTAATTGATTGCTTAAAGTATTAATTAGTTGTAAATTAAATTGGAATAAAATAAAAATTTGTCTACAACTATTTTAAATTATTCATGGACAATAGTGAAAATGGATGGACCATAGACTTTATTATCAGTATAGTGAGTATAAGGTCCATGGGATGAATTATTTCAGCTTCTCACTCAAATGATATATTTGTATAATTTATACTCAGACATTTGTGTTTGTATATAAATATTATGTAATATACAGGTGCGCTCAGGATCAGTAAACTATGCTCATTAAGTATCTGCTGAAGTTTGATATCAGAGTTAAAATTGTAACAGCAGTTTTCCACTCGACTAATGCTTAACACAACTAACTAGAAGTTGGTTCAATTTATAAACAAATTTGAAATGTATACTAAAATAAAATATCACTACTTTTTTTTTTTAATCTCTAGAATTTGATTATATACTTATTTAAAATGTCTGTACAAGTGCTCATGATCAGATTAGTCACCAGATACGTTTCAAGCCAAGAGTTAATATTTTACTACTCTTCAAAATTGACTGTAGTAGTACAATAATTTGTGTTGATCCTACAAAACATAATTTTTTATGTAAATTACAAATGACAAGCTCCTGACTGTTGGTTTTCTATGTTCGAAGCAATTGCACTGATTATTCACTTATTCAGTCATAAGTATTTATATCTCAATAGATAATCATAATTGTCTTTGTAATATTAATTATTATTATATACATAAGTAATGTTCATAAATAAAAATAAAATTTACAGATATATTAATATCATAACAAACCAAGTAACTGTCTAATTTTATAAAATTGGATTAAATTATAATATATTTTGCCTTCTTAATTTTCTTCAGTCTCATTTAGCAACACATAACTATATAGCTTCCTTGGGCTTATAAAAACCCAATAGTAATGAAGCTGTTCACACTGTAAAAAAAATAAGGGGTGATAATTTTTGATTGAACAAACCATGTTGTATCATAGAGTAGATATATTTTTAATGAAATCATAATCAGAGGCAACCATTTAGGCAATGATGAATCAATGAAACATATATTTCTAGCAATACTTTTCTTTTCCATCAAGTCTGATTTTTTTAAACACATTAGGTATAAAATGACTACATGAGTGTAATTCTGTGTAAAAAGTAGGTAAAACTAACTACATATTGCTGTAAGGTAATTACTTAACTTCTGAAATTTTCATAGGGGATTATAATTGATAAACTCTATAAAGAATAATGGTTATTATTACATTTTTATTGATTATTAATTTAAATTGTTTGAATCATTTTACCATATTTTTAAAATTTACACAAAACATAAAAAAATAAATGATTTAGCCATAATATTTTAAATAAATTGTCATGCACACTGTATATTTTTCAATATTAACATCAAGAGAAATTAAAATAATTAATTTTAGATATCTAATTGGTTTTTTTTTTTTTTAATGCAATTGTATATTTTACAGTATTTAATTCTTATTAGCAACTCAATGCTGAAACATTTAACTTCCTAATTTACCTATTTAAGAAATTAGAATAGATAGGAACTAAAATTATTAAATTTATAATTACAGAGACAATTGTTTTAAATTTTCATAAGAGTTGTTCCAACAACTACCTAATTATCAAATTAAAAAACAAAAATGCATTTTAGTTAGTTTTATGTAAACACTTTAATAAAAGTAAAAGTAATTGAAATTGGTCAGGATAAAAAGTTATGGTCTAGCATTGTTATTTTTTAAAATGATATTGTACATTCTAGTTAAACTGTAGTTTATCTAAAGAGATGTACTTTTTCCCCATCGAATTGTGTATTTGATAATTTATTAAAAAATTATATAGATTGAATGTGTAAAAACATTTATGTAGTTCACTTGTTTATTTTATTTAAGCAAAATATAAATGTGCACATTTGTCCAAATTTAAATCATAATTATAGCCTTACTTCACAATATGAATCTCAAAAATTTTACAGTAAAAATATTATTGTTCTGACAGTATACACATAACTCTTTTAGTTTTTCTGTGATAATAACTTGTTAGATTGACAAAATGATTTCTATTTTGAAATAAGGTATGATATGATATTCAAATATTTAATATTATTCAACTTGGGTGCAGTAATATCTTAACTGGATAATTTGAAATTAATATTGTTCTACATAAATATCTTTACACATAATATATATCAAAACATTTATAAATGCACATGTGTGTATGTTTATAAACTTTTTAATTGTATTATGTTTAACATAAATAAGAATAACATATATAATTTCAATTCTAAATAAATGTTCATACTATACACCACTTATATCTTATTGTCACATCCTAATTCATTTAAGAGCCATTTAACTTATAACAAACATAAATACAGGGAGCATAATTTTACAAAATAAACATGATAATCAGGGAAAAAAATACAAACTTTTATAATATAATAAATATTGTGTTTTTACCCGTATTTTTATTCTAAAAACCAAACATTTAATAACTTCATTAATCTTATCATAATTATTATTATCATTAGGTATCTTAAAATAAGTTTAATGAATTGCTTTTAAATGGAAGATAGTCAACATTACATAGCTATATTAGTAAGTTGGTGTTAGAACATATAAAAAGCTCTTAAAAAACACCATAACAATATTTGAGTGAATCATTATAGCCAAAATACTTAACAAGTACTGCATAGTTAAGGAAAAAGGGTCAACAAGGCATTTTAATAATTATTTATAATTCAACATGCAAACAATTATTAAAAGTTTTGTGAGTCAGTGTACCTATTAGTTTAAATCTACAAATAAGATAAATGTATTTTATTGACCAACTCATTAAATTTTTGGTAACTTTGGCCTTACAACTAATGGGTTGTTTTTTTCAATAGAATCACGACCGTTTTTTTGATAATCATAGGAGCAATTGTGCGATTCTGAATATCTGAAAAAAAAAAATAATAATGATTGTAAATAAACTTTGTTTATTTAAACATAGTAATTTAAGAACAGTAGCTCAGCAATAGAACAATTATTGTGAAGTCTACATAATGATCATAAGTATTAAAAAAAAATGTATACAACAATGAATATAACAAAAGTATATAACAAAATATATAACGTGAATGTAAAGTAAAGCCTTGAAAATAATTTTGTAAAATGATTAAAGTAAATATTATACAGTTACAGAAATATTTATACTGTTATAATTGAGTACTTTGGTCTTATTTAAAATGTTGCCAGTTAAGGCATTCATTATTAAAGTATTATAATGATTATTCTAATTGTAAAAATGTTGTCCTATTATTATTGTATTTATTGTATTCAACTACAACGTAACTAATTAACCATAGAGTAAGATAATGTAATAAACGTAATAGTTATGAAATAAAATTATTCAAGACATTTGAAATAAAATACGTTTTTTTAAATTTTACATAATAATTGATAAATTTAATTATTTATATACTACATTTTATAACAAAAACTGAAACTTCAAAGTTGAACACTATTCAACTCCTTTGTATAATATTTGATCAGACTTTTACAGTAGCACAAATTGTTTTATTACAATTATTTACTAAATAATTATTAATTAAATTTTCTTTTCAAAATAAAATAGTCCTCTGTATGGTTTGTCTAGTTATTGGCTAAAAAAAAAAAAAATGTTAAATTCAGCAATTTAAAACGCAAATGTTTACGCTTTTTAAAATTGTAATACAACGCACATGATAAATTTATTCTATCTATTACATAAGTCTCAGAATATTTTTTTTCTTTAACATATAAAACTAATAAGAAGAAAATGTATTGATAATAATATAATTTAATTTAAAAACAAGTTAAAAAACAATTCATAATGCAATTTTTTAGGTATTATAACAAAAATTAAAAACATAATGTATTTGGGCTATTAAAAAGTTGATGAATAAGTTTTATCTTCTTGTTAAAATGATTTTATAGTTAACTAAAACTACCTTATATCTTGTTCGAAAAAAAATTCAATAAAGATTAATGTTAAAAGCAAAATAATAAACATTATTTCTCATATGTAGAAAATGGCATTGAAATGCTATGACTAAGTAAGTTTTAAGCTAAATAAGTTGTTAAGATAAAATATACATCTTTTATTAATTTAAAATTTTATTTTTAAACTGTTCATTGAAAATCTATCAGCGATGTTGATATAAAATTACTTATGAACTAGTTTTTAAATTAAAACTTATGTGAGGAAAATACTGGCATACAAGCAGGTCCAGATTGGTGAGGGGAGTTACCAAGAAAAACTAAGTGGAGTGATTAAGTGATGTATGGTACATACTATTTTGGATTTGGTTAATGGGTAGTCATCAAAAATATTAGTAGGATTTTCTTTATACATTTTACTAAATTTGTACTGATCAATTGGACTAGCTAATTTACTGTTTTAAATCTATTTCAAAGTAGTTTTTCCTAGACGAATGATGAAAAACGATGGAGAGAAGAGAAAAATAACCTTTATGAAGTACCAACTACATAAAACTTCTGATCTATATCAGAACGCTCCTGGTTGAAATTTTAGACAATTATTTCTATGTAAAAAGAGATCACATATAGAAAAAAAAACATCATTGTAAAACTAATACATTATTCGTTTCACTCAGAATCTAAATTATATTTATTAAGAACATATATAAATGGTAATCGAAATTTCTAATAAATAAAAAGTTGATGTGAAATTTTTGAAGTATCTTTCACAGGGTCACAAAAAATTATTTAAGAAAAAATCAATATATTATTCACTTAGCAGTTTAAATTGTTGAATAATTAATTTAGAACTTACCTATGTTCAGGACAAAAAGTAAGCCCACATCGACAAGTATACTGAGCACTAATAGTTAGCTTTTTATTGCATTGCGCACAACGTTTCTTTTTTTTCTCTACAACTTGATCAGATGTGGTTTGAGATACATCCTCAGTTACAGTAGCAGGAGCTTTTTTCTCTACTCTATTACTTTCTGATTCCATGGGTTCTTCTTCGTCACCATCAAGTTGAATAGGCATATCTGATCTATTTAGTATCCTATGTATAGCTCCCAATCCAGTATTGTTGGATAAAGACATGGCAGTCATTTGTTCAGTCGGTGATGTTTGTCTAGAAACATTGATATGGATGTTGTGAGACAACACCAACGATGAACTGCTAGGGCGTCTAGACCAATCTGAACTAGACACATCAATATCGGTCCCAGATTCTGAAATACTAAAATCACATTGAAATAATTAAATATGTTTAACATTAAATAATTAGTATAATTAATAAATTTTAAAGTATTCAACCATAAGCGATGATACCAACCATTACATAATAATATAATTTCAAAAATGAAATCAACATTTATAAAATAAACAAATAAATCATTTTACTCGATGTACTTCTTCTTCTTCTTAGGGTCATCAACCTGAGGGTTGGTTTGCACCTAGAAGAAGGTGTTACTAGGGAAGGGTTTTTTACAGTGCAGTGGTTTCCCGTTGCCTTCTGCACAGGGGAGATGGCGGCCGCTCTCTCTAGACAGTCACCTGCCCAGAGAGAGAGCCGCTCGTGACCAAGGTTTGAACCGGCGACAGTGTGCGTCAGCAGTGATGCTGGTTCCACTTGGCCACTCTGTCTCCCCTGTATTATAATTATGATTATGTATAGGAATCATTAATAAATTATCAAGAAAAATACCCATTCTATGAGTACATATATTAAAATTTTAAATGTATTCAAAGTTAATGAATTTTTTTTTTTTTTTTTTTATTTTAGTATATTTAAAACACAAAAGGTAAAAATTAGTTAATTGGCAGAGTAGATATGAAAGTAGAACTATAATATTAAATATGCAAATTTATTGATAATGACAATCCTAAATCACTAATAATTGTTTAGACTTATTTGTACATTTTTGAACATTTTCCAGAGAAACTATTGTTTAATACCATCTTATTATTATATACCATATATTATTAATACATTAAATATCAAGGAAAATACAACTGGGTATCATAAATGAACAAATTCAAACTAAATATATTTTGAGTATATATACTAACTGCATATTCTTTATAATACACAAATACAAGATAAATACAACATAATATTAATTATAAATAATTTATAGTGTACTCCTGTTTTTTTCTCGGGTATTTTCTATTATAGTGTTGACGACCTTCAACTATAAGTATAGATTTCATAATAGAAGTATAAACATTAATTTTTCAAGAGAAAGAATTTTTTTTTTCAGAATATTAAGTATTGGATAATAATACCAGCCACTTTACTTGCTTTAAATTAATTTTTTTTTAAATGTATAAACTAGATTTTTTCAAATTTACATTTTATTAATATTGCCAATTCCCTATTAATAAAATTTCTATTGGTAAATTAGTAAAATGATAATTTAATTTCTAAATTACCTATCAATACTTGAAGTACTGCCAGTATGTCTAGGATCATTCATGATATGGCAAAGTTGTCTAGTTGTGGTTGTTTTTGCATTCTTATCTGAACATGTACTAGTGATGGTTGGCAAAACTGGTATTCTTGAGAATTCAGCACTACGAACATACTTCCCCAAAACAGGAGAAGACTGAACAATTTTAGGTAACCTCCAAGTATGTCGCTTATTACTATCTTTTTCAGTCTTCATTTGTGATCTTTCAGGTGCAGAAGCTGATTTGCGATGCTCAGATTTTGTTCTTTTTAACTAAAAAATTTTGAATTATAAAAATGATTGGCATTTATGCAACTGAAATAATTATAAATAAATGAAAATATGGTAACAATATATTTAATTTCCAAGGAAATATGTTATTGTGGTCAGTTCTATATTTATAATATTTTCATTGAAACTTTATACAGCAGTTTTACATAACATATATATGCTTAACTAACACTTTAATGAAAAGTTAATTTATTGAATGAAGAATAATTATCATGTAATAAAGCTATTAGATACAGTAAATAGTTGAAAATAAGTGGAGCATAAAACAAACGATTTTTGTTACTTTCCCAAGCTCTCAGTAAAACCAACAAACCAACTAACTTAATTACTTTATACAAGATAAATTATAATAATTAAGGATGTGTAAATAACACGTGAATTCCAAAACCCATAAGCAGATTAAAACATGTATCATATTATATTAATAAAATTAATTGAACTAAGTACATTTTTAGGAAATGTACTAAACCTACAGTATTGAAAATTAAAACAGGAAAGTATTGAACTTCATAACTCCTCAGAGGTTAAATTATTCAATTAAGAATTGTGTACAGTGTTTTGAAGCACTTATATACTTCAAAACTTAATTAACAAATATATATATATATGTGTGTGTGTGTGTGTGTGTGTTTAATTGAAAGCATCATAAGTAAATTTAACATGATTTTAAATAAAGCTAAGTTTATTACCATGTTTATTTTTTCTTAATATTATTAAGTCCATGAATACAATGTAAATCATTATTGGGAGGTTTCAAGTACTTTATAATTAAAATATGAAACAAACTCAAAAGCTAGGCAGTTTTTAAAACTAATAAAGATAAAACATTATACAAAAGGTTTAAGTTTTTAAGAATTTAACATTTGAGAGAATTCTATTAGTATTAAAATGTAAACTATAAAGTTGTTACTGAAATTTATATTAAGGTCTAGATTAGTATTAAAAGTATATGAATATATTGACAAAAATGTGTAAGAAAAACTTAAGAAATAGTTCTTCAGGAAGATAAATAAATTTACTATACCAATTATATAACAAAACAAAATTATTTACTTTAGATTTTGATGAAATAGAAAGTGTTTCTAATTTATGTTTCAACTGCATCATCTTACGATATGTCACATTATTGTCGACGGATTGTTTAGATTTTTTCTTTTCCGGTAGTTCTACAGTAGATATTTTTCTAGACATAGGATTTTTTTTTCATATTTATTAAATGTTTTATTTAACAAAAAAGAAATATATTTTTTAAACATACCTAGGAGAGTCCTTTAAATTCGTTATAGAACCATCACTATTTTCAATTACTCGAAGTAAATTAATTACTTCACCTTCACGAAATATCAAGACAGCAAGTTTACTGCCAGGAGGTGCATCTTCCAATATTTCTTTTCTATAAAAATTTAATGTCTTTACATTAAACATGATGAATTAAAATATTTACTAAACAATTAATTAAGACTTAAATATGTTATCAGTAATTAAGTTAATACAATTAATTACTATTAAGTAAATTACTAAAGCATATATTAAAAATATCATTTTAAAACAGATACTCTATTTTGATTTTTTTAAAACAAAATCCATGAATACAGTTTTAATAATTTAGAGTGGAGTTTATGGATAGATAAATTTTGATACATATACTCACATTTACAAGACATATATATATATATTTACCAACTATAAGTTGTCATAAACATAGCTCTTTAATTCTTAGAAGTAAATATTTTAAATAATATTAAACTGACTTGTTAAGATTAACCAATTGTCGAATGGTTTCATTGTCCAGTGGTAACATTCTACGGCTGGTGCCAATAGGTCCTCCCTGTAGGGATAATACCAATCGTAGAGTAGCTCCATCGTGAAGGTTATTGTTAGCTATTGTTGTATGATCAGATAAGATTTTTTCACCAAGAAGTAAATGTTGCTGATTGACTGGTATACCTGAAAAAATAGTTTCAAAATATTGAATATTACAAACATAAATAGTCACGGCCGTTTGCTTAAGTACAAACCTTCGACACGTTGTATTCGAGCCTTCAACGAACTTATATAGTCAGCCGGAGATACGGTGATCTCAAATGTTGTTCCGGTTAATGTTTCAATAGTAAGTGATATAGGCGAGTCGTCCAATTGGTCATCGTCAGGGTTCGATCTCCATTTTTGCTTACGTGACATACCTGAGTGTATTGATAATAAGCCTTCGCACTACTGATGTTGTTTGTACAGCAACATAATAATTCAACACAACACCAGTCAAAACATCAACACCTGGAAAAACATAATCCACGGTAATGATGACATCACTGGTTGCCATAAATGGTGCAACAAAGTTCATTCGCTATCGGAATCTCGAGATTAAAATATGAACAACGCGATTGCAGTGCCGTTATTGTGCACGACGAGACCTGCGCGTGACCTTAGGCCACCTCGGTGTTCATTAAACAAAAAATGAAATAAAACGCTACTACACAATATCGGAGCTTTATTTATTTACGTTTTATCAGATTGCTCGGACAGCCAAACATACTTACGTCGTCGTGTATGTATACACAGCGTTTTAGGAACTCTGATGCCGACGTGTGTGTGTGTTGTTGTGATTGTTCGTGCGTTTTCTCGGCTGTCGTCCGTGTCCCGTGGCCGTCGACCTGGGCCTCACGCGGCTCTAGACGATACGAGTCGACGCGAACACATCGCCCGGGGGATGTTCACAAAGGAATTACGGCTCGAACGCGGAAATATAATTTCTCCGTAGGTGGTAGGTCAGTAGGTGATCGAACTAATGATAGCACGAAATTTGTTTTCGACAATAGTATCGCGGCAATCGGACGTTTGGGCAAGGACGGAGGGGTGAAAGAAAAACGATGAAATCCGTCGACGGGTTAATCGTGTGTCAAAAGTTCCGCGTCGGGAAAAAAGAAAATACGACGGCCATGGTGTGTAAGTGTGAAGGGGACCGTGGGGGGACCCCGGAACGGAAGTGTTATGGAGAGATAATAAATTATGGCGAAAATAAAATAACACGACGACGGCCGACGACACACGACGGCTGGTCGAGATATTACCGTGAGAACGCCATCGTCACTTGCCGTCGTATCAAATCCCCCCTGCCAACGCAATCGTAAATTCGCGGTGATCGGAAAAAAATTTAAATTCGAATTTTTTTTCACGACAAATGAACCATTTATCGCAATGAAATGCGTTCCACACGATCATAATATGCAATCGATTCATAGTTTTTTCGCTGTTTCTCTGGTGTAATTGTGACTCGTATCGTCGTGACGGTGGTTGGCTCTACTGTAAAAAGATTATCTACACTACGATTTATTTGTTAATTTCTTTTTACAAGAATTAAAATTTGTAGGTACCTAAAAAAACTAAGGCTCTAGTAAAATCTTAGAGAGCCCTACTTATACTATAGTAACAGTAGTAACTAATAAAATGCTAATATGGGGAATCTGAGGAGTGGTAACATTTCTCAAGTGTTCATGATATCTGCACATAGGTTTTAGGTATCCACCAAATCCTAATTACTAAAAACCTTTTGAAATTTTTAAAGATTTCATTTTTCTTATTTTGTTTTTGATTTCGCGAGGTTTAATTCTTAAAAAATCTTAAATTCTTAAACCTAAACTAATAATCATTTGTAAGTAATACAATTAATTGTTTGGATTAAGATTTTTTTTTTTTTTTTAATTTGCTTTTATTGTGTAACGTTATATCAATACAACTATGATATAAGGTGGGGTAATTTAATTACAAAAAGATGAGATTTAGGGAATTTTTTTTTCTATAATTTTTTAAATCAGTAAACCAGCAGAAAGGAAGTAGTGAATTATAGAATGACAAATAATAGGAGTAGAACGAGAATTTAAAAGAAGTTTTGAGTCGGGAGAGATATAACCTAAGGAACAAAGATATGAAAAAAAGAGTTGTCTATTAGGGTGAAGGGAAGGGCAGTGGAAAATAATATGTTCAAAATCGCAGATGGCTTCTTCTTAGTGTCGGGTACATAAGGGGGAAGAATTTAGTTCGAGTTTAAATGCATGGTGAGGAAGAAGACTATGTCCAATACGTAAGCGTGTATAGTAAACTATAACACTCCAAGAAATATTTAGGTCTTTGTACCGTGAATAGGTGGGGATTGATGGTACAATTATTTGTCTGTGCCACGAGGCAAAGTTTGCAGGTAATGATTCCCACTTGGATTGCCACGCCGTACGTAGTAATTTGCGGTGGATAGGAAGAATATCGGATGCGGGCAGTTTGAGAGGAGAGGAATTAATTAATGCTTTGGTTGAGAAGGCTAGATAGTCAGCACGCTCGTTGTCTTCTATGCGCCTATGCCCACATGGCTAGGAACCCAAAAAAACTTTAGATATGATTTTCTTATCAGTTTGCGCCTGCGCCACTGTGCTCCGAACCGTGTTTCCCGCCTATTTTAATGCTTGTGTTCTTTATCAAACAATCTTATGACTTCAAACAAAAAAGTCAAGAATTAATTTGAAATTTTTCTTCACAAAAATAGTATTTGACATTATTTGTTATTTGTTAATTGGTTTGGTAAGCATTTGGCGTTTGTTGTTGCATATCCAAAACTAAAAATGTGAAGATTAAAATCAACAGCCATTGTTTTTCGTTTGCCCACGACATTTTCCAAAGTTCAAATAGTGATAGTTTAGTTCATTAGTGTTATACCTACCCTGAGCTTTCTACATTGCAATCAAAATGAGCGATTATTCGAGTAGTGATGAAACGGTCAATCACTCGGGACCTATTATGAAAAAACGAAAAGTCGATCATAATATGGTTGACGGATCAATCGTTTTAGTTGAATTGCAAAATTTTATGTGAGTTGGTTTTTAATTAGTAAATACTCATATTTATATCTTTAATATTAAAATGCTTTTTTAAGTTTTGATTTTAAATGACTTTATGTACTGTGTTCAGTTAATTTACTATTTACGATTAGTTATGACTAGAGTCCGGATTCGTATGCACTCAAAAAACCTAAAATAGTATGCATTTATGCATCTAAAAACTTTAAAATATGCACTTGATATGCTCTTATTTTTAAAAATTATATGCGAAAATATACTCTTGCCCAAAATATATGCATTTATTTGCATCATTTTTTACGCACTTAATTATCTTTTTGTATTTTTTTAAATTTCTTTCATAAATAATAATTCAACTAAATTAGATAGTTAACTTAATTTTTTGATTGCAGACATCAACTTACAATATTAGTTGAGGAATAGTAAATGTTTAAAAATATATTCAACAAATAAAACAAATATTTTTATTAGGAATAGTAAAAAATAATAAATAAAATCATATTAAATCCTCTTATACCATTTCTTTGGTAAATATTTTTGAATAAAAATACAAAATAAAGAAATTAAAAAAAAAAAACACGGTTTTATAAACTTTAATACTTTAATAGGTACCACATATGCAAACATTTTAAAATATGCCGTCACCCCTGAAATATGCATTTATATGCAAAATAAACTTTTTCCTACGAATTATCTGTTACACAAATCGTCCACATTTCTTACTGTCATCGAACTGCATACACTCATTACAAATATGTAAATGCATACAAATCCGGACTCTAGTTATGACAGAAATAAAAAATATTTATTCACTAATGAGTTTTATTGATTTCACTACTTGCATTGGAAGTATAAAAATCTTTTTACATGTATATTTTTATTTGTTCTATAGGGACCAATAAAATTTGTGCAGGCATCTACTAGCCATTTATTATTTATAAATTTAAGACCAATGAAAAACCTAATTATTTCAGTTGAAGCTGAGTATAATCTATAGCGGTGCTCTATAAAATGTCTAAAACTATTCTTATAAGTTTTTAAAATTTAACAATAATAGGTGCAAATGTGTAATTCATTAATATAAACTTATCTATATATTATTTATAATTTGTCATTATATATTTAACATCAAGATAGGAAGAATGACCACTTATTAATGTCCTTGTTAAAAATTGTATTGCCTAGTAAATTATGTAAATAAAAAAAGAAATAAACTGGAATTTGCAGTTGTAAACATTTTCTTCTGAACTATATACAATATTTAAATTTTAATTTAATCTCTGATATATAAAACAAAAGCCTTGATAAATAGTAATATTATACACCAACGTTCTATTTATTTCTATCGTGGTATTCTTAAATTAGTCTTGAAAAATTTATCAATATTCATCACTAAATCAATGAAATAATTTTATTTTATTTGTTTTTGCAGGACTTTTAGTCATGTTAAGTACATTCCAAATACAAAATTGAATTTGATTATTGGGCCCAATGGATCTGGAAAATCCTCAATTGTAACAGCCCTTATATTAGGATTTGGTGGTAGTCCTAAAGACATTAATAGAGGCGAGAAAGTAATTACAATTTATATTTATATTAATTTATATTTATTTTATTAATGTATACTGACGATAATTAACTATAGATTAGTCAATTTGTTAAAACTGGACAGTCTGTTGCTGATATTCATATTGAACTTTACAAGAAATCACAACAGAACATAAAATTAAGACGAACTATATTTTGTGAAAAAGAGACTAGTCGCTTTTATGTGAACAATGTTATGGTCTCAAAAAAAAAAGTAAAGTATATTGAAGAATATCACATGTACACTTTTATTTTTCTATTGTTTTGTTTGATTTATTTTTATAGTTTGATGAAGTTGTTATAAGTTTAAATATTAAAGTCCATAACTTATGTCAGTTTTTACCACAAGACAGACTAGAAGATTTTTCTAAATTAGATTCAAAAGGATTATTATTAAATGCTTTGCAAAGTATTGGTATGTAATAAATGCGTTCATAAAGAGTAAGTTACTGTAACTTATATTTGATTGTAGAAAATAAAGATTTGTTGGAAAATTTTGAAAAATTAAAAGATCTGGCTAAAAGCATGACTTCATATAGCACTGACATAAAAACATTAGAAAAGTCAGTTCAAAATGAGAAAGCTGCTAATTCAAAGTAAATGTTTATCAACCTAAAAATTATCGTTGCCTGTTTTAACATAATGATTTGAAATCAATAGGTTAGAAACAATAGTTAGTTCATTTACTGAAAAAAAATCAATAGAAAAACAGTTATTGACAGTGATACAAAAGAGATGTTGGTCTGCATATGTAATATCATGGAATCTTATGAAAAGCGTATGTATTAACATTATTTTATTTCAGATTACATATCAAACAAATAACAAATTATATTCTAACATAATATATTAAATAATAAATGTATTTAGTATAAACATAAATATTAAGTATCAATATATTATAAATTATATTGTATCTAATATTCTTATGACACAATACTAACAGTCTGTTTAAATATACATATTTTATTAAAGAATTTTTTAATTTTTTTTTTATATATATTTTTAGGAAATGAATAGATTTAATGATGCAGAAAAACGCAATAAAAAAGCATTAAATTTAATTAAAGATCAAAGAAATATTATAAATGAAAAAAATGCTAATGAAGATGCTTTGAAAAAAATAGTTTTAAAAAATGTAATAAATTTAACATAGAAATTATTTGTGTTTTTGATGATATAAAAAATTAATTAAATGCATTTTAATGTTTAGGCAAATATTGTTAGTAAATTACTAGAAAAATTAAATGACAAAGTTGGCATTTCCCATCGTCATGTATCTGATATTAAAGAATTAATTAAAGCTGTTAAAAAAACTGCATCTACAATTGAAAATCACAAAGAAAATATATCGACCATGGAAGAGAAATTGAATTGTATAAAAAGTGAAACTTTAAATGTTGATGGTAAAGTTTTTGATATTTTATGATTTTCACAGAAAAAGTATATTTTTGTAATGAGTTCAAATTTTTATAGCTTGTAAACAGGAACTGATTGAAATTAATAAAAAAATTACGAATATTGATGAAAGTATGGACCCTATGAAAAGCAGTTTAGACAAAATTAGAAACAAACTGAAAAGTCTAACTATAAAAATGGGTGGTTAGTATTGAATTAGTGATTTATAATATTCTATGAACTTAATAGAAATACGGTTTTATCAACCATAATATTAACTATAAGGTTAAGAATATTTGTTATTTTTTTATTCATGTCATATTTAGTACAAACTAAACTTAATTAAAATTAATTGAATATATTGTGTTTATATTAGCCATTGATCAAGACCTAGAACGTGAAAATCGAAAAAAAGATGGTAAAAACCAATTACTGCAAAGAAAATTTCCAGAAATGTGGAAAGCTATTATGTGGTTAAGGAATTGTGACAAAAAATCAATTTTTCGTGGACAAGTTTATGAACCTTTATTTACTCAAGTATTTTAGTTCGATAAAAATTTTAAAAAATGCAATCTTTTTATAAATTATTATGTTGGTTGATGATATATGTACTAATATAACCATAGATTGAAGTACTTGATCAAAAAAATGCCATGTACATAGAAAGCATAGTGAATTATCGTGATTTGATAGCATTTGTTTTTGAGTATGCAGAAGATTTAACTACATTTACAAAAATAATCAAACAAGAGAACTGGCAAAAAATTAATTGCATTTCTGCTCCACCAGCCAACTTTAAAGTTCATGAAATACCATATCATGATATAAATAGTTTAAAGTAAGCACTCAAATAGTTAATATTACTCTACACTTATTTTTCTAGATAAACTGTATTAATATTATTCATTCATCAATGAACTTTCGAATTGTAATGTTTAATTCATATGAATAAAGTTTTTTTTTTAATCAGTTTGTAATAGAGCATGTAAGAATTACATTTTCAGCTATTTAAAAGTCAAATTTTAACTTTTTTTTTTTTAATCTATTGCCATTTTATATTATTAGAAAATAATTTTATATTAAAAAATCCATTTTTGTGTTGACTAATGCAAAGAAAATATTATGCATAAATTAACATATCAGTTATTAAAATGCTAAAAATAACTATTAAAATCAAAATTTTTGGTTCTAGTTTTATTTTACCACCAATGATTAATATTTTACTAATAATTTTTTCAAATAGAAAATTTGGTTTCCATGCATATGCGTTAGACTTGATCCGAGTTCCATCCGTTATAAAAAGATATCTTATGAAAAATTATGACATGCATAACATACCTATTGGATCCAAGGAAGTGATCAATCATTTACAACATTTACCAAATAATATTGGATTTTTTTTTGCAGGTTATTTGTTGAATTACTAAAGAATTGTTAAAAAATGAATATATTTTAATTTTTTGTTATAAATTGCTTAATTTGTCCCTAGGAAATGATCAATTCACTATAAGAACATCAATCTATTCTGGTGAAAAAATAACACGACAAAATCAAATATCAAACGAAGCTCAATTTTTGTTATTTTCTGTGAATTCTACTTTGCTTCAGTCATTAACCATGAAGTAATTATGCAGGCTTAATTATTATATAATTTCACTTGAAGAGTGAATTCTTAATTTTGTTATTATAAGTAAAATATTATTTTGCTTTGAAATAGTTTGCTTCAAATGAAATTAAGAATTAAATGTTGTGTTTTAAGTGGATAAAATCATTAATTTTAAATTATAAACTGATAAAATTTTTGAATATGAAGCTAAACTTTTTGAAACTATTATATTACAAAATAATTTAATCATTTAAACTGTTTAAAATTTTATATTGACATTGCTAACATATTGCAAATTTTTTTCTCAGGAAAGATGAAATTAAAATAGAGTGTAATAATTTTGAACAAAAACAATCAGAATTAATTAATGTACTAAAAAATATTGAAGACAGTCGTCAACCCTATTTCAATAGAAAAAAAGAAATACAAGGTAGTTTTATGAAGTTTCAAAATAGACAATATGCTTTTGAGAAAATGCAAAAAGATATTCAATTCACTCAAAGTGAACTTAAAAGAGAAGAAGAAAGATTAAATTCATCTCATCAAAATTATTTGGTTTGTTTATCATAGAATCAGTTTGTTAATTATTATGTTTTCTTGTCATTTTTATTTTTATTATAATTTTCTAGCAATTAATCGACAAATACTTAGCTTCAATGAATGAAGTTAATGAATTGTTAGACAACTATAGCACTTGTACAAAAACTCTAGTTGCTTCAGCATTTGTTGTTAGCAACTGTAGGGCAGATACATTTGACGATAACAAGATACTAAAAGAATTAAAAACTTTTTATGTGTCCAACTTGGTAAAGATATTTGTGAATTTATATTGATTATTTAATATTAATACATTTTAACTTTGAATTTTTAGATTAATTTTAACGAATATCTAAAGTTTATTCAAAAACTTGATTCAGAAGTTAAGACAATGCAAGATGTAGCTGTACATTGGACAAAGGGTGTAACACCGTATGATAAAAAATTGTTTATACCCTTGAAAAAAAAATTTGATGAAATAGCAGAAAATGACGTTGAGGAATTGGATGCATTAATTGTTGAGAAAAAAGCAAAACTTAATTGCATCAACATTGATCCAAATGCCCCCAGGGTAAATTGTGTAAAAAATTTAATTTCTATTGGACAAAACAATATTAATATTTATTTGTATTATTTCTTAAATAGTTGATAAATGAATACAAACAACGCAAAATAAAAATTAAGGAGCTGGAATCAAAGTTGGTAGCTTTAAACACTAGTTCTCAATCAAAAGAAGTTGTAATTGAAAAGATATACTCAGAATGGTTCCCAAAAATAAAAGAACTGTCTAATTTACTAAGCACTAATTTCCAGAAGTTTATTCACTCATTTGGTTGTAATGGTGTAATTGAATTGGACATTGGTGTTACAAGAGTAAATATTGTGTAGCCGTTATCTTGTGAATGTTACTAATTGAAATCTGTGTCTGTTTAAAGTACGATTTTGAATCATATGGCCTATTGTTAAAAGTACAATTTCGCAATGATAGTTCTTCTTTGAGGCTCTTAGATGCAAAGAGTCAAAGTGGCGGTGAACGTGCCTTAACAACTGCATTATTTTTATTGAGTCTTCAAGAAGTCACACAATTTCCATTTAGAATTGTTGATGAAATAAATCAAGTTTGTTTTCAATTTTTCATTAATAAAATAAACTATCCACAAATTATACTTTCTACATTTTTTGCATAGAATATGGTTTTAAATTTCTGGATATACCTATGTAATAAAAATTTTCAATTATCGGTATATTGTTTTCCTTCCTATTTCATTTGCCCAACTAAACTTTTAAATATATTCTATGTTAAAAATGTTATAATTGATGATAAAAAGTTATTGATATGGTCATATTTGTATTATTTTGCAGGGTATGGATAAAGTCTACGAAAGGAAACTAATGGAACTGTTTATGGAATTATTTGAAAACAGAGACAATCAATACTTGGTAGTTACCCCAAAAGTTAGTAAAATACAAAAATGTTTATTTTTATAATTTTCAAGTTTAATTTGAATTTTAAAATGTGTTATTGTAATTATTGGGATTCAAAGTTAGATGTATTTATATTTTTTGGATTATTAATCTCAAGCCTAACTTATTGAAGAGCATTTCCTGTTATTTTATATTGATATGTATAATCAAATATTTTAAATAAAAACTAACCCTCCACCCATTATAATTTAATACATTTTTACACTTTTTTTTTTTTTTAATATTACCAAAAAATCAATATTTTCTGTTATTTTTAAACATTTTATATGTGAACTATTTTTTCAAGTTAAATAATTTTTTAATTTTAATTTTTATTGCTGATAGGTCAAAGTATTAGTGATAAATAATATCATTAATTAAAAACTTTTACAACAAAAAGTTTAATTTCTATTTTTTAACAAAACTGTTTTGAGTTTGTGTTATTCTCAAAGACAACCAATTAATGATAAAAAGTGATGTTGAAATATTGTGATCATCCAATAATAATACATTAGTTAGTATGCATGTCATATACTCATATGTGTTAATATATTTATCAGTGTAGTATGAATACATTTAGGACAATGTTTTTAGAACTTCAAATACCTTTGGCCATGTATAATAATGTATACTATTTGTGAATTGATTTATTTCAATTGAGTGACCAATCCAAGAAAAATTGTCTAGTCATATTTCCCAGTATAATTCTACTTATATAACTTATGTCAAATTCATCATTATTCATTGCTAATAGTTGTTCTTCCCTTAAAATGACGCCATATGTAATTGTGTCTGTCTTACTTATGTGTAACATTCAGTTGAGCCAATGTTGTGCTGTTAGCTTGTACATTAGAATAAATTGACCTGTTATCTAACTAGCTAGAACATTTTTTGTTATCGTATATTGGTTTTTCACGATATTTAAATTTTAAGAAAGTTCTAACCGTGTGCAAAACTGCTATTTAAAATTCTCATAACTCACTCATAAATATGATATATCTTTCTATGTACACTATAGACATATACACTATTTAAATTTTAAGATCAGTCTCTAATTTGTTTTTATTTTATTGTTACAGTTGATCCAAAACCTGACATTTAAGAATACAACAGTGGATATAATATTTTCAATGCAAGATTGAGAAAAAATAGATGCATACGTATAGTTGAGCTGAATTACTACTTTGCTACTTTCACTGGAAATTTTTTTGTTAGTCCTCTTGAAAAAGATTTCTTATTATTAGTTAAAATAAGGTGCTACTAATTAATTATTATTATTTATTATTATTTTGAATAACTTTTGTACTGTTCTTTTAAATATTGAAATATTAGAATTATACTTGTTGCAATTTTACCATATTTTGTATTTTTTGAGCATTTGATTTATACTGTAATAAAAACATCAAAGGTATTGTTTGATTATAAAGTGAATTTGGCCTTGTGTTATAAAATTTATTTGTATTCTTAATGTAACTATTTTTTTTAATACTTAATGAATGACAAATTAATTATGATATTTAAATAATAATTTTTATGAAAACTTATTAAAATAAGTACATATTCCATATTCCACCAATGAATTTAAATAATTTGATCAATAAAAGTTTGTGAATGAAGTTTCTTTTGACTACATATTATTTATTATACTCAGCAGAACTCGCTGAAGATGCTTTTTCATATGAGACACTGTTTTCCATTGTTTCCCAGACATTTACTACACTAGACAATTTATTATTATTATTATTATTTTGTATGGCATCTAAGAGCAACATCAAAAACACTTAGAATATTAAAATATATAACATGTACAGAGTTAAAATTAAAAATTAAGAGATGGTCAACAGTGATAGAACTCAAAAATAAATAAACACATAAGACATAAAATAGATAAGAAGTTCCCCATTTGGTAAATGTAAGGGTCATGCTATAGCTACACATCCAGGTTCTTCATCCATTTCACCGCTTCTTCGTTCGCCAGGTGAATATCTTCTATGGTGCCTTTAAATGCACAAATTGGACATTCAACGGTGATGTGATTAAGCGTCTGGGATTCATAGCCACTGTCACACGTTTCATTGTCACATAGTCCCCATTTATACACCGTGCGACCACTCCTACCATGACCAGTTCTGATACGGTTTAGTGTTACCCAAGTATTTCTTTCGAGGTCGAATCCCGGTTGTTTGATAGTTGGGTTAATCACCGGTTTTTGGTTATCTGGATTTTCTATTGTCCAATCGTTTCCCTGTTTAGAACTTATATCGAAATTTTCTTTGGTGAGATCCCTTGCTGTTTTCCATGGTGGTTTTCGCGATTTGAGTCGTTGAACATTTTCTAATGCAGTCAGGTCCGCATGTAGGTATGGGAAGGAAGGGGTTGTCATTTGCGTACTTTTTCCATTCTTGCAATGTTACTAAGCACTGGCGGCCATTTTAGTGGTGTAGACTTTGTCGACCCCCCAATTGTGCGCATTACCGCATTAAGGTATTTGCCTACGTTTTAAAAAATTAAACTCTATAGAACTAAAAGTAACATAAAAAAACATAGGCGTTGGGAACTTTGTGCTTAAAAATTATTTATGTTTTCAATGTTTTCATAGAATAGAATAGATATTATACTACCTAATTAAAACGTGTTTTCTCATCTTTATTACATAATATAGCTGAATAGCTCTAATATGTATTAATTGGAAAACAACCCTTTTATTTTATTTATTTTGGGAAAATTTTTATTTTTCGTGTAAATGAAATAATTCAAGAAAATTTCATGAAATTTTAGAACCCTATATATAACCATATTAATTGTTAATCGTGATGAGCATTGAAAGTGATGTACTAGATTCTTTATCATTTGATGAAATTATAAACGACTTTATTGAAAAACAGTCAAGATAAGTACCTACCATATTTAAAAAATATATTCGTTTTTTTTGTTTTTTTAAAATATTAATCTATTAATTTTGATTTTGATTGTACTACCTATTTAGTGTTTACTGTACGTTGCATATAATTAAACTGTAAATATAATTGAATATTAAACAGTGTGAAGGTTCACTATTTAAAATCGTAATAAATAAACTATTGTGATATCAATATACTTTTTTTCACTCTTCAAGTTATTAAAGTTTAATATAACTATTATAAAATTGCTATCTTTAAATAAATTTTGAAATTTGTGAAGCACGAACAGTGGAATTTTAAACTTGAAATGAACAAGTTTAGGCAGATGGTTTTAACGATTAAATTTGCAAATTTTTAATTTTTTTCCTCTACTACATACTATATACATAGATATTGGGTAATGTAGATTTTCAACTGCTAAGGTCCTCAGAAAATTGATTTTCCCCGGGGCATCCGAAAGTCTAAATCCGGCCCTGAGTGTGAGGTCACACCAGTTTCGACATTGGAAATTCGACATTTTTTTTTTCAATCAGTCCTTTATGATCTGTTTTTACGTATTCGTATGCACTGTACATAGTTATCGAGGAAGTCAAAGGATAGTTCTTGACGTCATTGGCATCTCGCCGGGTGGCTTTAACACAACGCTGCTATAGTCGAACCTTCTACTCGGCGTGCTGAGTCAGGTGTCATAAAAAACATCGTATTTAGGCTGCAGGAAAAGTCGTAAACCATTGCATATAAATACTAATTACATAAATTATTTAGTTTTCATGTCATAAATTACATGAAAAAAAAAAACGTATATATCTATACGATATATCATGGCGGTTATCAAAGCGATGAGCTTTTTAGTATCTAACTCCCTTCACTGCTAAGTGGATTAGCGAACAAATTTTAAATGTTTTTTTTTCCTTAGAACTTTTATATTTTCAGGATCTATAAAATACTGTAAAATATATCAATTGAAGTAAGTAGGTAAGTACATTTTATCATAGATTACCACCTCGCAGTAATGCAGTGGTTCTTAACCTTTTTTGAATGACGGAACACTTTATTATACGGAAAATTTTATTAGATTTTACGCGGAACATTTAATTTACCCTATGGATTGTTTTCAATTGGTTTTAAACTGTTGGCGGAACACTCGTACTAAGTCAAACAAGTTCGTGGAACACCGGTTAAGAACCTCTGCAGTAAGGCTTTAATTGACAGTTTGTAGAAATAATTAATAGGTTATGCGTTGGAATTAATTGATAAAATGAAATCAAAGTTTGAATTTAATTTTGTTTTTTTTTTTATTATTATTATTTAATTCACAAATTTATAATACACCAACTCATAAAAATCATTCTTAATCTACCAGCTAATAAAGTCTAAAAAAAAAAAAAAAAAAAACAAAGATCATACAATCAAATTTATAATCAACTTATACAATAATAATAATCTAAATCAAATGTACAAAAAAAAAAAAAATAATAATAATAATAATAATAATGTGTTAAGGCACTAATTAACCCATAATAGTATATATATATATAATTTTTATGAATTATTATTATATTTTATATTATGATATACAACATGTTATAATAATATATTATTATTCAGTAAATAATATTCACTATAAAAATCTAAACAAAGAGTAGGTAGGTACCTATTTAATAAAAATATATGCACCTATACATACACATACACACGTATATGTAAATATATATATATATATATATATATATATATATATATATATATATATATATTTATATATTTATATATATATGGCAGCTGTGAAAATCAATACGAATATATACCGAAAAAAAATTCTATCACAATAATTGTAAAAAAAAAAAAAGAAAAATGTACAATTTTAATATTATCATAATATTCATTACACATAATAATATATATAGGTATATACCGTTACCGGTGGTTATTTTCTATATTGTGTTTTCGTTTAATTTTTTCGCTAATTTTTTTTGTTTTTTGTTTTCACGTCCGATCGACGATCCTATGCCAGCGGAGGGGGGAGGATACGTGCATATTTCGGGGGCACGGTGATGTATATACACGATAGGGTGCGCGCTACGACCGCAACGGCACGAAAACGAGGAATGAACCCGACCCCTGCTGTGTAGGAAGAGCCGTGGAAAAGACTACGCGGCGAGTCCGGCCGCCGGCGAACGCGTATACTTTATTTTATTTCCTACTATTACCGATTTGTTAATTTTCATTTTTTTTTTTCTTGTTCTACAATATTATACTATTGACGCGTTCGTTTTCGATACATATTTTTATTATTATTATAATATAAGGCGCACGCGATCGCTTCTACGGGCTTCTACGATTTTAATTATTATACAGCTGCTACACGTATGCGGGCCCGTGACAAATAACCGCGTGTCATGTACGAGTGTGTGTGTGTGTGTGTGTGTGTGTGTGTCGGTGTGAGGTCATCGTTTCTATACGCAGAATACATGTTATAATAGTACGCGAGTGGTGTTTTATTTGGAACGGCGTGTTCACGATATCTATATACCTACTTATCTATCTGACTAACCTATCGTTGTCAGGTGATAATAAAAACGAAACGCTCCGACCTCGAATCGCGCGATTATGATCACCACACTATTCCTACGTGTTTCAAAGGCACTATGTTTAAGTCTATGAAGAGTTGGCGTATGTCCGGGCGATCGAGCATGAGGGATTTTTCACTACAAAGATCATCAGGTGGTGTCGTGATAACGTTCGGGCGGGGGAACGTCGTTAATTTTTTTTCGCAGTCGAATATCACGAAATCGTATTATGTATTATGTACACGATATATTATACGTATATATGTACAGACTTCACTAGGAAATCGCCGCCGACGAGGATTCGGCGTGTCGAGTTAAGGGATGAACTGCGGTGGGAGGATAATAGGGGGGAGGGCAACGGTGAAAGAGGCGGGACGATTTGTACAAAAGTAATAATAATAATAATAATAATAATAATAAATCGATATCACAAACGAAAGAAAACAATAATAATGAAACCGTCTAATGAGGTGGGAGGAACGGTTTTCAATGATAATTGGTTTACGCGATTTAAAATATAATAATAGAGTGTATAAATTAAATATGTATATATATAATATGAGTACTTATTTACATTATGTATAAATAATATTACAAAACGAGAACGCCGCCGCGCATCGTCAGAACGCGACTGTCGATTATCAATAGTGTAGTAATATCGATTAAAAAATATACAATAATAAATAAAAATAATAAGCGAGACTAGTTTTAGATGAAAAAAAAAAAAAAATAATAATAAATAAAGATATAGTAACCCGAGTTTTTATTTATTTTTTTTAGTTTAGTTTCGTTTTTAGTACGTATAGTACGTGTGTGTACGTCATGTGTACTACTACGGTACAGTCGTCGTCTCAGCATCCTCCGGGTACCTATCACCTAACCGATCACTAAACTACCTGTCGGAATGCGATAATGCGAAACTGTACTAGGAACACGTTCCTCGCGGACGCCAAGAATCCCACAAAAACCCGGTGGTCCGGCTCGCGTCGATCACGTGTGTGTGTGTGTGTGTGTGTGTGTGTGTGTGTGTGTGTGTGTGTGTGTTTTAATACGAGTCCACAGTCAAACGATCGGAGATCCACGTACGAAAACAATCGATTTCCTACGTCTTTATCGTCGGACAGGACGCGGGTACACGGGACCTGTTTCTGACGCACGTGCACGCGGACATAGTTTTATTCGCGTGGGCGTGTACGAACGGATTCAAAAGTCACGGGCGACTACGTTTAGCAGTGAATCGATTTCGAAACGGCGAGATTTCGAGGAGTCACAGACTCACGTGTATCCGCGCGTCCGAGGGCGGCCGGACTCGGCGTGCCAGAGGTAACGGCCGCGTGTCTGCACTTCGGAGAACCCCTCCGCCGACGCCGGACTACCTGCCGCGACTACCCGAAACGAGTTTACATACAGTACACTCCCGTCGTCGTCGTCGTTTCTCCGTTCGTTTAAAGTTGAGCGTTTCAAATGTTAACAATTATAATAATAATAATAATAATAGTAATAGTAACAGTACATTAATCGTATGCGGGTCGATTTCAACGTGGCTATACAAAGGCAGGTAGGTAGGTAGGTACAATAACATAACGTCCGTACAATAATAACAAGTGTCGGGCGCGGTTGCACGTTTTCTGTCAACAATCTATAATAACGCACAACATAATATAATACACATAACGTAACAACACTGCAGCTCCGTGTATATAAGTACACCCTGTGTGTGTGTGTGTGAGTGTGAGTGTGTGTGTATACAATATCGTATTTTCGCGGTAATGTCAATAATAATAATAATAATAATAATTATAATAATAGTAATTATATTATAGTCGATAGAAAAAATATATTGTATATATATATATATGTATATGCATGTATATTCAAAAATTACAAATTCGTACTCTTCATTTTTTTTTTTTTTTGTCGTTTTCTTTCTTCGTCTGAATTTTTCGTCGTTTTACCATCACACGTCTGCGTGCAGACGATGTGTTTACTGTGTTCGTGTACACAGACACTACACGACGTGTGTGACGTTTATGCACGTGTGTGTGTGTGTGTGTGTGTATTCGTACGGTGTGTATAGGAACATGAGACCGGGCCGGCCCGACGCGCGTCTATTCCATGTGCCGGTACTTGTGGGCCGTCATCTGCGACAGCCCGAGCACGGCGTACTGACAGCTCAGGCAGTGGTAGTGCGTCTGCTTGCCCGAGTGCACGCAGCCGCCGGGCTGCCCGCACGCCTGGGCCGGCGTGAACTTCTCGAAGCCCGCGGCCATGATCGAGTCCAGCTTCTGGTGCTGGCGCCGGTGCGCCACCACCTTGTTGGTGTCCGTGCACACGAACTCGCACTTCAGACAGTGGAAATGCGACGCCTTGTTCTGGCCGGTGCCTGGAAAACAAACACGTCGGGAGAGACGATTAATACAGCGATAATAATAGTAACAATAATATTAATATTAACAATAATAATAACAATAATAATAATAATAATAATAATACGCACGAAACACGATTACGTGTCGACGTTACTACTGGTGTACGATCGGTGTTTGTTTCAGACCAGTATCCGGGTAGGGGGGGGTTGTCCCCCTGAATCTAGCTGCCATGTCCCCCCACCCACCAAACGAAATAAAAAGAAAAGATTTTTCAGATCGTTTAATCGTAATTTACATTAAGAAAACTAACAAAAAAAAAAAAATGTTATTTAAGATTTTTCTCATACATATCAATCACGGTTCACGATAATATACATTATTTTCGTATAGAAAGTTTTTCCGAAAATCACTGTCAAAGGATAAGTGCGTGTATTTGAATATTATTATTATTATTATAAAAGTATTTTATCACGATGAGTAACTACAAAATATATAAACGTTATAGACGTGACGGCGCACCAGCAGGCAATAAGTGTTTTCATCTGTTTATCGATGCTTATCGGATTAACACTTTTGACAAATCGATTGGGTCAAACTCGTCTTTAATCGTATTTCATATTTCCGAGCGCTCTCGAAATTTTCTGATGCCACTTACGGTCAACTGCCAGTGGTGTGTAACACGGGTCTGAAGTGTCAGTTCGGCGACACTTCCATATGGGTGTGTGGGCGGGTGATTAGTACACACTGAACAACGATTACGAACGATTTCTTGGTTTTTACGTGTCGTGCGCTTTTCAAACTAATAACCGAGAAGAACATTTCCTTAAAGCCCAGAGCGATATCGTGTAAAGTACCGCCGTAACGGTAGACCGTTTTCGTACATGTACCATATCCGCGTCACTGCGTCGAATCGAGTTGATTTTCGGCTCTGTTCACTTTAGTTTTACTTCAATGGGCAAAAATAGATGAACATTTGGTTTCCTCGAAAACGAAATTTCCAAAACGAATTTGCCGACGCTTTGTCGAGTGTTCGCGACGTGGCGATTATTATCGCATAAGTGTCACTGATACGAGCAAATCTGGGCCGGATTTTCCGCGATCGTTTAGCGATGGCGTTGTTAATCATATTTTTTTTACGAGATATTACGTGACGGGTTATCGATTTAAAAAAAATTGCGTGCCCGTCATACGCCTCGCACCTCACGAGGACGCCCTTGAACGAATGGGGCGACTATAAATACTATATATATATATATATATATATATATATATATATATATACATATATATGTAGACGATTTCGGGACACGAACTATTATCATTAATTATCTTATAGAGCTTATCCGATTTACGTCATGACGTAATTTTTGAATTTAGTAAGTACGCACTCGGGCGCTCCCTTCCCCCGTTCACAACCCGCAGAACCGACCGTTCGTTTTGTCTTTTTCACGGCACCGGTACGGTGCACGGACTGTCGAATTTTCGAAAATCATATCTGCAATCGGTGGTACTGATAACAAAAGAGCTTCGTCCGAGAACGTGTTTTTGGCTCGCTGATGTGACAGGCACGGTCAAATTAAATTAAATCAAATACATATACACGCACACGCATAAAGTTTTACACGTCACGTCAATGTCGTTATCGAATTATCGACGACGACTACAACGGTTTTAAGGGTTCGTCTGTAAAGAATTTCATGTTTTGAAAGCGATGTCGGTCACTCCCGGGTAATTATATCGCGATTGCTATTTTTGTGTTTTTTTTTTTTGTTCTTTTATCGTTCCCGAACAGACCTTATTTCACGACGACAGTATAACATACATATTTCAAGACGGGTAATATAATAGCGTATACATAATATATTATATATGTACAACGGATATTGTACTCACTTATGGCGGAAGTATAAGCGCAGTCGGCACGCCCGCAGGACACGTTGGCTCTGTACTGTTGGAAATCACCTCCCATCAGCGTGTCGAGTCTGTTGAAATAAGCGTTGTGTTATTATATTGAATATTACGCGCGTGTGCGAAAAATAACGGCATGCATCGTGTAGATCATGGCGCGATAATAAGTAACATGACGATTTAAACGGCTTCGATTACAACTCGGCGAATAATAAGACCGTGTATTTAATATACGTCACGTAAGCTACTTATGCACTTCAAAGCCCGCAAATTCCCGTCCGATCTCCGATATTTCAATAATCTCATTCGATTTCTAATATTTCAGTGACACGCTTTTTTGTGTTTCGCGTGACATGATAATGTGTATTAGTTTGACTGGGAATAGGTATCGCCTTTTCCTCGTTTTTATAGTAGTTAACACACGACGTTTCGAGTAATAGGTACGCACGTCTTGTTATAGGAAACTTCATGATTCGTGTGTCGTACGCGAGCGAAACGGTTAAAAACAATCGAGATCGATAAGTCGAGTCTGATGATTAAATTATCCGAAAGACAAAAGCGATTCTGTGAACCGACGTCAGACGTTTTTACGACGCGAACGGTTAGGTTACACACAAACGTGCGAACGTCCGTATTGTATGTCTGGGAATCGAATATAACAACGATATTGTCGTTGTGTTACATAATGTAAATTGTCGAGATTAAACTGACGGTTGTTTTTTGACCCGCCGAAAAGAAAATGTACGCGATTTCAGAAGAAATGACGAAAAACGATGAAATTCACAAAAACGCGCGCGTGTGCGTGGGTAAAAAAAAAAAAACTAAATAAATAACAAATGTGCTCCGATAGCGAAAACGACACTGTCGTCGAAATATTCCAACGGAGCACTGTAAAAACTTTTCTCCCGCCGCGTCGGAAGCGCAAAAACCTAGCTGAAATCTCGACGGAGGAGGCAATCGAATTGAAAATATTCAAAAAAGGCGACAATAATTTCGGGCGTTGTCGTGTGAAATACGATCGCACGTCGACACGGTTTTCGAAGAGGGTCTCGGCATATTTTTCGGCGGGAGGGGGGCAAGTCTCGCTCTCGCGCGCTATCTTTCCTCGTCGCCTCGCCACGGGACTCAAACGCGACACTATTATTGATAATAAACCCGACAATGTACAATATGTATTACTACGCACCTCTCGTGCCTGGCCGTGTGCTGCACGAACCGCGTCTTGTCGCAGAAGCTGTACCCGCAGTCCTGGCGCATGCAGTGGAAGTGCGTCTGGTGCTCCCTGTAGCCGCAGTGCGTGTAATGGCAGTCCTCGTTGAACCGGAACCGCAGGTATCCCTCGGGAACCGGCTCGTCCTTGAGTATGCGCATCGAGTTCTGGACGCGCGCCTTCCGCATCTCCGGGCTCATGTCCCGCGACGGCGACGCCGGCCGGTTGTGGTGGTGCAGCGCGGCCGGCACCGCCGCGGCCGCGGCCATCGCGTCGTTCCCGGCCGCGGCCGTCTCGCCGCGGTTGTTCAGCAGCCCGTTGCCGGCGAACATGGCCGCGGTCGCCTGGTGATGGTTGAAGCCGGGCGGCGGCGCGAACATTTGCAGGCCTGTCGGGCAAACACACAATGACGGGTCAGATGACAACGATCGACGATGACAACAATAGATAGTGATAAAAAAAGAACAAAAAAATGAGTTTATCGAGTTGTCTCGTGCAGTCACGGATCGTTTTGCTGCACTCGTCCCCTAAGACGGCAACCATTGAGGGCGGCCACGCATGTGCCCGACTCGAAGGTTAGGGGTCGATCATGTTACGCAGAGCTTGCGTTTTTAAAGGACGTCCCGTCTAAAACGTTCGAAAACTTTACGTTTCCGTCGGAAACACGTCGGAAATAACGGGGTCCGTTTGACGGAAAAAGTCACTACAGTTACAGTTTGGAATCGAATCGGACGGGGAGACCGAGAACGAAACACAAAGACCCAGGTGGCAAAAAAAAAAAACGTGGTATCAAAAAAAAAATATCAAAAGAAACACGGGAGGATAGAAATATGTGAGATGCGTTATAGAAATGAAAAACCTATAGTCGTTCGGCGCCGCGCCGCATATTTTTCGATATAAAATACCACACGCGATCTTCCCCAATCCGATCCCCAAGTCCTTTATCCGATGATATTGCTCATTTTTCTAGTCGTATTAAGATAATCGTTTGGTTTTCGCTCATTTTATCGACGGTATTTGCCGTCAAACAACGCGTCCGGACGTATTAGATAAATTAAACACGAAAGCGCTGCGCAAATCTCAAAAACATAAAAAAACATAAAAAAAAAACAACGACCGACTGTGATTCGTACACGTACATAATACACACACACACACACACACACACACACACACACACACACACACACACACACACACACACACACACACACACACACACACACGCACACTTTTACCGCTCAGGTGGTTTAGGCTACAGCCTACGGTGGTAATAAAACAATATATATTTTTTTATGGTTTAGCACAAAGCGACGTTCGACGTCGAGACATAAATTTCTTAATTCAAGACACTACAAACACAAATCATTTTCATGTAATTTTATACGAATATGAATATTTTATTGAATGTGATGTTCATTTATTACCCACGGTGTAAAAATCAAGTACGAATCGTTTTATGATTTTACGTCTCGAATCGACTTATGATAATATTCAGGTATCGAAACGTGACGTTTTATCGGTTTCTGGAGTGAAATCACAGTACGCGAATTCCGACGTCGGCAAAGCCCTTAATCTCACTGGTCGTACTGTCGTGTCACGCGTCGTGTAGGATCGCGCTCACGACGACGAAATCGATATAGATTTTTAACGGTGCTCCGTGCTATCTCTCTGTCTCTGTCTCTGTCTGTCTCTCTCTCTCTCTCTCTCTCTCTCTATCTCGTACAAACGGCCGTTTTCCAATTTCTCTCAAAGAACATAACATAAACGTTTCCAAAGAAATCACACAATCTACGTATACGGTTTTCGATTGTGTCTCGCGCGGAGCTAAACTCACCGGTGGGCGACGAGTACATGGCCTGGATGGCGTGCGGCATGAAAGGCAATCCTTGCGACGTCATCAGCGACGCGAACTGCTGGTGATTCGCCATGGCGGCCGCCATGGCCGCGCCGAACCCGGGCGGATACGCCAGTCCCGCGGCGTTGCCGTCGCTCGAGATGGGCATCATGGTCAGAGCTGCGAGTGGAAAAGAAAAAGAATAAAAATCAAAAAATCAAAAACGCGAACGGAGTACGAGGAGAGTGTAAAAAAAAAACGGCATTAAAAAAAAAAAAAAAAAACGTAAACTGCGAGGAGAATAACACAACAGCGTTTTACGTATCAATCAAACGTGTGTGTTGTCTCGCGTCGGACAGGGGGACGCGCCGCAGCCAGACACCTGCCGCTGCTATAACCGTGTCTTCTTGCACGGCCGGACGACGGCGACGACGAGCGTTGTTGTGCACGCGGCGCGCCGGAATGTCGTCACATCACACGAGGGTTCACGACGTTTTCAGACGGTCACGGGGCTTACCGCGCCGCCCGCCCTCCCAACCCCCCCGTCTCTTTGGAACGTTAGGCCCGTTTCACACGAGACGGTTTCGTCCGTACGGATTTTAACCGCACGGATCTTAATAATTGGCAGTAAACATAGGAAGGTAATTATTGCGGTTTACACTGCACTGGACGGTTGACGATTTTTTTCCGTACGGTCGCCGAGATACAGCCGTGTCAACGGATCTACCGTCCGTTGTCGAAAGTACTAAAAAAAGTTGAAATTCATTTATTTTGCTTAAAAATTGAAATAAAAAAAAATGGATATTGACACAAAAGTTGTAATCTCTGCCGTGGAATGCAGACCCATCTTATAAGACAGTAATGGGACGAAAAATGCTCGGGAAGAAGGGCGTGTTGAACTAAAATCAAATTTCAACAACTTAGAAAATAATGAAAAAAAAAAACGAATTTGGTGAGTTTGTTTATATATTTATTTATCGTAAAACATTTTAACGTTTTATGTTTAAGACTCATGTTGATAGCCAACTGATGAGTCGAAAAATTAAAATATAACTAAAACGTAGACGATTCATGGAAGAAAATCGCCGTGTGTGAAAACAACGTCCGTACGGAAAAAAAATCGTACGGTTAAAATCCGTACGGACGAAACCGTCTTGTGTGAAACTAGCCTTACGATATCGTACGCGAGTATACGAACGAGCGTTTGAAAATACGGCGCTCGACTACTCACCGGGTGGATGCTGTGCGATTTCGTCGCTGTCGTCGTTGATGTTGTTGTTGTTGTTGTTGTTGTTGTTGATGTTTTCAGATTTTTGCATGAAACTCGGTATGGCGCCCGGCGTGTGTTTGATGATGTGAGGCTTGAGCTTGTCCAACTCCGAGAAAGCCTATGGGGGGAAAAAAAAAACACAAAACGTGAGCGTGTTTTGATTCGTTTCGATTACGTCGCGCGCACGTCATCGTCGGATCGTTATCTCCCGGGGTACGGGCAAAGTTCCAATCAACATACGAATAATAATAACAATAATAATAATAATAATTTATAAATAATAATAATAATAATTTTCATAATAAATTTTTCGATTCACGTCTCATGATCGAATGTTATAAAAACAATAATTTGTCGCTCGCGTGGATGTATCGCACGGTGTCTGGATAATATTTTCACGAAACGTGAATTCGTGTTGTTTTTAATCCGAGTGAAACGCTTGTCGGTGTTTCGTACGAAAAGTAAACGCGTAGACCAAACAAAAGAAAAGCATACCATAGATACTCGCGAAAACTAGAGAAACATATCATTAATATTTCGGTTGAAAAAAAAATAATACGTAAACAGTGAAACCTCCCTTCTTTCTAACATACGCCTCTAAATAACGGACACCTCCGGATAGTGGACATTTTATGGGGACGGAGATATGTTCACCTCCTTTGATTTTCACCTGTGAATACTGGACACTTTTAAATTACGGACCGAGAGTGTCCGGTATTCAGAGGTCTCCTGTACATAACGATTCGTATTAAATACGATTTATACTCAGTGTTTGCCGCAGTAATATGCAGTAATGCAAGTGCTTTCGACAGTCTACACACGCACACACACACACACACACACACACACACACACACACACACACACACACACACACACACACACACACACACACACACACGCACCGACGCACACCCCACCTCCGTTTACGTACACGACATTGACGCCCCTGGCCGTGAACGGACTCGCTTACGACGGACGACGATTGTCGGTATACACGTGTGCGATTTAAATTCACGGTACTGCGTTAGCGAAAAAAAAAACCTAGTAATATGTAGTATTATAAATTATTTCGATAAAAAAAAAAAAAAATGGCTCTCATTCCGGCTATCGCACGATTCCAATTTGTTTTTGCACACTAATTGAACGACCGAGTATACGCGCGCTTTATCGCGGCAATTAATTTAAATCGTTTGTACGCACAGAAACGTATACATAATATTCGCATAAACGAACATTTTTAAAAAAATTTTATCTCAAACGCGGGGTGAACGTGGGCGTGACCGACGTGTTCCTTTCCGTTTCAGGCTTTGAGGCGTGTGTGTGTGTGTGTGTGTGTGTGAGTAGTTTTGGTTAGGTATTAGATCGAATACCGCACTCCGGGCGGGGAATGTCACTCAAAAAAAAAAAAAAAAAAGGAAAAAAGAAAAAAACTAATAATAATAATAGCAATAAATATTATTTTAAAACAACGGTGAAACATATAATACAATATTATTATTGTGTACCGCGGACAAAGACGAACACGAACGAGCTGTGAAAAAAAAAACCACGCGCGTATAATGTTATCTATATACGGTTTTATTACGTTTCTTATTTTTTTTTCACGCGGACGTGTTCACGTGATTAATTGTTTTTCAATACGGTCGACGATTCGCACGAGATCACACGCTCGGACTGTTAATTATCGTCGTATACGAAAAAAAGCCGGCAAACGACCGAAAAACACGAGTCGACTACTGACCGCGTCGACGCGGAAACGAATGCGCAACCCCATTCCAAGCGGACACTTGGCGAATCTTCTGTTTACGTTTAAGCGATTCCAATAGATCAGTTCTGTTGTATTATGTTTTATATCGATGTAAATTTGCCGACCTCTATGGCGCGATCGAAATACTTTTTGACGTGTACCCCGACGGCAGTTTACGATTTTCTTTAATATTCTCAACGCCGCCAGACGTATGGCGCAGCAGTCGATTTTTTACAGCGTTACAGTGTACTTTACGTTTGTTACTTTGTTATTAGTGTTGTAAGATTAAAAATTGAAATTGAATATATTCTTCTAAAAACTGTGAAAAAAAATGTAGTATAAAAAAAAGTATGACGTTTGACGCGATAAAATCATCGTAGTCGACTGAATCGAGGGTACGGGGGCGGAGGGGGGGACAAGATCCTAAATCGGAACAATCTGACATTTACAAGTTTCGAGCTCGAGATACGTCTAAAAACCGGCGTTTTGGACGGGGATCGAAGAGGAGAGGGTGCAGTCACAATCGTCTGTAAATATATTCTTGTCGCGATGTCCGAGAGCGAGAGGGTGCGACGGTTTCGCGAGGATCTCGAATGGCGAACGACACAGACGAAAACTTGCGACGTGCCCGTTTCACACGGGTCGATAAAAAACAAAAACAAAAAAATTAAATATAGAAAAAGCTTTTATTTTTATTGCACAACACGACGGGCGTGCGACGTGTACGACGTATGCGTGAGTGTGCGTGTATTAATGTTTACGCGTCATCGGTACCTGATCGGGGCTGTCTCCCCCCCCCGGGTCAGGCGCGGATCCAAAAGAAAAACTCGGGAGGGGTCATGTTTTATAAAATGAAAAATTATCACAACTTACGCTGTTATAAATGTAAAATGAAAGAAAATGTACAATAATTTTGTATGTACCTACTATTTTATATTGTAATAGAGCAAAAAAAAAAAAAAATTCCATAAATTATGCATGTAATAATTGTAAAATAAACATAACTCGGTGGCCGGCGCCCCCGCGGTCACTACCGGACCGGTAACCGTGGTATAGAACGCGTTAATAGACGTGTACCGCTCTCGCCGCCGTTTCTGCGCGCCGACGACGATCAATCACGTCGGCAAAGAAAATCAAAGCGCGCGCGCGTCGTGGCGACCGGCGGAAACGGACGATCGGACGCGTATATATATACGCGCGCGCCGGTACGCAACACGCCCAAGACGCATTAACGTTATTGTACACCGCGGCGAAAACAAAAATATCCGCCAAGGCCGGGGCCCCTCTGGTGCGGATACGTATTGAAATATCGTAACGTTATTGTTGTTGAACACGGAGCACACGCGTGCGCGTAAACATACGACGTGCCGACGACGACGACGACGACGACGACGGCTGTCGTTCGGAAGAAATCGGTCGGAAACCGTCGGTTTTGGCGGCCGTCGATCGAGGCGTCGGCGTAATAATTAAAAAACGATAAATCGGGAAAAACGCTTACGGTTTATTATTGTTTTCCGAACGTGACGATCTACGGATCTACGATCTGCGATCTGTAACGATCTACGGATCGTCGAATAATTCATACGCCGTTATGAACCACGTGTAATACACGGCTGCTGCGTTCACGTCTTACGTCTGTTCGCACGTGTTTTTTCCGCATTGTTCGTCGTCGCCCGACGAGTGCCAAAGTATAACGCATACATTGTATTATAAATTGTGCATCGTATTATTATTATTATTATACCTGGATGTACGCACACGTCTGTCTGCTCGCCGACGACGACGCGAACAATGTCGTGCGTCCCGCGTTTTGTCGTGACTCGTACACTAGGGACTGTTACGCGGAGACGGAGATAGAGATAGAGAGACAGACAGAGAGACAGAGAGAACGAAAGAAAGAGAGAAATTTTATCAGACTATACGTGCTGCAGCGACCCGGTCGAAGTGGCGGTTTTTCGACGAAATCTCTCGTGAGTTTTGGTGGACGAGACGAGACGAGCGACCGGTATACGGACATTTTCGACCGCCACGGAAGCATGGGGCGGCCGGACGTAATGTCGAAACAGAATGAAATATTTACCGATAAACGGCCAAAGTACGAACGATACGAATAAACTAATAAAGTGTCGGACACGGTGGTGGCGTTTTTTTTTGTTTTCATAACGAGACGCATCGAAAATCGTCAAAAGAAAAGTAAAACAATAACGCCGTTTGTTCGGAACGCAATAACGAGTCAGATACGAATCGCGTCGTTGTGTTGAAATCAACCGATTCATCTCCGGTCTCGTCGTCGGGTCGACAACGTCGTATTGTTTCATTGATCCGTCAAAAAACCAACCCTCTACGTCTGAACCCCGCAGTTATCGTTATTTTGCAACGCATTTCGTTGTCGGACGGTTCGAAAAACGATTCAAGACATGGCACATAGTCGTCATTCATGGTGGTCGGTGTCACGACCGTTATGATCTCGAGGGTTACGAAAATATCGTCTCGAGTCAAAGGCTCTAAATGACGTAACAGGCGCTCTTATCGCGATTTATTTCTGTCACGTGTCATAACCATACACAAACTGAAAAACACAACTATTCGACTCGAGAACGCAATACGATCAACTGTTTGAACGCGGATAGGAGAGTAAATATTATTATTATTATAATATATACACCGGACCGCCGCGAGTGTGTACGAAGATAATGACCGTGTAAATATCTTTTCGAAGCGAGATCAAACATAATATCACGTTCGAGAGTGAAATTTTTTTTCGAGAAATATCAAACCGGAGTGAGCAAATATAAATGTAGTATCGCAGTACGTATATGATTCACACGGGACGTGTTCGTCGTTAACAAAACACGTCGTCTGGGTTTTTTTTTAAAGATTTATTAGTAGTCGTATTTTAATAGCTGTACAACGTTTGAGTAGCGCACGCGCGGGAGGCGTTTAGAGTCGAGAGGAAAAACGGCCTTTGTTCCGCGCCGCTCTTGAGCACACGTATAATACATGAGCGGGATACCGTAACGCGTCGGAAATCGACGGCAAAAGGATTGACGCGGAAACGCCGCAAAGACGATCGAAGAGACGCGTGGGAGCATAGCATAGTTTGATGCAATACACGAAGAAAGTTGTTCGGTCGTCGACTCGGGGACGAGACGACGAGGAGCCCGCGACGTTACCGGCTGCGACTCGTCGTCGTCGGTCGCGGCCGTTAGAAATCGCGACGCGTGACAAACCCTGGGAAAACGGTCCAGGAAATCATTAGCGACGCAGTCAAAGGGGAAACGCACGTTTTTAATCGTTTTTTATTTCCGAAAAAATTAACACCCGGAAAAGGAACGAGTGGTGCGAAAAAAAAATAAAAAAATAAAACCCGATTACGAACGGTTTACGCGCGTATACGTACGCGTATTCCACCGCCGTCGTCGTCAATCATTTAACTCTTTCGTTACGCATGTCACCGGGTTGCATATGTTCAAAAACGCGTTTTGTATTATACACCCCGTGCATTTTTCCCGGGGATTCGATGACGATAATTATCGCAACTTGTACGCGGCCGGAGTGGAAATAATAATAATAATAATAAAAAAACGCACGAAAGAAGAGGAAAAAATAATAACAACACTCGGCAAAAGGGGTGAACGCGCGGAAACCGATGACATTGATGCTGATCGATTATCGATTTTCTCGGGGCGGCGGCGCGGTGGCGAGTGTACGGCCGGGCAAAAAAAAAAAGCGAGCCGGGTGCGTTTTTTTTTCCATTCCTTTTGTCGTCGCATCATTAATCATTTTTTCGGAAGCGATTCCGCGATCGATTAAAACTACTCGTTTCTTTTAAAAAATGATTTTTTTCTTCTTTTATATTTCCTTAAAAACAATTTTTTGCGGAAAAAGTTTTTTTTTTTTAATGTGCTTGAAATTCTCACGAGATTGTTATTTTCGTTATTGTTAACGAAGTTGTTGATGCGAAATTCAAGACACGTAACTGGATACCCTTCGTTTCTTTACAAATATTGAGTGTTTTTTTTTTCACGCCATCATCAATTTTAATCAGCGGGGAGTTGATAGTGTGAAATGTGCACTTAAATTGATTAGAATTGAAACCGTTTAATGGGCCCGTATCATTTTTTTTTTTGTTTTTTTATAAGGCGGAAATTCCGCCCGGATCATTTTTAAGGCAATACCGATTTTTACGTTTTCGTCGTCGTCGGCGCTGTTCGGTGATAGGGTTTTTTTTTTTTAATTTTCGTTTCCATATTAAAACCGTACGGCGAAGTAAAATATAGGTACATTCAAAGAGAGAAACGTTTGATTTCCTCGACACTTGCCCGACAAACGCGTAAAAATCATCATACGTCGTGACATAATTGCCGGAACGTTTTTTTTTTTTTTTTTATATTGATTTGGAAATTATTTGATAAAGAACATGAAAAATCATATACGGGACGATGAAAAAGTGTACCGCGGTGAAAATGAATCGGAAAGTTTTTGAATTCGGCACCACGGACGAACCGAGTGCCCACCATGATGGCCGGGTTTCCGATTCGTTTACGCCGATAGTTTTTTTTTTATTTTTTTATTTTATCAGCTTAAACAGAGGCGTACGACGACAATCGCCGTGTCGTCCGTGATTAAAGATTTCAAAACGTTTTAAAAACGACCCATCGTCGCGCTTTGAAACGCGTACGATTTATTTACCTGATTGCACGCGTTACAGTGGTAGTGTTCTTTTCGCTTGAGCTTGCAAAAAGCTCGGCTGCACGGTTGTTCGGGCCCGTACTTCTCGTGACGCTCCAAGCTCATCCATTCCGGCAACACTTGTATGGTGACGACCGGTTCGATGCTCAGACTGTGTTCTGTTTTCAATTTGTCTGAAACCGTACAAACGATCCGTGTTAAAGACACGCGTCGCGTAACGAACACGGTGGATATCATTCCGATTCGAAGAGTTCAAATCAAACGTCAACGTCGGCGTTTACTGTGCGACGACCCGAAGACGGTGCGACTAAGTGTGACTGTACAAAGAGCCGCCGCGTGCGCGGTAGAAAGTCTTTCGGCTCGTTTTTACAGTGTGAAAATAACGAAACGTGCACAGTAAATCGCTTCCACCAGAAAAAAGCAAAAAGTATAAAAAATATCTAGTGTCCGACACAGTGACGTCTGTCACAGTGTAAAACGATATAACACTAATGATAATAATAATCAATTATTTCTGCATGACCCACCTGTCAGGGCTGCAGTGTCTGAAAAATTTGGAGAGGAACTCTTAGCGTTCGATAGGCCGCTCATAGGGTAGAAAGTTCCCGAAGCCTTCACCACTTTAAACAAGACAGAAAAAACAAAATCAAGGTAAAAAAAAAAAAAATAAATAATAAAAAAAAATACTCATATATTTACAAAAAAAAAAAAAAAAAAAACCAACACTTACCCGTGGTCGACCGTTGGCTAGTGGACGAATCGGACGGCGAAGGGGTGGCTTGGGGCCTGACCGGCGACAAGATTTCTTCCTTGATTTGAGTTTCTGAAAATCCCAAAAAGGCCCAATGAGAAAGTACGACAACCGACGGTACTCAAAGGTTTACGAACGCTCGATACGCGTTTCGTTTCACCGTGCCGCCGTCGCTGCGTTCTCGACGACTTACCTAATTTGTCGGCGATCTGCAGACCGGCGGTGGCTTGGTGCTGTAACAAGTGTTGAGCCATCTGCGTGTATCTGGTGAACGAAAAACCGCATCCCGCCCGGACGCAGTGAAAATGTTTGTTGATCGTGTTGCTGTAAGCAGTAGACGTTTCGCGGTGAATAACGAAAATGGGAGGAAACCGGTCGTCACGCGACGACGAGAATCGATTTCGCGTCTTACTTGACACACGTGTCCAGCCGGCAGTCGACCGAAGTGTCGAAGAACAAAAATCCCTCCATGATGGTCACGTTGTCGTGGAAATGCGTGGAATGCGCCTGCAGCTGCTCGTCGTTGTCCGTGGCGAAGAAGCACCGGGGCCGGCGGCAGTGGTAGTGCAGCGCGACGCCCTCGCTGGTGTACTTGCACAGGTTGTCGGGACACCCGTACCGGTATTCTTCGAAACAGTGTTGCTCCTGGAAAAAGCGGGCGACGAGCGTTCAGTAAAACGATCTCACGAAGAAGACGCGGCAGAGCGTAATATCGCAACGGGGGATGTTACGTGCACGAGGGGCACGAAAACGAAAAGCGCCAACGGGAAAAATTCGCAAAAAAAACACACGACCAGTAAAGTAAAAAATAAATTTGAAATCAATTAAAAAAAAAAAAAAAAACAAGCTATCGTAATATCGAGCGTAATATCGTAACGGAGGATGCTAAGTGTACGAGGGGCACGAAAACGAAAAGCGTTTTGGCCGGAAGGAATGAGTACCCGTCCCGGCAAAAAATTCGCAAAAAAAAAAATAAACACGACGATTAAAAAAAAAAAATCAATTTGAAATCAATTGAGCAAAAAAAAACTGAGAGTGTCATGGGCGATCCTCGGAAGATGTGAAAACGGTAGGTATATGTGAGCTTAGGAATATAGATTTAATGTGTAGAATTTGAAGTAAATATTCTCAATTTAAAAGACATGCTTTCATAATATTTGTAGGTTAGGTTTAAAATGTTTTAAGAATTAAATTTGTTTAAATTTTATTTCCCGGACACAAAACGATATTCAATTCAATTATATATTTTGAATAATATGAAAGTAATAGTTGACTGAAATCATAAATAGGAATGGAAATTTATGTTCTCAGTTAAAGCAAAAATGAAAATGTATCAAATAACATTTATTAGAAAAAAAATATATCTATATAAACAATGAACATGTAGAAACGTGTCAAACGAGCGTTACGCGAAAAAGATAACGCTCGAAAATTTCACTGCCCAAACGGAAAGGACTGAACGCCGTATAAGATGTTTTCACATCAAAAAAAAAAAAACCATCGCAATATCATAACGGAGGATGTTGACTGTACGAGAGGCACGAAAACGAAAAGCGTTTTGGCCGGAAGGAATGAGTACCCGTCCCGGCAAAAAATTCGCAAAAAAAAAAAAAACACGAGTAAAAAAAAAATCAATTTGAAATCAATTGAAAAAAAAAACCATCGTGAACACGTGGCCGGCGAGTGTCTCACCAGTGTGGTCTGCGTCGGCACTTCCGGTTCTTCCGGTTGCTGTCCCGACTGCGACGGCTTGGGCAACTTGAAGCTGGTGAATATGGCCTGCGGCGAGTCGCCGGTCGAGCCGCCGGCGTAGTCGTTCCACACCTCGATCACGCGGTTCTTGGGCGGCCTGCCGCGCTTCCGCCGGAACAACGCGTCCAGAGAGTTGTACTGGCCGAACGGCACGTCGTGACTTTTGATGTGCTCGCCCCGGTCCGACGGCAACACGGCCTCGTAGCATCCTTCCTGCAAGCGGAGTCGGGTTTTTTTTTTTTGTTATTTATCGACGATCGTACGAGATAAATCCGTTCGTATATCGTACTCGTCGCGGGGGGGCGTAGGGAGCGAGTGTCCCCCGTCCCCTCGCCACGCGGACCACCGCGTCGTGCCGAAAGACTTACCAGAACGCAGTGGAAGTGCTGCTCCTTGGTGCACGTGTCTTGGCAATAGGCCGGCCCGCCCGGGTAGAAGCTCTCGTTGATCCGCTCCTGATTGTCGTGGTTGCGAGCGTGCGTCTCCGCGGCTTCTTGGCTCCTGGGAGTGAAAAGAAAATATAATGTCAAAAAAAAAAAAAAATAACAGAAAAAATACACGTTCGACGCGGTATGCATTCGGTGACTTTCGTGCGCTCGTGGAATGTCCCGGGAGAAGCGTTCCAATGCAGATAGACCTTATATTATGATATACGCGTCTCGCCCAGTCCATTCGCTACAAGTACAATTACAATTCGGTACAAGCATCGCGACCGTCGTTTACCAACACTGATTTCCCGACGCCGCTGGGGATTTTTAAATAAAAGCTTATCGAACAAACTCGTCTCGGTGTAAATCGAATATCCGACGGAGCTCAGACGTATTTGTTAAACACGTTCAAAATTAAAATAGGTACATATATATTATAAACTAATAAAACAGTTTTTTTTTTTAAATCCCGAATTCTATTGTACGAGCGAGAAGTGCACCGTTTTTATAGAATGCAAATCATCGACTTTAGCGTGGAGAGTCTAGGATACTATCGAGTTAAAAAAAAAAAAAATTGTAAAGTGCCGATTTCCTTGTACTGATAAAAGAGCGAATGTGATGATCATCGGTTTATTTCGTATTTTTTTTTTTTTTATCGTTTAAGGAAAATTCAAAGCGCGGAGAAAAACGTGCAAAAAATATGTACGTTAAAATAATCAATAACTCGCGGGAAGACGAAGTGTTTTCTGGTCACGGGTTACGTGGTGCCGAAGAGGAGAAAGAAGGAGGCGGAGGGTCGGGGTGGGAGACAGCGAAAAAACATAAAAAGAATCTCACGGTTCGAGCGAATAAAAATATTGGAAAAACTTTCGAGAATAAAGAAAAATGACCCGTTTAAAGTACACGGAGGAAGTAATTTCTGACTATGGCGTAACTTTTGGACAAAGTCGACAGAAAAAAAACCGATTCGAGACGCGAAAAAAAAAAAAAGGAGAAAGAACATAAATAAACGTCATTGTTAATAAACGGGCGTTCGGTGAAAATCCAAAACGGTTATCGAGCGTTTTAATTGGGCGATAATAACACCGCCGGGCGTCGAGTATTTAAAAATAATATGAGTACGTAATAATAAAATATGTGCTCGCGTACTTGACCGGCGCGTCGCAGTTGGGCTCCTTGCAGTGGTAGTGGTCCGCGTCGTACAGGGCGCACGCGGCGCCGCCGTCGCACGTGTTGGGCCTGAAGCGGGTCAGGTACCGCGGCCACATCTCCACGTCGTCGGGCGACCCGGCGTCCGGGGCGCCGGCCGCGGACGGGCCGCAGTTGTCCGTGAAGAACCCCTGCGCGCCGCCGAACTTGGACGTCTGCGGCGCGGCGGCCGTGCAGGACGACCGCGGCGCGGCCGACTGCGACTGCGGCTGCGGCGGCGGCGGCGACGAGGGCCCGTTGCCGCCGTTGCCGCCGTCGCTGGAGCTGTTGCTGTAGCTGGCCGCGTCGCCGGCCTGCGCGGCCAGCGCGGACAGCGAGGCCAGCGAGTTGGCCTGCTGGTGGAGCAGCTGCAGCGAGCTGCCGGTCGGCGATATCGACAGCTCGCTGCCGCCCATATTATGCGAGTCCGCGGCGGCCGCGTGCGCGCGCCTCGCCGCGTCCCACGGCATCCACTCGTCGTCGCTCACCTGCTCGGGCCCGTTGCCGGCGCCCGTCGCCCCACCCGCGCCCGTCACCCCGCCACCGCCACCGCCGCCGGCCATGTTCAACACGGCCTGCTGGGCCAGCTTGAACTTGCGGTACGCTATTTCGCTGTCCTTGCGCTCGTGCTTCCGCTTGTGGCTCAACAGTTGCCCGCTCGAGTGCAGCACGTAGTTGCAACCGTCGCGCACGCAGTGGATGTGATTGCACACCTGCGAGAAACGGCAGTTGGAAAAGCCGCACGGGTCCGGTTTCATGAATTTTTTGAACCCGTCCCGGGCCAACTGTTCGTCCTTGATGTGATAGGTTTTGTGTTTTTCTGCAAAAACAGACCGATTATTCGAATTCGAATTTCAAGTCGGGGTTTTCCGGAGGGATTTTATTTTCCTAGTTCGATCGCGTGACGAAATAATAATAATAAAATGTATCCGTGGTTAACGGACGTTGATCGATATTATAAATCATAAACGACACGGAATATCACGAAATCGACGATCTTGTCGATCATACAACAGTGATGTTGTTGACGTTTAATACGCCTTGTGATTATCAATACAGAATAATATTTCGTTGGCGCTTCGGAGCTCGACGAAAAGTAATGATATTCATATTTTTATCGAATCTCACATTTGTTTTAGGTACTTCAATATACAGTGTAACTTCGTATACGAATTTCAAAACGTCAAATCGGCCTTTTTATTTTTCACACTCGCGTACAGTACTCAAAGAGGAGGGGTCCGAACTCGGGGTCTACCCCGTTGGTCGCGCCACTGCGACACCCTCGTCGAGGGTCGCACGAACCCGTATGCCGCCGGGGGTGAGCGCGGGAATTAGTATACTGCACGTATTGTATTATGCTCGCGAGTACCGAGATTTCGGAAAAAATAATACTGTACCGTAAACACGGCTCGACTTACCCATATCGGCTTTGTTTTTGAACGTGAACTGACAATGGTCGCGTCTGCAGTGGAAGTGCGTGGTCCTCTGGCCGTAGAACGCGCAATACGGCGTCCGACATTCTTCCGTGGCTCTGAGTCGCTGGAATCCTTCTTGGATGATGGCCGAATCTTTTCGATGGTAGTTGGCGTGCATTTGCACGTCGGACGTGCTTATGTACACTTTATCACAAGTCCCCTGATGACAACAACGGTGATGGTTATAAAAAATCTGATTTCAATACGACACGATTCGACATCGCAAACCGCGATTACCGACTCATGATGGCGTCCTATTTAACTTCATGCATAATATATCATAATTAGAGTCCGGATTTGTATGCACTCAAAAAGCCTAAAATAATATGCATTTATGCATCTATAAACTTTTAAATATGCACTTGATATGCTCTTATTTTTTTAAATTTTATGCAGAAATATGCTCTTTCTCAAAATATATGCATTTATTTGCATAATTTTTTATGCACTTAATTATGTTTTTGTTATTTCTGTAATTTCTTTCATAAATAATAATTCAACTAAATTAGATAGGTAACTTAATTTTTTGATTGCAGACATCAACTTACAATATTGGTTGAGGAATAGTAAATATTTGAAAATGTATCAAACAAATAAAACAAATATTTTAATTAGGAATAGTAAAAAATAATAAATAAAATCATATTAAATCCTCTTATACCATTTATTTGGTAAATATTTTTGAATAAAAATACAAAATAAAGAAATAAAAAAAACACGGTTTTATAAACTTAAATACTTTAATAGGTACCAAATATGCTTGAATATGCAAACATTTTAAAATATGCCGTCATCCCTGAAATATGCATTTATATGCAAAATAAACTTTTTTCGATGCATTATCTGTTACGCAAATCGCCCACATTTCTTACTGTCATCAGACTGCATACACTCATTACACATATGTAAATGCATAGAAATCCGGACTCTAATCATAATATTATATCCGTGCACACACACATACCTGAATGCAATGATAATGTGTTTGCTTGCGGTTATGACTGCATCCCTGGTATCTATCGGAACAATCGTCACTGGGCGAGTACCTCATGAAACCGTGTTGCAAGCTCTCGTCCCTCTTTTTGTGCCACTTGAAGTGTCTAATCATTTCTTCTTTCTTCACGAACACTCTCGAGTTGCAGTCGAGACAATGGAAGTGCTCTCTGAAAACGAATACAATTATCACATCACGTGCCGCACCGCAGACGAGTCGTTCAAAGCTGTCGTCGTCGTCGTCGTCGTGGTCTCGTCTCGTCCACCTTACCTGTAGTTTAAGTCCCGGCATCGAGCCGATCCGCACTCTTGACAGCTGCTGAACCGCCTGACGTACCGTGAGTAATCGCCGCTGGTCGGCGTGGAACACCCGCTGCCGCCGCCACCTCCGGCACCGGTCCCTTGTAAGACCATTGTCACGTTGTTGAGGGCTGAAGCGATCGAAGACGGGGTGGTCTGAGATTCAGATCTGGCTGTAGTCAGGGCCAACGGGCTCAGAGACCGGTTTGATATTCCGTTATCTGTAAAAAGAGGAAAAAAAAATACAAAATAAATAAATAAATAAAACTGCAGAATAAAACAAAATACAACATAATATAATACATTATATGTATTAAAACACGCGACTTATAAGTCATCTTTGGCCGGGTGTCGGATTACCCGTTCGGTTCTCAGCGAGGCCATGAGAAAAACGAGCGATTTTTTCAAATCCTCTAAAGAATCCGTATATTGCGAAAACAAAACAATAACGACAATACGAGAAGCCACCGGATAGGGTTAAATCATTGTGTTCTCGGGTAACCCGAGCTGTCCGTGTCACCTTATTTTACCCCGAAAAAAAATAGCGTGTCCCTTTCTTTGTACGCGTGTAATACGAAAATATAATAACAGTACATAATATAAAGTTGCAGAATGGTTTTTTTGTGTAAAAAAAAAAAAAAAATAAATAAATAAAAAAAATAAGGTGGCAGACGTAACCCGATGCTGGGCGAAAGGGGTGACACACGCAAGGAAAGACCGGACTGTTTTCCCATAATTACGTACGTAGACTCGTAGTGGTCCAGGTGCGTATAGAAATGCAATAATAAATCCTTCGCGAGACCAACCCTTTCGACAAAAAAAAAGGTCGCCGTCTTTTTGTAGAAAAAAAAAAAACTCAAAATACAATGAAACATGTGATGTTTAAAAAAGGAAATTTATCAAAAAGGGAATCGCTGTACATTGTATTATATTTTTAAAGGAGTTTACTGTCGGTTTCGTAAGATTATTATTCTTTTTCATTACGTGACATTTCTCTTTCTCTCTGATTCGTGCTCACTCTCTCTGTCTCTCTGTCTCTCTCTCTCTCTGTATCCGTCTGCTTCTCAGTACGAATTCCCAGGAAACGAAAATTTCAATAAATTCCATCTCATGACACGTCGTTTCAGCTCGCTAATCAACGCCTATATACATGATAATATTATATTATGTCCGCGAGAGACGTGACGCCGTCGGGAGTATACCAGTATACGTGTGTGTATATTATAATAATTCACGCGATCGCATATTGAATACCGGCTCTAATGTACCGATTTAACAAAACGACTCAATCATCATCAAAACAAAAAAGTAATTAAGATCCGTACACTCGATTTCCCCGCCTCGTTTTGTGCACCGCTGTGCGGATCGCGTTATAAGTGTGGCGACGTCAAGGAAATCACGTGGGACAAAACACACTCAACTAGACCAAACCCAAAGACTATAAACGTGTATTATAATAATATAATATGTATAAAAGCGTTATTATGTTCGGCAGCAGTTGCAAGTCATTCATTATACGTCTTGTGCACCGCCCTTGACATGGATAGTTAAAAAAAAAAAAAAAAAAAAAAATGAAAAAAAAACGGCTATATAATGTATTTGTGCGCGCGTATACTTTTGAATTCGAAACGAAATTCTATAAAAGTATTTCGGAGAGAAAAAATATGTGACAGACGAGTATAAATTTTACAGCAAAACCCGACCGGGCACAAACAACACAGTACGTCATGTACATTGTAGTGTATATCATGTACATATGGAAGTCCAAGGATTTTCCGCCGCCCAATATCGAGATAAAGTTTTTATTTTTTATTGCGAACTCATGCCCCGTGTATTAATGAAGACTTGAAATTTATATAAATGCGTCGAGCGACGAAAATATTTCGTTATCTTCGTGTCGCAATGTCTCCGATTGAAAGTTTACAATCACCGCACGCCGCCGCCGCCGCCACCCCTTGCAGTTGTTTTATTTCCCCCACCCGACCCCACCCCTCGTCGACGGCATATTGTGTGCGAAATTGAAAACTTATCAGATTCGGTATAAACATGTTCGGGTCGTCGTCATCGTTTCTGCCACGCAGCGAGAAACAGGGATCACGGCACAAATTAAAAAGAAACGAAAGAATGTTATAATGAACATAGTTTTATTGTTCTAATGAAAACTATTGATCTTCGAGTATAAACCAGGTATTTTTTTTTATTTTTATTTTTATTTTTATTTTTTTTTTTTATTATTATTATTACATTATCGAACTTTAAACTTTTTAGCCATTGTTCGAGTACCCATTGTACGACTGAAAATAAAAAGAAAAAAGTTTAAACGCACAGGCCTCGTAGACGTTTCACAAAAACTCAATCGCCATGGTAACCGATTATTGTTGATATTATTGGAAATTCTTTCTTCTTATTTTTTTTTTTTTTTTTTTTTTTATTTTATTTTACTTTATTTCTCCTCTTTTCTCGACTTCTGAACATTTCCCGTCCTATATATCGTCTCTACCCGCCTCGACTTTAAAATTGATTATCCAGCGAATTCGTCTTTCCACCTACCTATAAGCCGATTCAATACAAATCGGTTTAGTTTCTCGGCGTACACCCTTACCTTATATATTATTATACGTTCTCGTTCGGCGTAAAAAACAAAACGCCGTCACCATCTTCACGGAGGGAAAAAAATGGAAAAAAATTACCGGGGACCTTTATCAAAAATCTATCGCGTCCGGTGTGTGTGCGGTAACCGTAATACACACACACACACACACACACACACACACACACACACACACACACACACACACACACACACACACACACACACACACACACACACACAAGAGTTACGTATTATTAGAGTTTGCGTATTATATCTCATGGGGGTTTGTCTGTCGCGCACAAGTGTCGTAGCCGTTCTCGTACATAACAAGTGAAACATGATATCCGCACACGTACGGTGTGTGTACGATATGTATATAATATACGCGCGAACGGCCGATCTATATCATCTGACTATAATATTGCGATATATATATCTGTAAATATATATATATATATATATATATATATATAATATAATGCAGTGTCTATCGCATATATTACACGTACACGTATATACACCTACAATATACGCCTAGGTTTTGTCAAATGGTTTCTTTTTCTCTTTGTCCGGCGTCGCAAACACGTCCAGTTCTGCGGATCGCGTGTATTTTTTTTTTCATTTTTATTATTATTTTTTTTTTTCATTTTGCTTTTTTCCGTCGACCTTTGCTGCATTCCAGCCGACGCGCGTTCGCCGCGACCGGCGGACACGAATGTCGCCACGGCCGCGCGGCGACGATACTTCTTACGTTAACAAACACTCGCACACACACACACACACACACACACACAAACACTGAACATTTTTACGCTGTATCGTTTTTCCCGTGGGCGTAGGGAAAATTACCTCGGGGCACAAATCCATTTAGTATCGGTGTCACCTGCGACACACACACACACACACACGTACGTGAATATGAACGGTATATGCACGCACACGGAAAAAAAATTATAGTAAAAAAAATAAAAAAAATACATATTCTGTCCCATAATTCATCGGATACGCGTTTTGAAAGGGACGGTTTAACAAAAAAAAAAAATATATATATATATATATATATAAATGTATATGTGAATAAAAAAAAAAAATGCCATTTTTACCACCACCGAGAATACGGATTTCACGGGTTTAACACCGTGTTTGGTTTTTTTTTCGTCCTTTTTACAGAAAATTTAAAAATGATGATGAAAAGACACGATAATGGTATTTGAATTGTACGCGCAACGTGTCTTAAAGACGTATATGAGGTCATGACGAAGCATAAACCGAAACGCTTATAGAGGTGTGGGCACGACTCCTCCGGGCACAGAACTGTTGCGGCGTGCGGGGGATTTAGTGGGGAAAGAAGAAGCGAAGAAGAAAAAGAAATCGTTTTATTTCGTTATTATTATTATTATTTTTTTTTTCTTTCTGTACATTATATGATATTTTTCTACCGGTATTATATTATTATTACACATCACACACGCACGCACACACACGCGCGCGCGCGCGGGCATTGTACAACCCGTTAAAAAAAGAACATGTGGGTAAAATAAATATTAACAGAAAAATATCTATGTATGCGGCCGCCGCACACCGGTGGTATTCCGTCGTTCGTGTCTTCGCAGTGAAATCCGTGATATTTTTTCGTCGTGATTAATGGACATCCGTTATCTCTATTCAATGCGGCGAGAAACGACGAGAAAAAAAAACGCGTCTGCGTTCGTACGCCCGTGTTTTTCATTTTCCTCCTCTCATCTCGTTTCACCCAGCCTTTACGACTTTGTCGCGGTGCTCACACAACGTGTTATTGTTTTTCGAGCGCACCGACCGTACACGAGTGTTTCGGAAAGTGTTGTAATAACACGTCGTACGATAATAACACCTAACGATAACAGCGGATTTATTTATTGTTAATTTTTTGTTTTTATTCGTTTTATTCGTTTTATTTCAATACCGTTCTGCACGGTTCTCGCGCGGAGCGTATTGCACGCGAGATGATCGAGTTACAACAAGACCTATCCGAATCGAATGTACACACGTACATAATATAATATATAACAGGGGTGGCCAAATTGCGGCTCGCGAGCCATATGCGGCTCTCGTCATAGTCGTATGCGGCTCGCGGTCTTATTTACAAAAACCAAAATATTTAAATTTTTTTGTGTACATTTATAAAAAAAAAAAAAAAAATGTTTTTATTGTATAGATATAAGGCTATAGTATACAGTTTAATAAACAAAAAACGAAAAAAAATATTATATGAATAATAAATTAAAAAATTAAACATTAAGTTAAATTTGTTTTCGTGGTATTTTTTTTTGGTTCTACTTTTTTAGTAAGCTTCTTAAGATTTCGTCGATTTGATGTAAGAGCAGTTCCTAGCAATTCTACGAGATGATCATCAGTCAAATTTGAACGATATTTTGACTTGACTATTTTCATTGTCGAACAAAGTGATTCACATGAATACGTCATTCCAAAAATTGATATCAATTTTACCGAACAGTTTTTAAGAATTCGGCTCTTGATATAATCTTATTAATACATATGGCTCGCGTACATAGTCATGCTCGTCACCCTTGATATATAATATATATTATAATATATATAATACACGTTCACGCCGCCGCAGTCGTAAGACGGCTGTCTTTCTCTTCCGTTTTCGTCGGTTTTTCTCGTGTGCGGTTTTATGTTTACGACGATCCCGACCGCGCAGCGTCACGGTCCGTAGGCCGTGCGATTAAGCAAAAACGCTAACAGAGAAAAACGTAATAAACCAACAATAGTAGTAGTAGTAGTAGTAGTGAACACAATATAATATTGTGCAATCCGATCGTCGTCGCATGATCCAGATCCGAACGATAGTCTTACTATAACTGCAGTGTACCCGCCGCGACGCCATTGTATAATAATAAAAACGTAAACGATATTATACATTATAAATATATATATATATTTGTAATATATTATGATATTATATATTTTCGTTTCGCAACGCTTTTTCCCTTTTCGCATACGTATAAAATCGCAAAATACGTAAACAAACGTGTGTCGAAATCCAGAGACGTTGCCAAGGCGCGACGACGGACGGGAGACGCGTAATATATTGTATCGTTTTTATTTATTTATTATTATTATTATTATTATTTTTTTTATTATTATAAATTCGTCGTGCGCGTCGGCGAGTAGAATACACGTACATACGCACGCCGGTGTCACCGGTCGATTCGCGTGCGTCGTATCGTTTCGACGTGATAACAATTAACTACTTTTGTACCGTCTGCCAATATTTTCGAGCCGCGTTAATTCGATAACGATTAAAAAACACTCGCACCGCACTCGCCCGAACCGACGCGACGCGTTTGATTTATTTCGTGGATATATGTATATATATATATGTGTATAGGATTATTAACGAATGGCACCGGTGTCTTTTTTCATTATGTATTTATTCGTGTTAACACGTATTTCTTCTTCTTCTTCTTCACCTTCTCTTTCTTCCTTCGTCTTCTTCACTCCGACGCGCGCAGGTAGCAAAGCAGTCGTATTAAGTACAAATTATTAATATTTATATATATGTATGTATTATTATATAATATAATATACCCTGCGGCGTTAGCGCCGGTCACTGCAGCGGCCGGTATAAACATTGGATTTTATTACGAGTTGTTTATAGTCAGAAGAATACACACACACACACACTGCACGTACTACATCACAGACGGTATTCGTTAAAAAAAAAAAAAAAAGCTAGTGACAAATTATCATCACTATTTTCATCGTCGTTATTATTAGGCAGGTACGCGACTTGAACCGTTTGACATGATATACGAATGTACACAAACACACATATACACACTCACACACACACCGAAACGCAGAGTGCGTAGGATTGACGGATTTTATTGTTTTTTTTATTATTATTATTATTATTTTTAATATAAAATCGCGGTCGGGAGCATCGTTTAAATTATCTATAACGACACGACGTACGGGCCACGTCCAGCACACGCGCGTACAGACGACGAAACCGATTCCGCCCGCGGGCGGCCTCGGTCACGCACGAGTCGTCGTCGTCGTCGTCGTCGTCGTCGCTGTTTTCACGGGATTTTTGTCGTCGGTACGCCCCGGTCGCAGACGCCTGCACCGCCAGGCAAGAGCGTCGGGAAAACGACGGATTTCACACCGCCGCGCGAAATCGACCCGTGACCGTAGAAACCGGATTTCGCAGTACGCGTGTGTGTGATGCGCACACGCGCGCCCCTTTTTTTCGCGGAAATAATTCCCGAAAACCGCCATCCACCCCTGGTAACGGCGCGCGAAATTTTTAATCCCGTATCCGATTTCTGTTTACGTAACCGGGGGCGCGGTCGTCGCGTATTGTAACAATTTTTTAATTTCTCTCATACTACACGCCGCCGCTGCAGCGTACACACACACTCGCACACACACGTATACGCGCAAACAACGCGTCACTGTGCAGGCACACACAAAACAGTCGACGACGACAAAACGGCCGTCGTACTTATGCCATAATCCTTTCCTTGGAAAAAAAATAAAATTATAGCACGCTGTCGGTATCCAAGGGATGCGAGGAGAGAGAAGGGCGCGGGGAGCCCGAGGCGGCTGATGCGCAGGGTTAAAACGAGGGACCGGTTTTTTTTTTTTGTGTTCATTTCGACCTTTTTATAAAAAACCGACCCTCTGATGTGCGTGCGTACGTATGTACTGTGTATACGGTTAAATAATATAAAAATCACTCTTCATAATGCCTCGTTCACATATATATATATATATAATATATATTTAACCCTTTTTTAGATTTTTTTTCACGTTTTCTACTAGATACGTGAATATGGGGCAAAAAACGCGAGTGTGTGTATTCTGGAATATAATATTTTTGAAGGGGTTGCAAACACACCTGGACCCGAATACCGTGTACCTACCGTGTACGTGTGTTTGTGCGTGTGCGCGCGGGCGAGCTTTTCCTTTTCCGCCCGGCGTAACAATATTCACAATAATAACGTAATAATATAACGATATAATATAAACACAATACAACACTGTACTCCCACGTGACGCGGAAATAATCGGCGTGCGCGTCGTCATAACGGGCATTTGGCCGTCACAACAATGCCCGATTTCAGATCTGGTCGGAGTAACGGTTATGCCGGGCCCGGCGGATCGGATATACAATGTGATCGCGTACGTGTGTATACGGCTATCCTAGCGGCGCCTTTAAGGTGCAAACGGGCGGCGTTCGACCGCGGCGAGTGTACGCTCGGCGGCGTTCTGGGTTGGGTCCGCGGACGATTCGGAATTTATTCTTCGGCGAGGTGTATTTCTTCTTCGATAACGATCGCCATCGATCGCGGTAGATGATGCCCCCTCGTCCGCAAAACACCGTTTAGCGCGCGAAAAGTAGTCGGGGGCCCGTCCCTCATCAGGCGTACCGAGCACGTAGGTATTATTATTTCGGCAATTATTATATCGTTATTATCATTATTATTATTATTATTGTCGTTGACGTATAAAATATAATGTGCGCTCGAAACAAAGAAATTCGCGAGCGTACGAGTTTATATATTATTCATCGTGCACCACACGGCCGAACCGCAGAACATATTATACGACGCACCGTGTCAACGTATATTATATATGACGACATATCCGATTCCATGCAAACGCGCACGCACGCACGCACACGCACACACACACACACACACACACACACACACACACACACACACACACACACACACACACACACACACACACACACACACACACACACACACACACACACACACACACACGCAGTTCGTAAAATTTTCGTCGGCGTCGAGCGATTTTTTTCGGTTGGTGTACAGTGTCGTCACGAAGTGTAATATAGTGTGTACGACGATACAACTTGTATGCAGATCAAAATATTGGGTCGCTCTTGCGTTCCGCGGGCAGGCCTAGGCGAGAACGGACCGCGGAGGAAAACGAACGGACGCGTTCGAGTCAACGAAATCGTGTGACGTCTGTGCACGAGAGTACAGCGCGCATGGGGTTCGCGCCCGGGAAAACAACGTATGCGGGACACGAGCGTCCGTGTGCGAAACGATTAGATTTTTAAAAACAATGAAGGTGTGAAACGTCGACCGTCAGAGTCGCAATGCAGCAGCAGCGGCAATGGTGTCTCCGCATTTTCCGTACGCGTCGTCGTCGTCGTCGTCATAAATTATTAATGAGTAATAGACGTCCGAATCGCACATGCGATATTCTCGCGAATAAATAAATAAATAATAGTAATAATAATGATAAAAAAAAAATACGTATACATAATCATAATGCGGAGAATAATATCGAAGTCGGCTGCGTACGCGCGCGGCCGTCGGGTATACGCGCGGTAGACGCCGACGGAATTCGGAATGGAAACGAAATAATAATACCTAATGACCGCGCGATACGTACCTACTGTAACTGTTTTTTGTTTTCTCACTGTTATTACCTATATTGATTTGCTTCGAATTCGAAACGCGAATTCGCGTACAGGTGTAGCGGACAGAGGGGGTTTCGTTAAATTTTCAAATAATAATAATAACTACAATAATTGCGACCACGTCGACTCACGCGCACTCGTCGTTTTTTACATTATTTACTACAAACACACACACACACACATACACACTACATTTAACTGAAAAAAAAAAACAATTTAACTTCTTGCTCTTTCGGTACCATGGTGACTAGGTGAATTCGTTTACGGGAAACGGATGTGTCAAGAGTGATAATTTGCATTTTGGATAGTATACGTTAGAATATACATACACGCATACAGGAGTATATCTCGCGCGTCGACTTTATACCGATGTATAAATATAATATAACACACGGTGTAAACTGGAAATGTATTTCAACGTGTAAATAATCGAAATATGACATTTTACGTTTTACATAATTTTGCATAAGTAATTCGAAAACTTCTCGTGTACGTGTACCCATATATAATCTAATATAATAATATATACGTAGAGCGTATACACAATAATAATAATAATAATAATAATACATATTTTTAACGAAATATTTACGACTGTTCGAACAAAAAAAAAAAAAAAAAAGGAAAAAACGTAAAAATGTTAAACAAAACCGATTAAAAAATGACGACGACAAATTTTTCGAAAACTATAAACGCGTCGCGCTATGATGGTTAGCGCACTAACAGAGTTTTAATTTCGCGGTGCTCGCTATAACATTATATTGTTCTCGAATTTTCGGCGAAATCGACTTATTGTTATTATTATTATTATTATTTTTTTTTTTTTTTGTTCTCTCGTTCGCAGATTTTACGTCAAATTGTTAATCGAACGAAATTCAGGACGGAAAATATATTATTGTTATTATTATGACTGATTCGGATAAGAAGAGTGAAAAAAAGCGGCACGTGAAACCTAAGCCCCCAGAAATAATCATTATTCTGCAGTTACCTCCTCGATACACTACTACATCAGCAATACGTATATATATTTAATAATTGTATTTTCATAAATCTTATCGCCGAGTGGTTGACGTTTGTGGATAATTTTTTTCGATTTTCTCGGTTAAAATAACACATAATTGCACACAGACCGCTGGCGTGGCTGGCCGCGTTATGAAAATATTCGTTTATTTAGCTCTCGCACAAACGACAATGTACACCTAAACCTTGTGCAACACGGCGATCTATTTCACATTGATTAACAACAGTCGTTTTTTTTTTTTTTTTTTTTAACATTATTGTTGTTATTTTTCACACTGCAAAACGACTTATGTAAAAAGATCGGAGGAGAACGTATACACGCACTCCGTAGACGGAGAAGAAAAATATCGTTATTATTATAAATAACGAACGCAACAAATGCGCGCGGGGCGGATGAATGAAGTATATTTCTAAAGGATCAGCCTTGAACTGCCCGCACAATATTATTATCTCGTGTGCACAGCAGCAGCAGCAGCAGCAGGACGTCAATTGAAAAATCATTATACGATTATTGGGCAATATTCTCTCATCTCGGTCTCGACGGCACGTGGTGGGTATTTTCGTTTATGTGGCAAATTCAAAAAAACACAATTTTATTTATTCGTTTATTAACACGTACGTGCGTTGTACATACACGCGCACACGCACGCACTTACGGGCGTAATATCGTAGTATATGCATATTTTCTCTTTTACGACCGAAACAAGATCGAAATCACCGGCGGTGGCCCGAGAACGGCATTATCGACGCGCGTGCGTTTTTTTTCTTCTTAATAGTATTTCATCGGTGTATTTTTTAATGGTATTTAATTAACAAGTGGCCGCGAACGGTCTTTTTGTACTGCCCACGCGCCGCCTCGGGTTTTTCTTGAATTCCTTATGGGTGAAAGCCATTACCGCGTGGTGCGTAGCGAGCATAACATATATTATACGTTTTTTTTTTCTACCACAATAAATTTGTACTCGGTTTGTATGGGTTGTTTCGTTTTTACTCTTTTTTTTTTTTTTTTAATAAAAAATATAAGCTCGTGTGTGTGTGTGTGTGTGTGTGTTAAAACGCGTGTTTATCGAGAAACGAAAATATTGTATGTTTTACTTTACAATTTGATTATCTATTGTTGGGCTCCGGGGAAAATGGTAAAAATAATCGATATTCTTGTACATTTATTGAAAACTGCTGCAGACAATACACAACCAAGTCTCTAGAATGAAATTGATTTCCCTTCGACTTATACGTTATGTTTTTCATACACATTAGATTTTTTTCGCAGAAAACAAAACACTATAATGTTAATTTGATTTATCTGAAATATTGCAATACATTTTGTCGGATGCTCTTGTACATTTTTATGAATATTGTACATGCGCAATAAAAAAATGATTAGATACTTGAAAAAAAAAAACAAGAAAAGAGAGTCTGGAAGTTTATTTTTCACTTGGTTTTAATCAGCTTGTACAAGACAGTGTTTTATAGTTATTTTAAAAATAAGATATTTAATTGCCATGATCGAAAATGATTCTTTAAGCGGATTATAGTTTATTAAAGAGTAGGCGTAGAACGTTTTCTGAATTTTAAACACTTTAAAAAGAGCTGTTCGTTGAGATGTTTGTGATATCGTGCAAAAGTTTGGGTGTGATTGAATTTAAATACGAAATTACAAATTTTAACGACATTAATATTTTAACATAGTCGTTATTCATGAAATTAATACACTTCGTCATTGTTTAAACATAAAACGTCCATAAAAATTTGAATAACGATTTTTAGATGTTTTTTTTTTTTTTTAATATAACTAGAACAACACATGATTAACCTTGTAAAGTTGTATGACAATTTCATTTTTCATGTCTTCGAAATTTAAATTGCAAATTTTGTAAAATTAAAAGAACAACAATTCAAAATTTCCACGTATAACTAAAAATAGTAAATATTTTTTTTTAAAGTATGTTAGCTCTATGAAATACTAAAATAAAAGTAATAGGTAAAAATTTCAAGTTCCTTAGGTTATTAAAAAGTTGAAGAATATAATGTAAAAAGTTTTCCTCCCCGGTGGGATTTGAACTCAGGTTTCTCGCCTGATTTCTTGTAAGATCGTGGGTTTTTGATAGTTTTTCGCAATTTCTAGAAAACTACTGGGAAATTCCTTAAATAACCTCTTTTCAAAGTACCAGCCGTGTCCAATTTCCGAGATGAAGTGAAAACTTCTGCAACCGAAAAAGTGGACCACACTGAACCGATAGAAAAAGAAAAAAAAAAAACACTTACGAACTTTACGAACTTTTAATGTAAATTGAAAACATAACAACGTACACACTCAGATATTTTCATTACGCATTAATGGATGGTAGAAAAAACATTTTTGTACCCTATGATTCATCTGAATATTTAACCTATTGAACTCTTTTATTAGTAATAATCTAATAAAAAATTAGTTGTTTTTCTGAACAAAAATCTGTATTAAACAATCCAATAAAATAATATCCTATATTAAATTAAATTTTTAAAGGCGCAGTATGGTCAAATGGAGAATTATAAATAAATTTACATACTTTATGTGAACCGCACACGAGTATTGCTCAAATATTATGAAACAGTAGCCGAGTTAATAATAAAAAAAAAAAAAAAAAAAAAACAGCAAAAGAAACATGAACATAATTATTATACAGAATAATTTTTCTGTTTCACCGAAGTCGTTCTGACGAGCACGTCAAATATTTACACTACATGAATAGTGAATTATCGAATAATTATTACTATTACGGTTATTTTAACGTTGAGTAAACGGTTTTTGTGTACACACGAAACTCTAATTAGTAGTTTTAATTACATATGTGCTTTTGATAAAATATTATATTATGGTAAGAAAAAATTTGCGTGGAAACAAGTTTCGATTAGTGTCTGTGTATAATAGCTGGTGTTATATGTGTAATGCACTAAAATTCGTTTAACAAAGGGTCGCGCTCGCACACACACACACACACACATACACGAGCGCGCCACACACCTGAAATGGTATCATAAAATATATTTGTAAAAAAAAAAAAAAAAAACCAAGGGCATTACCGACGAATTCATAAATACTTAATTACTAGAGGACAATAAAAAACAGACAAACGTTGTGTTTCCGACGTTATTATAGCAAACAATGATAATTAACATTATAACCCGGTCGGCGAACGAGGCAAATTAACACATGTCGGTTTTATATAAATATATACATAATAATAATAAAAAAAAAAGTAATAATAATAATAATAATCCAAAGACACCCGGGAATGGATGTACGCCGTTTATGTAATGTATAATTACGTGTGTATATATACGCGCACGGGATGTGGAAAAGGGCGATACTTGTATACCCAGATACTCGTGTGTATTGTATTGTGCTCTAGTATTTAACGGTTTATAGAAATTATTGTACGTAGTGGAAACACGGTATGGTAGCCGTGCAACCGCGGTTCGGTAACGTGTTAATAATAATCGCAGAAACAGTTAAAAAATAGTAATGTGTAACTATATTATATTAGGATATTAATATATTATGACCGAGACGGAACGCTTCTGCAGAGTGCGGCGAGTGATGTTCGCGCGCGGCGGCGGAGGTAGTACTCACCAAAAAAAAAACGTCCGGGAAATACGTATTATCGTTATCGTTCGTATGTGGGTAAATGCAGTTTATGCGCGTGAGAATAATATTTATTTATGGCGAATAGACGATAGCGTGTACTTATATTTCGTACCGGTACACATTGTGCCCGAATCGATTATTCGCAGACGGAAACCAGTATAGTGTATATTATACATATATTATATTGTATACGTATTATAGACGCGTAGGTACCCGTGTAGTACGTGTATTTTAAATTACCTATTAATTTATACATCATCGCCGCCGCCGCAGTCTCGTCGAGGATTGAGACATTTTCCGAGTACGCAATAATAACGTAATAACGGATAAAACATTTTAATACCGCATAGCTCTGGGTATCTCGGACCCGACCGACGGGGCCCGGGCATACTCGTCCGTCCGCCGTCGTACGCGCGGTCGCACGGTCGTCGGCATTCCGGTTTTTTCAGAGGCGGTGTACGTACGACGACGATAAATAATATTAAAAAAAAAAAATAATAATAAAAATTTTACACGCGCATTAAAAAAACACTATCGTTATGGGATTAATCCGTTTGCGAGAAGAAAGTAGAAAATCTTCGGGAAAAAACGATAAACGTTCGTCCAGTCGGGCGTGCGTTCGTGCCGAAAACGTTTCGTTTGATTTGTGCAATTTTTTCATTTTTTCGTAATATCATCTCGGTAAGCCAGATTAGAGTTTTTTATTATTATTATTTTTTTTTTTGAAAATATTTCGTCCGCTCTAGTCATCATTCGCTTTGAAGCGAATACAACCAAGGTCCCCGTGTCGGGTTCTCGGACAATCTCACCCGAAGATCTTTGGAAAACACCGTTTTTCAAAGGGTCGGCCCGCGGTCGGGGGGTAGTCGTATGCGCGCGCGGCCAAGGTTTTACGCGACCATTGTGAACGCGGACGAGACGCGGTCGTGATAAATAATATACGTATAATACGTAGGTACACATTATTATAATACGCGGTCGTAGTTTTTACGCACGACAATAATATCGCGAGAGAAAAATAGGCACCCGGTGGCGGCATGCGCAGACTTTGTGTTCGCTACTTGTTTTTTCATTCGTCTGTGCGCACATATTATATAGGTAGGTACGCGTCTGCTGCGACAATAGGCGTGTACCTATTGTTTTTAATTATTTATTCATTTATTTATTTGTTATTATTATTACGTTTTTTTTTTCAATAATAATACGATTTCTGGTACGCTACACGCAAGAGATTAATTTAATTTTTCTCCGCTCCGTCCGCGCCAATATATCCGATACGCACGGAGATACGATTCCGAACGTTATTCGAGTCGGCGGTTCGTTGTTGGCCGGGCAGGTTCGAGTCCCCGAGCGGTACGAATACATCAGAGCTATATCACATATACACGGTTTTTTGTTTTTTTTTTTTTACCGAAAATTCAAAGATATAACAACAATATTATTCATTAAAAGTACACGTACTGACTGTGGCTTTGAAGTGAATACACCCTGTATAAATGAATATAATATATACACGAATTTGAGGAGAGGGTGTGGGGGTGGGGGGAATCTCAGTTTCGATTCAAACTTGCACGCCCATGAACAACGGCTTTATGACGAATTACTTGTGTGTTTTCAGGTCGTGATCGAACTGTTGCAGTGTACGTCGTGTAACTGACATTAAAATTACGTCGCACATTAAAGCGCGATTTTATTATCCTGCGGGTCTGAAAATGCGTTCCGTTCGCTTTCCGGTGAAACAGTAAAAATCGTCGGTTATCTCCTTTCGTTCGGCGAAACGATCGAATCGCGTACATTTTAAACCTCATATTCTATTATATTAATACCGTCGTCGTCGTTGTTATTTATTACGAGTGTATTTAAAAAAAACATTTTTTTTTTTTAATGGTATCCGAAAAATCTGACCCGAATCGTTTCCGAGGAAGCGCGTTTGTAGCATATTAACCGAGTGATTAAAAATCCACCGTCCGTCTCGTCTCGGGCGCGCGCGCTCGTCACCTATACGTTTATGACGTGTATTATGTGCGCGCCTTATACGCGTATTATTATTTTTAGCCGATAACAATTAGCGACGTTTTACGATGTACTCGCGGCGGCCGAGTACGTGCCGACCGGCTGCGACGGGGCCGCGCGAAGAATGCGTTTTTCTTTTCTCTACACACACACACACACACACACACACACACACACACACACGCACACTTTTTCGTTTTATTATTCTTTCGGGTTCTTAACGTAATAATATATTTATTATTATATTTATATTATTATTATTTATAAACCGGGCGCCCGACGCGCATGTGTGCAGGATACGTACGTGCGCAAAAAAATATTTTAACGTGACATTTTTTTAATTAACGCGTCGCGTGTATATAACGTACACTCAACATAACGTATCCGATCGGTCTTCTGCCGTGTATTATATTTCTTTTTATTGCACGTCTATAACGCTAATAATATAACAATATAATAATATAATGAAAAAAAAAAAAAAATTTAAAAAATACGCGGACGCGCGCGCGCGCTCAACTGTGCGTGACATTAATGCCTAAAAAACATAACGCGTCAATTCCGTTCCACAGAGAAATGAAGTGGGAGATCGCGAGAACGATAGTGTTCAAATCACATCGTTTCCTCTTTCGACGTGCCGTAGAGAACGGGTTACCGAATGCGGGAAAATAAATTAATTTGTACTTATAGGCCACTCGAACATGAATTTCGCGAGCACACACACACACACACACCCACACACAAATTCGAGTGCTCGTTAAATTATAATATATAACATGGAGACGCGCACATGTACCTATATATACGTACGATGCCGTTTATATAAACCTATGATCACTCGAATAAACCCAACAGTGTTTTTTTTTTTTATTTTCCGCCGTCTCACATCGTTTATGATATATACACAGCATCGGCAGAGATCGTTGGTCATCTGCGCGCATGTAGTTTTCGTCTGTGCGGTAATAACACATTTATTTCTTATTATTATTATTATTTTTTTTTTTGTACGTTGTTTACGTCGTTTAAACGTGGTACGTGCGTTTATAATATAAAAAGGCGACAATAACGACGGTCGAATTCGTTTGGTTTTAACATAAAGAAATCGATGAAAAAACGGAAAAGAAAAAGAAAATTTGTATTGATTGATACAACTGATCGGTTGTTATTTTTTCCTAAACGCTGGCGCGGGGAAAACGCGTCAAATAACCCAAACACGTCATGACGCCACCACGGGGATTCCGATAAATCTTCATTGTTTATACGTAGTTTTTTTTTTTTGTGATATCGTTGTTCATTACTGTCGGTATTTTATTTTTTGTTTTCCACAGCCACCACGGCACTTAAAACAATACCCGAAAAACGACACACCACAACGAATTCGTCGTCCCCCGTGCGGTCGTACGGTGGTGGTGGCGGTCGGCAGTGCTTTTAGGGTGAAAAGACTCGCATTTACACGTGTTTCGTATAAATATACCTAGTTTTTTTTTTCGAAAAAAAAACGTAGGAACGACACAAAAACCCTGTTGAATGAGTGACAAGCGTGTCCCTTTTTTTCCTGCGCCCTTCCCGTGTCTGTTTACACTTGCTCGATTTTTAATTCACACAGGGTTCCCGCAGGATGACATGTAAATGATAGTTTGCGGTAAACTATATTACGTGTTATGCGTATACAACCACACTCTGCGCTCATCATTTGTGTGTGTGTGTGTGTGTGTGTGTGTGTGTGTGTGTGTGTGTGTGTGTGTGTGTGTGTGTGTGCGCGTGCGAGCGTGTGTGTGAGGCATATAAATATTTTACGCAGTTTGTGCCGCGTTTAAGGAGCGTGTAATTTATGAGCTCTAACAAACCAACCACCGCTGTTGTTCTAGATATTTCTTGGTTGAGAACGATTTAAATTAGTAACAGAAATCATTTTAGATACAAGTTATTATTGTAAACATGTCTTTTTTTAACGTTTGCAAAGGGTTGCGAAATAATATTTCAGAACAATTTTTTTTTGTTTTTTGTTTTGGCTGACGACAACGTGTTTTCACGACGTAACTGTGAAACATATAAAATCTAAAAATATTGTTATCGAATATTTCATTCGAGATTCTTACGTTTTTTTTTTGTAAATACACAAAAAAAAATACATGACTCTTGTAAAAATATTTGCTAAACAAATTCGCTGCATGTTTGGTAACTCAGTGTGTGTGTGTGTGTGTGTGTGTGTGTGTGTGTGTGTGTGTGTGTGTGTGTGTGTGTGTGTGTGTGTGTGTATGTATTTCTTATTATTATATTTCTTTTTGTTTGCCAGAGACCGTAAGATCTCGTGACAATATTGTATACCTACGTAAAATTATCTATACGAAACATCGTGACGCACAATTTTAGATTCCTCGACAACAAAATGAACAATTAGTGTTTATTAGTCATTGTAGTCTCGAGGTTTTTTTACTCAACTACATACTAATGAATTAGATTTTTCTTTAATGTTATTCAAAACAGCAGTGTAATTTAGCGATGGTTACCAAAATACAAAACGAATTTGAAAGTTATTAATTTGTGATTTGTGAAAACACTTCTTACACTCGCCTATATAGTATTGATATTATTGGCGTTTTGTCAAGCAACTAGATACCATAGTTACATAATAACTGTAATTTTTACACGTGAGAGTTATAACATACCAACAATCGTTTGAGACCGAATCGGTGGCGGAATAAACGGGTGAATGGTTTTTTTCTTTTTTCGAAATTGTAAGGATCCATATTAAACATCTATAGATATATTTATGCGCGCGTGAGTGTGTGATCTAGTTAGACCGGGTTTTGATTTGAATAAAATCGGTTTAACCTCAATCACATGGGACCTTAGGGCAACCAGTAAATCGTCCGAAAAGCGGTTCATTAAAACGTGGCATTGTGTTTGATTGCTAAATTGTCGAGTCCCGCATATGCGCGTTAAACTCTTTATTAATACATACTATTTTTTTTTTCATCGTCTACGAATTCTTTCTTTTTTTCCCTCACAATTACCGTTTTCATCTTTTATTATTAATATTATTATTATTTTTTTTTTCGAGTATATATTCCCCTTCGTCTGCCCAACGGGTTAAGAGGAAACGACGTTGGACGAACAGCAATTGGTCTTTATTACTCTAAACTGGTTCTGTTAATAAATTTAGATTGATACAAATGCCGTATTATAGACTAATGTATACATGTACAAATATATACACACACACACACATGTATATTTGTATAACGTATATATGTGTGTGTGTGTGTGTGTGTGTGTACTGTGACGACGGCGGCAGTGGCCCGTTCAAGAAATGCAAGCAATTGATGCGTTCTTTACATACCGCTGCCACCGTCACCGCCGCCGAACCATGAAAATAAACCGTTTTAAAATATTCGCGAACAAATTTGCAGTGTCGTTGCCGTGGTGGCGAAAGGGTTTTCGCGGAGTGCGTATATATAAATACGCGAAAAAAACACTGCCGCGGGAGAGAAAAGACCGTTGCGCGAATCTCCAGTGAGAACACAATAAAAGAGAGGGAGGAGGAGGGAATCGTAAGGAAAAAACACCCTAGGGGTAGGAAAATAAATATAAAAAAAAAAAAAAAAAAGGTTGAGTAGAAAACAATCGACGATTACACGCGTCAGACAAAGGCATCGGGTTACAGAGTGGTATATCGTTTTTCTCGCATTTTTGTGGAAACTTAACCGAGCGCGTTTAAGTACGTTACAACGATATCGTCGCGCGGCCGCTTGTTTTTTTGTTGTTATTTATTTTTTTTTAACGGGGTGGCGGCGGCGTTTCCCACGTCGGATTATTCCGTCGTGCGTTCCACACCGATCGCTCGTAATTTTCGGATCCGCCGATACGAATACTTTCAAAACGAGTAGTACAACTATTTACGCTACCGCTGCTACTGCGACTACTACTACAACTACTTATAATAATGATAATAATAATAATAATAGCAATAAAAACGTCTGACTGGTTACGATTATATTAAATGAGTGTATATTATATATATAATAGGAATACATTTAAATATTTTATATATAAACGACGGCCGGCACGCTCCGACGACGACGAAGACGGCGCACAATCGCCAAATTTCGCTATAGACGGTCGTCAAGCGCGAGCAATAATAATAATAGTAATATATATATGTATGATTGTGATCCGAACACGTCGATATTTTTAATCGTCGTCCGACGCGAAATCGCGTAGTTTACCCTTACCCCTCTCGATCGGCCTACTTTTTTCTCTTCTTCTTCTTTTTTTTTTTTTTAAATATTATAACTAAATAAATTACACTGACGCGTCGCACGTCGCTTTTTGTCGCGCGTATGCGGGTGCGTCGTCGCCTGCGCTACCACCCGTGGCACAACGTGAATATAAGTACTGATCGCTACGAGCCCGTTCGTCCGCCAAGGTTTAAAATAAAAGACGCGCGTAAAATCGCGTACGCCCGATCGCGCGGATTCCTCGGGGGTTCATCGATCTTTTGCGAGATTTATTTTTGAATAAAAGGGCGAAAAGGCGCGTGGTCCGGTATTCGACCTTCGCGCGCGGCCAACGGTTGCCAGTGTACCTATACGCGGCTCGCATTTCCCGCATTGTTCGGAAAACGCGACATTTGCAAGTGACGCGGCGCGGCTTTTGGCCGGCGGCTTGACACAAATACCGCGGACGAATGATACGAGGAGAGCGAAAAAACGATGAAAAAAAAAATAAAATAAAAATAAATAAATAAATAAATAAATAAATAAAAAAAACGAAAGAAAAAAAATAGAAAAAGAAAAACGGCCCATGCGTTTCGCGCTCACCGAAATAAACAGGGCGCGGCGACGGGACGAGGGTCGGCGCGGTGGCGGGTCGCTCAGCACGCACCACGCCGCCGGTATCGAGGTTATATAGGCTCTCGCTGTCGTTCTTCGTTTGCCAAAAAAATAGTTAAATAAATAAAAAAAAAAAAATATTAAAACCCCGTCGACAAATCGTTTTTATATTAACACTGCACCGTCACAAATCTTGAGCGTTGCATACACACACACACGCATACTCGTTCTATTCGACAAATTTACAAATATATATATAAACACGATGTGCTATTTTGTATTTATTTATTCTTTTCCGATTTACTGACCTTGGGCATTGGTGTAGGTCGGCGTCGGCACCGTGAGCGGCGCGGTGACTGCCGAGTGCGGCGACAGGGTCTGAATGCCCAGTGACGTCATTGCGGCTGTGGTACCGGCCGCGTCCCTGCAGTGCGCCGGCGGCAGGGGTACGATCACCGACGGCGAGACGTGCTGCTGCTGCTGCTGCTGTTGCTGCTGAAAATCATAAGAAAACATGAAAATCCGTTCGAAACCTAATCACAACTCGACGTACACGTCATACATTAAGAACTTAATTATACAAATAAATACGTGAGAGGATCGACGCGATCGCGTACAATATGTTTTTCAACGCGATTCGTAATGATATAATATTTCAAACCGGGGCCGAGTGAGTGACTCGCGTGGAGCAAGTAAAAAAGATTTTTTTTTTCACCACGACTGTGGGGCGATGACGTATACTTTTTACGTTATTCGCAATATCACGACGATAACTATGACGATATAATATATCGATCTGTGCTATCGGATAGATATTTTATTTATTACGTTTTGACTTTTCGTATATCATGCGACGGCATTTATATTGCGTATATCCGATTATAATTATAGGCAGATGCGTGCAGATGTTCTTTTTTATTTATTGTAATAGTTTTTTTTTTTTTTTTTTAATTAACGTTAGACCGTTCGGAGTCTATGCCAACATTCACGTATGTAAAACTGCAATTAATATAATTCCTTCGCCATGTCGTTATATTTAAATCGTACTTTACACTATTGTACATCGTTGCGTATACACACACACACACACACACACACACACACACACACACACACACGATTCAACCGCCGCATCGACAACGAACGATTAAAATATCATAAATACATAATATATTATTATTTCGTCCGCGTGTGAGTGTGTGTGTATAATAATTATACCCACGCTCTACAGAGCATCTCAGAGGAGGCGATCTCAGTACGCGTTGTACACTGTACAAATACGTACTATGACGTATACGTACGCTGCAGCTGTGGTTAATTTATGATCCCGCGGGTTTAATAATCCGGTAAGTGTGTGTGAGTGTGATATTTCCTCGAAACGGAAGTAACACCCCAGAAACGAGACGTAGGAATATAATATATTATTATTATTATTAGTATTATATAGTTACACGTGTAGCGGCCGCCGCAGTTTTTAACCGAGATGGTGACGACAAGATAATACCCGAGTTTTTATGATGTACGTATGTGTATAAGTACACACACACACACACACACACAGGCTCGTCACAGTCATCGCACTGCCGTAATCGTCGTCGTTACAATTACGTTATAATTGTTATTAGGTATTAAAACGGGTGTGCACTAACACACACGTATTGTATATGTATAGGTACCATCAGAGAGTGCAGTGTATACGTGTTATTATGATTACTAGATTGTACTGCGACCGTCGAGACGAGAAAAACCGAGGAGAAAAATATAAACACGATCGGACGTTTCCCCGCGGCGCGGCGGTGTGCATATATAAACTTAATCCTTACGCGCGCGTTAAAAAAGGCGATTTTCGCACAAGTACGTGTAACGATTGTGAACGCGAAGTATTTCGCACACATTCGGGTAATGCGCGAACATCTGTGTGTACGTCGGTCGTGTATTGTTGTAATACACTGACTCACACGCACAACACGCGTGTATATATTTATAATAATAATAATAATAATACATAAACGTATTGTATGGGTGCAGCGACGGGTCGGGGCGGGGGTTGAGACGATGGCGAGCGGGCGGTATTGGATTTTTCGCATTTCACTCGGATGAGAATACCGAATAAGAGAGAATAATATTATTACGAGATTGTGCAATCGTCGCCGCCGCCGTCGTCGTTCCTTTTAACAACAATGGCCACGACGTTCGTGACGTACGGCAGTTACACGGCTATAATGTGTATTACCCATACGTCGCCGCCGCTGCAGTGGCAGTTGTAAGTCCGATGTAATAGTAGTAGTAGTAGTCTGTAGTAGTAGTAGTATTTGTAGTAGTATTTGTAGTAGTAGTAGTAGTATTTGTAGTAGTAGTAGTAGTATTTGTAGTAGTAGTTGTTGTTGTTGTACACAGCGTGGTGCTCGGCGGCGGCGACATAACGAAATCATTTGCATACGATTCACACGGGGAAGACGGTCGCGCGGAGAGGAGACGACGACCACGAGAGACTCATAACATAATATATATATATATATCGCCGGCGGCGATCGTAATAATCATTATTGTTATTATATATATACATTTAAAAGACGCGTAATATGTGTGCGAACTGCGTGTACGGAGGTAACACGTCGCGACGGTGAAAAACGCCGCGGCACAATAGTATCCCATCGTCGTGCGATGTTTTCGGCATGAATAATACGACACGTATACGCATAATATGTATATATACATTATGCATATATATATGTATGTGTTTTATTTTTTTTTTCCGTCCCGGAGTTCGCGAGGGTAAAAAATATCGGTCGATTCTTTCACCTGCCCGCGACGATATTTACAATAATAATAATAATAGTGATAATATTGTTTTGTAAAAGGGTTAAATATTAAATACGGTCTTTTCGCTCGGCGTGACGGCGAGAAAAGACGAGAAATGATTTTTGGATTTTAACGTCCCGCGGGGAACCCAACCCGTCGTCGTAGGTCCGTGCGCGCCCGTCACCGTATACGTTTGCGTTATCTGTGCATACGCGGTGTTTTTTATGTTTTATTATTGCCTCCACGTCGTTATTATATTATTATTATTATTATTATTATTATACTGCCTAACCGTACGGTGTATACGTTTATGCACGTACGCGATATTATGTGCAGCGCGTCTAAAAGAAACAATAAACGAGTACGCGAGGAGACGGGGAAAAGGAAGACGACGACGACGACGACGGCGCAGTGTTGTAAAAAACGTAAAAATGAAAAATAAAAAAAAAAATAAAAATAATAGTAATAATAAATCCAGAACCACGGGGGATTCGACGTGAAGGAATAGCAGAAAAGGAACACACACACACACACAACTCGCGTATTATTACAATACAAAACTTCTGCGATTCCAAAACGCGGATGTACTTGAATAATTGCAGATTCTAATAAAAGATAGACAGAGGTTATTATTCTTTCTCGGTAGGTATAGTATAATGTACGCGTACGTACCTATGTATACGTATAATATGCGCGTACACGGCGTCGTCGTGTGCCCGCGCCTCACCGCCCCTCCGGTCCTCCCCTCAATACCCCGGCGCGTCCGTCCGCCGTCGAGTTTTCGCCGAATTTTTTTTATGATTTCGCAAACATTATTCGCGAACCACCGCGTCCACATACGGAGCACGGGGCCGAGGGGACGCAGAGCGCTTATTTGAATTTCTGAACGGAAAACACGCGGGTAATGAATGTCGCGCGCCTTGTTTTTTTTTTTGTTTTTTTTCTGCAAAGATCAATTCTTGCTTTTTTTTCCTTCCTTTTTGTAATATTATGTGTATAAATATATATATAAGGTCATGTTCATTGTTCATGTAACCAATACGAGCGCGCGCGTGTAGATCAAGGATTTTCACGAAATCCGAATCGCAATTTTTACACGTATTGCGAAAATGCGAGATCTGCACGCACGTGCGCGTGCGCGCGTCGCCGCCGTTTCGCGCGATCGAAATCCCGCGTGCGCGCGTACCGTATACGAACACAATAAATAAAACGTATGGAATAACACGCGGTGTGCGCACGCGAATAGTTTGACTTTTCGGAAAACAATAGCGACTTTCGTAGAACGCAATGAGCATAATTATTATTTTTTTTTTCACTTATATTGTTTTTAATTATAAAACGAAAAAAAAAAAACGTATTACAATACTGTACACGGGGATTGATGACGATCGAAACTATTGTTAGAGCTGCTGCTGCATCGATCGCAAAATCAGCTGATTCAAACGTTATTATTATAATTTTTGTTATTATAATATTGTTGGTTGTCAACAAATATTTACCGAGAACATTAATCGTGTAATATTATAATGTATACGTATAGAACATTGAATAGAATCAGAATCTTTCACTTGTTTCACCTATGTTGGTAAAAAAAAAAAAAACATAAATAACATAACATAGATAACTGTTTTTGTTTTGAATTCGAAATACACACACACACAATAATACACGATAAGGTCTTGGAATATTTTGACGTATTACGTACAAAGTGAAGAATTAATAATTTTGCTGTCGATAGGCAATGTTCTCGTCTGCCTATTTAAACTAAATATTATTATTATTATTATTATCGTAAAAATCGTAATTGCACGTATGCAATGCGCGCAAAAATGTAATTCGTCACGAAAAAATCCGGTTCGAAACTCGTAGAACGGTTTTAGTTATTCGCTACGGTTTTCGTGTTTTACCGACGTTCGCGCAACATATATAGTGCAAAAGTGCAAACTGCATCGTTGTTAAGGTACGCGCACGGCTTGACGAACGACAGTCGGACACGGGCACAAAGCACATCACACCGTGCAGGTATAGCCGCGCGGTTTTATACGCGTATAACAATACGTTCCCGTTGGGCAGTAGCGGATCCGAGACGATCGCGGGCGACGTTCACGACCGCAGGAGAAGTCGGGGATGGGAAAATAAAAGATGAACGACGGCGAAACGTTCGCGACCGCGTCGCCGTTCGGTCTACGCCAAGAGGTGTGAACACGCTTTGAGCAGCCCACGAGGATCATAAAAAAACACCAAAGGATTTACCGGGCGAACGGAGACATACCCGTCACTCGAGAAATCACGGTATACCCTATAAACCGCCGGACCACGCGCGTGTTTACCACAATCAAGCTCATTTGACGCCGATAGGACAATCACTGAGACAATCACCGAATACAACCGGTTCGGTATCTAGACGATCCCGGAAACGAAAGACGTCCGGCGGAAAAACATATTACCGGGACTCCTCCCCCCCCCACGGCTCGAATTCTGAATATTATTATATTTCATTGATTTCGTTCGCAGTCGAATATTGTAATATTTCGTTTTAACGTAACGCGTATTTTATTACTATTAACACCAATATCGCCGCCACTGACTGACACAGCCCGAAACCGGTAGTCCGAAATACGTCACGGGCGAATCGTATACAACGGCATACGCGGCACGCGTGTGAACAAACACGAGTTGGTGTACCTAAAACTTCCATGTGTTTTGTTCGCGGAAATCGTTCGACCGTTTTGTCATTTAGCTACAATAGCGAGTACGTCACGTACGCCAACGCGCGCGTACAGGAAGACGGAGTGATTTTTATTTTTTTTTAATTTTTTTTTTTTTGATTCTCTAACAGAACCGGAAAAAAATTTAGAAAGCGCCGACGGACGTCGTCGGCAATAACGGCCGCGTTTCGTAGGTACGTTACGCACAAGTCGTCGGGCGAAAAACCAGCGGCGGCGGCGGGTCAAATGTCGATCTCGCGCCGAACGATCGTCGAGATGGATGTGGCACGATCATTGTATTTAATTAGTACCGCGTACACGTATAATATCTGTATGGCGGCTGATCGACCGCCGCACAACGTAACAAAGGTTAAGATGTATCACGTCGTATCGCACGTCGTACTCGTGACGCCACACCACCGATCTCGCGTGAAATAAAAAAAAAAAAAAATCATTTCGAAAATATTTTTTAACACTGCTACATTATTTGCAGGTGTATATATTTTGTCCCTGACGAAACGAATCCGAAGACTGTGAGATGTGCGTAAACGGTTTTCGACCAGTTTTTCGAAATGGGCGTAGCACGTTCGGGCACAGAGCAATATTTTCACCCGGAATTTCAGAACACGTTTGGGCACAGCAGTTTTATTAATATTGCCACATTTCAGTGTATTCTATGGTTTATAAATTTTCGAAAACGATAAACTCCATCCATATTATAGATTACCACGGACCAAGACTCTGAAAACGTCAGTTCAGTCAGCACAGTGACGATATCGATTTTACCGTTGGGCATTATCACGAACATTTTCGAGATACGACGCGCGAAAACATTTCGAGTGAACACGGACGGACAGAAGGCGAATTTTACCTGGTCGTCGCTCGCGAACGCTACAATGAGACTATAGCGATTTTTACGAAAACCGTCATTCCTACGTAGCGAGAAAATTTGGGTTTGCCCTCCCATACGAGTCGTGTTTTTTTCCACACACCCAAACGTTATGTTCGTTTGCACGAAAACGTGTTAATTTTAAGGTCGACGTACCTGAACGCGTTGCGGTCGTCGAAAAGTTATGTAACAGAGTTCACTTAATTCGTGCAGTTAAAAAAATAAAAAAAATATGAGGGTACTATATAATAATCATCGTTATTATTTACTTGTTAGAGAACTTAATCGGGAGAGTCACGGTTTATTGATTTTATTCTTTTTTTGTCGTCGAAGACTGTAGGATTCATCGACGCCTACTTTTCACGTTACAGTCGAGGCATGTGTAGGTGATACTCAACAGACTACTTCGTACAGTTATATAATGCTCGTGAAGACACGTTAATTACTGTACAGAACGCATATCTCGTGTGAGAGTCCGATATCACCCCACGGCTTTTGATTTCCGTTGATCGGTCTAAAAGCACGGCGATTAATAAACAAATTGACATTATTGTCGTTTATCGTTTGCCGTTTGCCTCTGTTTTATTTTTCGTCTGGTTTCTAGCCGAAAACATCAACGATCTGCGGTAATTTTTATCTCGTAAACGACCGAAATAATAACATAATATCATGACGTGGTTGTTCGCATATCGTGTAATCAACAAAATATGGTTACACCAGTCGCGCCGTATAAATAATAATATAATATAGCAGTCGATTCGACTTGCGTGTTTGTTGAATATTCCCGGTATTATCGGTCTCGTGCATGTGAGGAGATACGATATTTTCTCGTTTACCCGCGCTCGTTTGTGAACACATCGTATACCAAGTGAATTCAAAAGAAAATCGCAGGAAAAAGGCGGGAAAACTATGTGACACGTAGACGGCAAAAATAAAGAAATAAAAAAAAAATAGAAAAATAGGAAAATCTATTCGTTTAAAAAAAAAAAAAGGCTATTCGTTTTATACGAATACTTTACGCTGTTATTCGTATTCGTCAAAGTCCGCAAACACGTGCGTTTCTCGTCGACGACTCGAACACGTCGGGAAAAAAAAATAAATAAAAATTGCGCAAAATCGTCGGCCCGTGCGGAAATTCCGAACCCGCATTCTGACCGACGTCGTCACCACGCGTCATACAACGTGTAATTATTATTATTATTATTATTATTATTATTATTTACACCGTCGTGGCGACTGTGTAATAAAATGTAAAATCGCTAAACGCGACCGGTATAATACAATTATGCATACAATAAAAAAAAATAAAATCCATACATTGTTTTTTTTTTTTTACCTCCAATATATATTTTTTCGCTGACGTATACGCGTCCCGTATAATATTATAATAAATACTTTTCACAATACTACTCTGCAAACGTTTACACGTACGTTTTACGAAAACTACATATATTTCAATATTATGATGACGACGTTATTGTATGAATTTCTATAAAATGCGCGCAATCGACTCGTGCCGGCGCATATCGACGTGTTATAGGTATTATGCCTCCATATTGGTTGTTGTTTAGGCGTTTGAAGAACACGAACGTACACGTGAAATAACGCGAGTACATCGCGTACGTGAAGTTTTTACTGCAGCACGTAAATAATAAAAAAAAATAAAAAAAAATACGAGCGGGGTCGTTTTAACGCCGCGATTTCTGTGGCCCATCTCAAAAGTAGCCGTACACGCGGTTTCGAGTGTTTGAATTCACAAGTTTTGCACGGTAAAATGTTTTTTGTCGCCGAATTTCACGTCGTCGTCCGTCCGAGTAGAGAAGGTATCGCCTACGCGGCTGCTATGCGTAATACGTAACATACACTTTAAACGCAGCTCTTCGGTTCGGGTTTATAAGTAAAACGTGTACATGTTAATACGTATTTTGTATGATACACATAAAATAGGCGCGTAAAATACGCAAATAAACCGCGATAAGCCGTTATGTGCGGACGGAAAATCGCATTGTTCCGGACGCGCATAATTTGCAAATTCAAATCGTTCGGGGTTCCAAAAGCAGAGTAAACGTTTGACGTGTCGTTCGAACGATAAACGTACGATAAACACGTGTAGTTTTTTTTTTATTTCGATTACTGTAACACGTTACACGGTAGTAGGTACTATGGTAGAAGAGCCGACGCTGTGGCCGGCCGACCGGAACGAGGTGTTTATATACGTATAAAACGAGATATATGTGAGTGTGTGTGTGTATATTTATTAGGCACATAATTCGTCCGTTGTACACGCGATAGTGGTGCAGTATCGGACAAGAAAACCTGATAATTATCGCTCCGCGGCGTAACAACAACAATAATTAAAAACTCGGGTTTACATCTGGTAGAAACGACTCGTACGAGACGAACGGACGGGGCGAGAAGGGAAACAAAATCATAACGACGTGTTTTCAATTCCGTTCCGGTCCGGATAGCTCTGCTCGCCCTGCAGACAACACACGCGCGCGCGCCACAGACCACAGTCGTCATACGAGTGTTTTGTTGTCGGAACAAAACTTTTTTTTCCGCCCCGAGTGTGTATGGACGTGCCGAGTGCTCGGGCTGCGGGTGGCGACGGGTCGTGCAGTTGTAATACGCCCGCGAGCCGGAAAAAACGATAATTTTCATTCCACGTAAACATGGAAATGATTTGTGACAGTAAATCGTCGTCGTCGTATGCACGAGGGATTAATTTTATCGTTCTATTAGTGCGCGTGCGTGCGCCGGCCGCAAGGATTATAATAATAATAATATTAACGATATTAATAATAATATGAGAGAAATCACGAAAAGACTTTGCGAGCTGTGACACATCATAAATACGTGTACACTTACACGCGCGCGTTTTACGTGAAAACGGACTGCTCGCAGTGATCCGACGTCGCGGACGGAAATAAATCACGATCAGTGGTACATATTTTTTTTTTCCAGACACGTTGCGTACACGCGTTATCGAGGTACACAACGTCGCTCGTTCGATATTGTCGCGCGCGGTCGAGGCGGCGTAAAGAGATTTATATCGTTTTGCAATAACAATAATAGTAATAATAGTAATAATAATAATAATATTTCGTTCGAGTGGAGTTTGAGCGGAATTAGGTAATGCGAATCGCGCGAAAACGAAAATTGTCCATGCAAACGCCCTTCGAAAAACGCTAAAATCTCATTGTCGTTCGGATATCGCATTGTGCGTATGGTTTTTTTCTTTTTTTTTGTTCATTCTTATTATTATTATTATTTTTTTGCAGTTCACTTTACTCTTTTATTATTCCACGCGGCGAATTTTTTCGCTCTCTTCGCTCTCCCTCCCTCCCTCCCTCTCTCTCATCCGCCGCCAACTCGGCTATTTAGACCCCGCCCGTGGCCGCAACACCGCCACGCCGTCGATTCGCATCATTATTATTCGCGTCCGCGCGAAAAAATTATTCCGAAATAAATTTACGTGCGTCATGACCCTCGCGCGCGCGAGTGCGCGTGTGCGTTACATAGACGCGCGTACGTTTACCATAATGCACCGCGTTCGATACATAATAATAAAAATAATATTATTATATATATATTTATACATTCGTCGTTGTGCAATATGACGGCGGCGGCGGCGGCGATGGAATACCTTAAAAAAAAAAAAAATCGACGGATTTCCGCGGCTGCGCACACAAGTTTACGACTTATAGTATATACACGTATTTGTATAGACGTAAGTGTGTACGGGTAATAAATTGAAATTCGTGAAAAAAAAATTCGCGATGGAAGTCGAACGACGTGGAGGACGGGGGAATGGAAACCGAAAAGAAAAAAAAAACGACGCGATGACAAACATTTTCCATTTGTCTAGATATTATTATTATTATTATTTATTAGGTGTGTGCGTATATTGTATATTGTATTGTATATACGTGTGTGTAGGTACGTACGCGCGACGATATTCGTTTCTGATTATTATACGAAACGAGTATTTATTAATACGGCAGTAAAATGTAGTCGACGACGACAAATATTTATAGGTACGCCATTATAATAGAGATTTATATCGCCAAGGTGATTATGATGCGTGCGCGCGCGCGCGTTTACGTCGACGGCGACGACCACGACGAAAGTCGTACACGTTAACGTCGTAACCGTACATATTGTTATTACTATTATTATTATCGCCGCGTCCGTGTCGCGGACACACGAATAATAATCGATAAAATTCGCAATTACGCTAGAGAGTACGACGACGACGATATTTATTACAATTAATAAATGTACGATATTATACGGCCACCGCGTGTTCGTGATTTACGCGCGTTTTCCCGCGAATAACGGACGATAATCTCTGTTCGATTATGGACGGCGGCGGCGGCGTGCCGAGGGTGCGATATAAAATTAACAACAGACCTATTACCACCGACGACGATTCGATCATCGGCGAGTCGGCAAAATCCGTCGTTAAACCGGCGACGATTAAATTTTTTAACGCGCGATTATCGCGTCTGCGTCTCCGTCGAGTAGATGTCTGTCGTATACGACGAGACGATCCCGTGGCGTGTATACAAGACGACGACGAAGCAGTGGCGTCATTTGGAGGGGGGGGCAACTCATACATTTGCCACAGTCTAGTGTTTAGCTGCTCAGTCTCTCAAGTCGGTCCATATGAAAAATATAAAATATACAAAAAAAAAATAAATAATAATAATAATAATAATAATAAAACCATTAAACCTGTAGAAAATAAATTATGAATACAATTATTGACTACATTTATATCATTTAAATGATAAAATTGAGATACGGGCACTCACATATTGACATACCCAAATGCTAAATCGGTACACTGTACTAAGTACAAAACGTCGTTATTTTTAGACTAATACCTTAGTGGACTAGTTTAGTCTATGAATATTATAGTCGTTACAATTCCACCCGTAAGAAAAGATATTTTCATATTATTATCGATTTGTATACAAACATTGATTAAATAATAAATACGTATTATTCAATCTATTCGAATGCAGCCGAATAATCGAAGTCTTCTTGATATTAATATGACGAATACGAATGAAGATTATGAATAATACTTTTTCACCCCTTATGAACATAATTGAAGTTGGATAATACATTTTAGTCGGCATAAAAAAAAGTTCAGTCGGCTTGTCAGTAAATGGTCGCCCCCTAGTCTAGAAAAAACTGAAATGACGCCACTGCCGGACGAAGACGCGCGCTCGACCCAAAACGCTTTTACACGTTGTCGTAACGTCCGTCGTCGTCGTCGTATTGTCGATTCTACAACACTCATAGCCCGTACGCATGCCATATACGTAGGTATTATTATGTGATGTACACGCGCGCGCGCTCGCCGCCGCTCGCAAAGTATCGTCGCATTATTATTAATATTCACTCACGGTTGTAGGCTAACCTATACAACAATCACACTATTTTTTTATTATTATTATTATTATTTTTTTTTTTTAATATTTAATATTTAATATTTTTTTTTCCATACACATTTACATTCACAAACATAAAATGTACGACACACCCATTATTCTCCGCCGGCTTTCTAGAGCCGATTTGCACACAATGCCGAAACGTTTAATGGCTCTCGTCGTCGTCGTCGCCGTCGCCGTCTCACTACTACGCCTTGTCTAATGTTGGCCGATCCTTAAGAGTGATGTGTGCGTGTGCACACACACACACATACATTGTTCGGTATATTTTTCGGTATATTTATACGGACAGATATACACACACACACACACACACGCGTGGTATGAACAAACTGCAAACACGTTATGGAATTCCTAAAGTGTCGTCGTCGTCGTCGTTATATAATCGCATTGGCATAATTACACCCCGCCGCACGGTCGGACGACGAGGGTAATTACGGTAATTACGTTTGTAATTGTTTCGCGTGATTTTCTACTTTTTTTCACTCCCCCATTTCGTCGATCCTCTTTTGTACCGGATCCTGCACTCGTTATCCGGTGGAAGATTTTCGAAGCTCCTCCGCGCGTGTCCGCTCGTCGTAACCTCGTCCCGCGAACACACCTCGCGTAGGAGACGCGCGCATAAACTATCGCGTATAAAATACGTTCTTATTATTTCGAGTCAAACCGTGTGTGTGTGTCGTCGTGAACCGATTATAATACTAGACGACGTTACGTGGTGTACACTGTAGGACTGTGCGATTATTTTATCGTAATCGATTATTTTTAACGAATGATAAATAATCGAATAATCGAATAATAATCGAATAATCGAATAATAATCGAATAAATGATTAATAATCGAATAACTACAATTTTAAACATGAAAATATAATTATAAAAGGGGGTGTTCAAACTTAAAAGACGAATTCAAGATGTTGGATATATATCTGCATTTAAGCATTCGTTGAATAAGTCTAAAGTTTTTAGCGTTTACATAAAACAATATGTCCATCAAAAAGAAGTGGAAAATCATAATAAAATATTGTGTTTGTATTATTTAAGTTGACTGAAATTACTGAATCAAAACGGAGAAATATAGAAGAAAGTAGTAATTGATGTTTACCCGGACGGCCGGACGAAGAAGAGTGACGAGTATAAATAATATAGAAACATTTTGTAACAGAAATGTACTTAAAATTTTTACGAATAAATTGATTGACCCAGAACAATTATTTGATTATTCATATTACTATTATTAGAACATTATTGAGTACTCGATTGTAAATTATAATTCGACGATTATTCGGTTAATCGATTAATCGATTACTATTCGAGTATTCGATTAATCAAATACTATTCGAGTATTCGAATAATCGTACAATACTCTCAAAATATTCAATTAATCGATTATAATCGAAAATTATAAAAATAATCGATTATTATGGGGAAAAAATAATCGCACAGTCCTATACACGTGTACCTGTAATAATACGAGTACGCGAGCACTGTGCCGACTACCACACTCGGAAAGGCAATATTATATAAATATATGTGAGATCGATAAACTCTTTGGCGTTTCAAATAGGATCTGCGCGACGGCGGTGAACTATATAATATAAAATGTATACATGCACATACATATTATATTATATTATAACGTACGAGGAATAGTTTTTCGTCGGGATCTCTGCCGTCGTCGTCGTCGTCGTCGTCGTGTATTGAATACCGCGCGGCGCTGCACCCGCGGACAAGGTCTTTATATTACGACGGGGGTGGCGACAGTGGGTGCGGGCGAGGGAGCCGACGGGGTGAATTGGTTCTGCTTTTTTGAACGTGACCGACCGACGCGCGCGAGCGCATGCGGTCTTACGACGTTACGTATGCCGTGTGCGCGCGTGCGGGCACAAATCGTTTTTCCATAAGTCAATTTTCTACGCGAGGGTTATCGGCGCGGCCTCGTCTCTACCGCGTATTTACATGCGCGCTTACGACATTATACCGTTCGCGTCACAGTCGCGAGTTTTTTGAGAAAATCTAGTGCGCACACACACACAAGCACGTGCACAACTGATATTGCGTGTGTACGAGTGCACGCGGTTACCGCGAGAGAAATAAAAAAAAAAACTAACGTATATCGACAATATAATGCGCTTTAACTCGAAAAGAGAAAGAAAGAAACGTCGGAGAGACGACGTAATAATGTGTACGAGACGAGCCGAGTGGTAGTGGAGGCGGCGGTGGCGGGCGCCGTGGCTTTTAAAAACTATAACGAGACCGAGTTTCAGCGGCTGGTGTGTGGCGGTGGCGGTGGTGCCGTCGCAGTTGCAGTACCTATATAGAAAACTATCGGAAAGTGCATTCGTGCATCACCGAGTTCATTGGCGGGTATATATATGTATTGGTTTCGAAGCATGCTCACTCTATTTTTAACCCTACGTACGTTTCATTTTTTCATTAAAATTCAAAAGAAGTTAATAGAATTATATTTCTATGAAAAAAAAAATTATTTCATTATTTTTTATTTACGTGATTTTTCAAGGTTTTCAGTTCTTTAAATTATTGTAACTATTACTTAAAAGATAATATTTTGAAAATAAACACTTTAGAAATGTAGAAACGTTGTAATTTACATTTGTATTATTGGACCGATGGTTTAGAAGATAAACATATTATAATAAATATTAAGTTTGAAGTATATACCTAGTTTAGGAGTAGTGGCAAAACGTTTTGACTGGGACTCCTGCTACTCGTCACGACTGTACTTTTAAAGTAATTATATCTCTTAGACTACCGGTCTAATAATACGAATTCAAATACCGAAAAAACTTGAAAATCGTGGAGATGAAAAATATTTCGTAAATTCGTATTAATTGAAGTGTTTTAAACCGCACGTAAAAGTGAACATAAAGTCGACCATTTGAAATACACTCTTTAGAGCAGTGATGCTCAACGTTTTTTCTTCGGCGGGCCACTTTGGTAAAAACAATTATTTTCAAGCGGGCCACAAAGTAAAAAAGCACAAAAATAATACATATTACGTATTAGACTTGTTTTCATACCTTTTATTACGTATTGAAAAGATTATGGATTGAGGTACACTTCGTCGTAGGTACACGTCATTAGTTTGATCAACTTTGAGGATATGAACATTTAAATTTCAACCAGATTTTTCATTATTACTTAAAGAAATACAAGCTCAAATTGCACATTGAAAATAAGTGTAAAACATTTTTGTGTAGTTTTTAGTTTTATCATTATAATATCATTATTATTGTAATTTTAAAATATTTATTTGAAAAAATTCATAAATTAATAGAAAAAATATTTTGTGATTATTTTACTTTTGTTTTAATAATTGTTTTTATTTTCGAAAATTCGTAAAGGGGCCACATAGAATACATTCGCGGGCCGCGGGTAGGGCACCAATGCTTTAGAGTTACCCGATAGTTGTGTATATATATATATATGTTCAAAGTACTTATAATAATATGGTAAAAATGTGACGAGATCGCGATTCATCTCGGCGGGCAGAAAGGGCGCGAAGACGGATTCGCGAGTGCGTACGTATCGTGGAATATTTTCACATCCGTCCAGTAAACCGATATTTTGTTCATTATCGTTGACATTATTATATGCACCACGTCGACGGTCGTGTGTGGTTTTTTAGACGTCGTCTGTAACGAGACGCGGTCGCGGAGAAACTGCAACGTGGAAATTACCTTTTGCGTGGGCGACGACGGTGCCGAATTCGCCGGACTGGAACGGGGACTGGGCGACGAGACGCTGGTCGGCTTGTGTTGCTGGGCCGCCAACAGCGGCAGGCCCAGGGCCGGATACAGTCCCACGCCTCTGGCGGCCAACGTTTTCAATATGCGACCTGCAACAAACGGTAATAACGATAATCACGGGTATAATATAAAAAAAAGAAATATCGTATTAATTATTTTCGTTTTCGTTTTCGTTTTTTTTCCAACGGAAACAAAGTCGAGTACACACGGATACGCCGATACGAACGCGTAATATTAAAAACGTGCGGTGGTGTGTCGGTGCGTCGCTCGTGTGTCGGTTCGCTCGTGTATGTTACCTATGTGTGCAAGCTCGTGTACGCGGGAGCGCTAACACAAAAACCCCCGAAGAGACTGGCTGCGCCGGGCCGCGGCATTTACATAATCAACGCATTAGTCATTGTGTCACAGACGGACGTGAAATAAGGTAAACACGAAACCGGAGCAAAAATAAAAGAAAGAAAAATCGTGCTCTCTCTGCCGCGCCGCGGAGCCCGCCGCCGATGTTCCGCGCGCGGTATAGAGAAACCGATGACGCCTTTGGGGCAATTTTTGTGTACCTGTCAGTCGGCGAGAGATAAGCATTTTTATACGTATACGTTTAATACGCGTACACACACACACTCATGTACATAATATACATATACATATATATATTATAAATATATTTATATGTTATGTATTATACACACAGATATACACGTATATTTTTTATTTCATATTTGTATCGCGGTGTTGGTGGAACGCCACGGGCGTCAGTAGCACACCGCCATGTTTATTATGCGTAATGAAAATGCGGTTCGTATATATAATAATGTGTATGTATACCGTATTGTGTGTGTGTGTGTGTATGCGCGTATAATATTTTATTATTATTCGTTTTATTATTTATCGTCTTTGAATAAGACACACGTTTATCATTTTTATTCTCTTTCTTTTGGCAAAAATCGTGAAGTGAATATTTTTTTTTACACGAGAAATCGTGCGAGAAGTTACAAAAACAGAAAAAAAAAACTGAACTGAACCGAACGTCAAAAATCCCCGAGTGTATGACGTATCTGGAACGACGACGACGACGAACGTGACGACTCCGGCGCGGCTGACGGCCGAACGCGGGGGTAATACACAAATTCGATACCACACGCCGCCGACCGATCGTAATAAAAGTCGACTGGAGATTGCAGTTTTTCTTTTTTTAAATTACAACGTTATCGTGGCACACGAACGCACGCACAATCGATTGTAAAAACATGTCGTCAACACTATCGTTTGTATTATAAACGTACACAATTTGACGTCTGCAAATAAAAACCACCGTAATAAAAATAGTTTACCGAGTCCTTCTGGCGTAATTTTTAAAAAATACCGTATACCATTTATTTTTCCACACTCCGCTGCTACATGCCGGGTCGTCTGACCTTTTATACGTAAATTATTATTGTTATTTGTTACCGTTTAACGAGTAGCCCCTTTTGGAATAATTTACTGTTTATTTATTTTTTTTTTTTTCGACGAATCGAATTTTATTGATTAGTTTCGCTGCCGTTAAAACATCACGTTAATTTTTTCCACCACGGTTATTAGGTAATTTACGTGTTTGTAAAGAACGTCGTAATACATTTATTTCGCGTATTTAATTTATTTAAAACGATTTATTGTCGGATCAACGATATTGTAAAGATTAAAAAAAAAAAAACAAATATATTTTTATAATTTTCTAAAAATATCGGAAATTTTACAACTTGGACTTTTGCACGCGTGCAGTGTTCAAGCGGTCGTTATTTCTCGTCAGCGTATAATATTGTGTTTTATAATATGTAAAAATACGCCCATTATCGTCATCGAGTTACGACCGTTTGGTCGGCGCGTAACACGTTAATCTCGTCGACACGGATCACGGTAGGTAATCGTAGGTTTGTGCTTTTCGGCTTCTACTTTTTTTTCCCCAATTTTTTTTTTCGCCTCCGAAACGACTGTATCGCGTGAGAAGTCGAATACGGGCTCCCGGATGCGCGTTTACACGTAAAATTAAAATGTGTTCTCCATCCACTACAAGGATATTCGACTAATTTATTGCCGTTTTATTTATTTTTCGTCTCGCGCCCGTATGATACCGATTTTTTTTCATATAAAAATACACCACCGTTTGTAACTATATAATAATATAGCATAATAAATGTGCACGTATATATATATCATACACATCTTTATCTAACAATAAATACGCCGTATATAATATATATATAGAGCTCGAACGATCTGCATTTCACCCTGTTCGCGTGGACGAGTTCAATCCGTTTCCCATTGTGCTCCAGGGACCCGTAAAAGTGGAGCACAATGAGATAGTAATGTGACACCCGGTAAAAAAAAAAAAAAAAAAATAATAATAATAAATAACAAAAAATTCGAGTGTTTCGGTTATTTCGTTCCCGTCATTACCGTCTTAATCCGTGTGCGCCAGTGTGTCGGGGCGCGATCAACGAGTCTCTGCGCGGACAGACCCTCGACCCCCGTGTCACACTTGTCCCCCCTCGGTATTACGCATTTTTTTATTTTTTTTTGCACAAATATTCCTGCTGCCGAGCACGAGGGTTTCCGTAAAATGGGTAAATATTATTTGCGGTGGAAACTGTTAATAACCGTACACACACACGCACACACGGCGTTCGAGCTCTCGTACCACTAACGCGCGCACCACACTCTAGTCGTCCCCTTCGGCGGCAGTTTGATATCCTCATTATTATATTATATATATACGCGACGCGACGACGCGGCACACACACACGCACGCAGGGGAGATCAATTGAACAGGTTAAAAGCTATATAAACGAGAGGTTTTATTATTATTATTTTTTATTTTTTTTTTTTACTCCGCATAATATCCTGGGACCGGGAGAATTTTTTTACGTTTTTTAAAGGGGACTAATGGATGACATCCTATTTTGTTCCCACCGTGCTTGGGCGTTTAACCCGGAATATGATTTTGCGAAAAAACACATAGCGCACATAGCAGCTGACAAGATAGGTGGGTATACGTACGTACGTACGTGTGTGTAGGTACACGCGGTGCGCCGGCCGCGTACGCTCTATTGTAGGCAACTCGGCTGGATACTTTTACGATTCGACAATAAAAATAATAGTAATAATAATATTAAAAGAGAAGGCTTTGATGATAGAGTTAGATTGCGTGTGAATGGCGAAGATCGTTTTTCTTCTTTTTTTTTTTTTTTGCAAGTCCTCGACGGAAAGGTACTTATAAAAAAAAAAAAATACTAACGGTCTCTACGGAGGAAAGACCCCAAAGTTCTCGTCTCCCCAAATATGAATGATATTCGAAAAAAGTTTTTTCTTCTCTCGTTCGTATTTCACACATTATTATAAACACATACACTTCAACGGGGCAATAAAATACGCCAGTGGCATTTTTCTTGTTGTTTTTTTCTCTTTTCTTTACTAGCGGTCCGCCAAAACGATTCGTCCGTTCGTGGTTTTCGCTCGTCGAGAAATGTCGTCATGGTCGGGGCTATTGAAAATCGTAACGGGACGCGCGCGTCCCGAGAAACTACGTTGTTCTCGCGTATTATTTCTACGTACGGGACCACTTCTTAGACCACTGTTTAATGTTGTTATTCGTCGTTGCTAAATTATTCATGATTTTTTGGTCATTTTCAGACGGGTTGTTTATTTAACTATCCGAAAAATTATGCATAATGCTATAGAGCACATCCGCTCTACAATAATGATTAATTTCTACGAATTTTAATGAATACGTTTTGTTAATACACACGTAAATACATCTACTATTATGTACACATTCAGTATGAAATATTAATGAATATTAATAACAGTTCATTATTTCCGGGCAACCGTCTAGAATTGTTTTCTTTCTTTATTTTTTTTTTCTTTGGAAAAATGGAGATCGTCACAAGTGACTGATTGTGTGTTGGTTTTCAGACGAATCGGAATTTAACAAATCCCGATGTAAATGAAAAAATAAAAAATAATCATAATAATAACATTAAAAAGAAGGCGAGATTTCAGTGGTATTAAGACGTTTTGTTACCGCGTTCGACTAGACGCATCCATCCGTCGGACTAGTTAACAACGACGCCACTACAAACAATAGACTGAACGTTTTCCACATGAGTAATTCATGCGCGCAGGGAAGTGTAGTTCTCTTATACCAAAAACAATGTGTATAGCCCATCGAACCATACATTAATAACACTCGTGAATATTAGAAAGTTATTTCTCGAAACGTTGTTTTCAAGTCGTCTGATACAAATACCGAGTGCACTTTTCTTCTCGAAGCAGTCATATTACGCCGCGGAGTACGTACATGCACGCGTACATTGACTATGCGCATAATATCGTATGCACCGAAATACAGTGTTAATAAATAAAATAATTGCTGAGGAAAATCCGTGTACGTTTACATTAGACCGTATATGATAATATATTTAACGTAGAGAATATTGGAACGATTTACGAATTTACGACCGTATAAATAGTTAATTGAATCGTATGTTTGTATAATTCGATTCATTAGAATTTTATTTGCATTTTAACGTATTCAAATGTCGAAACGAACGCAAAAAAAAAAAAAAAAAAAAAGGAAACGAAAACCAAATAAAGTAATTTTATAGAAACCAAATATTGTTCGTCTACGCATTTATGTTTTATAATAGTATGTGGTTTATGGTTAATGTAATATTATTTAAACACAAATGTGGTATGCAATGTGTTGGGGCCACTTGACACGAACAGTGAAATCCATTGAACACACAAATCTGGCGTGTTTCTACAATGTGTTTTCCTATAAGGCGTATGTGCGCGTGTTTAAGTATTTCTTCTTAAAAAAAAAAAAAAAGAGAGAGAAAAATAAGAAGAAAAAAAATGGTATAATGAACGTGCTCTCGGTAATACCAAATGGAAGGAAAAAACGTGGCTTACACTCGTCAACAAACACCATATTCGGTAAATCAAAACAGTTATGTTCATATTGATCGAAGTGACGTAAGCATTTTTCGGTAAGCCTCTTTGGTCCACGGGATCCGTCGTGACATCATTGTTTATCGACTTAAATAATAACAAAATACGTTATATATGTATTATAACGTAGTATTCGAATGTGTGTGTGTGTGTGTGCGTTATACATGCTCTCTCATTGTATCACGCTGCGGTAGTGTGTACGCTGCAGAGTTCCAGGGACATAATAATATACGTTTTCCACGAATGTTTAACTCTTCCGACAAACGTTTACGATATAATCGAATACATTACGATTTATCGTTAATTAAATAAAATACGTTTTGCGTTTCCGCCGTACGCGTTGAACAGTTTTTCGTATACGCGGTGCGCCCGCCGAACCCAGAAACCCTATCGCAAACCTCTGGTCGCGGTGAACTCGAAAAACAAAAGAGAAAAATCTGATTACGCACGTCGCGCAGCTGTCGCGCGATGCAGTTTTTTAACCCTCATATCGTTCGCGTATAACGTACATGTGTGTGTGTGTGTGTGTATCCAGGGCACCCAAAATAACGAATCGAAAGGGGTTATACGTCGAGTTCCCAGAGAACCGAAAGGATTAATAATAATGGGGGAAAAAAAAATCGTACGAAAATACGTTTTCAAGTGTTTTTCGTGTACACTACGAAGCGACGGGGATAAAAAAAAAAAAAAATAAAAAATAATATATACGTGTATATATGTATATAAACACGCGATTATCCTACCTGGCCAGATGTATGCCAGCTGTATACATGGTTTATACCGATCCTCGGCGGGGGTTCTTTTGACATCTGCTTTGTTGAAGTTACCGAGCGCATAATATTATATAAATGCGCGCGCGCGTGTGTATATTATTATGTGATAAAGTTGCCGAAAGTTTAAGCATCTCGGCCGGTCGATACGATAACTAATCGACGTACGGTAAATAACAAAAAAAAAAAAAAAATGCTCAAATATATTAAATTAAAACCGTTCGGACGTAGCGATCGTTAAAATCATATTAACGGATATCGTACGTCAGCACGTACGTATGTACATATACTTAGTACACGTATGATCGTGCGTTGTTTATATTTGCGCGCGCGCGCGCGCGCGCGCGTGTGTGTGTGTGTGTGTGTGTGTGTGTGTGTGTGTGTGTGTGTGTGTGTGTGTGTGTGTGTGTGTGTGTGTGTGTGTGTGTGTGTGTGTGTGTGTGTGTGTGTGTGTGTGCTTAAGAACAACCGCAACAGAGTACAATTTATACTATCTGTTACAACGCTAATTGTGACGGACATTAAGGTTCGCGTTTCCACGATACAATACGCGTACGAGGTATCTCTATATAACATTATAATATATTGTGCGGTTCGGAAACGGCCGGGGAAATATATAATATTTAAACGAATATACCGTTCGACGGTGCAATTTGATAACCGGGCAAATCAAAATGTAATACTGGTTTCCTAGTGTGAATATACGCACGCGGCTGCTTCTGCGTGCATAATATTAATATCATTATAATGTTGTCTCCGGCACAAATACCGTACGTACAATTTCTAAAACGATACCTATCATAACACACACACACGTATTATAACGTACACGTTTGTTCGCGTACACACGTGATCCGACGAGTCTGAAACGAACGGTTTACCGCGTTCGAACGAGACGATTCGTTTCGTGTGTATTCGGGGGATTTATGTTCTGAATCGTCAAAAGTTCATGGGAAAAAAAAAAAAGGAATAACGATTTTTTTCTTATGTCGACAGCTCGATGAGTGGTCGGCAAAAGGGGTTTTCTCTTCGTGCTTCTTTTTCAGTTCTTGATATACGTTCAACACCTAATATTTGACTATTCAATTCTATAGTGAGCGTTTTCCTCCGATATTGTTCTCTCTGTTCAACTATTCTGCATAGCTAAATTGTATGGTGGAAATACGTACAATTAGTTTTGTTCTGGTTTTTTTTTTTTTTTAATTAACTCAGTATTAAACATTCACTCGCGTATTTTATTTTCATTTTTTTACCATTCCACACGCATTATCCTGTTGAGTTGAAATTTTAACGCTACGTTAATATTCAATGCAGATATTATGACAAAAAAAAAAAAAATGTTTCTTTACTTTTCATACGTTCTCTATAATAACAATGACATTTTTTAATTTCCTGTATTTTTCCCGTCTCCCTTTGATCTATAACGTTTTTATATCTCCTCCTTTCATTAATCATTTCTAGGATTTTTCAGTTATCCCGCGTTACACACTCTAATAATAACGTCGTTAAAACTCGGTCGAACGCGAGTAGTAATCTCTCGCACGACGACGGCGGGGGCGAGCGCCAATTGTTTTCAATTAAACACGGTTTTCGTCCGGAAGAAAAAATTACAGAACCGTCGTAATATACGTACGTACGCGCGTCAGAAGCTTCTTTGTATATTTACGACGATACACAACACGCATCGCGACGTCGCGTGTTTTATTCCAATATCGCAACGATAATACACGGTAGGTACAGCGTTATAATAATAATATAATGGGTAACACGGACGAGTCAGACCGCGGACGGAATGCAGGAAGAGCTGGGCCGCGCACGAATTATCGCGTAAAATCAATCGTAAATTGTTTGGCGAACTCGCGCGTACGAAATTATTGTTATTATTGCGGAGAACGCGAGAGGAAAAATTAATAACGAAAAAAAAATAAACACACACACACACGCGCGCGTATACGAAATATGTATGTATGTATGATTTAAAATCACGATGGAATAAAAAAAAAACTCGTTTGTGCGCCGCGCGTACGAACCAAACCAAATTTATACGCCAGAGACGTAATTACAGATGTCGATGCTGCGGTAATAAGCTCGTTATACATTGTACATTAACGACGTACTTTGATGAATAACGGACCGTATAGGTCATTCTGTCTCTCTCTCTCTCTCTCTAGGAAACAAACGGTGAGTGTGCAGGATACCCGAACCAGACCATGAGACATATAATTGATGAATGTACCATATTTTATTCATTTTATAAAGGGCTTAACGGTCTTCATAATTTGGAAGAAGGTGCTGTGGATTGGCCAAGTAGCCTATCAATTGGAATTTAATGGTGCCTAAGCAGAACCAAAGTACATATTAACAAACACTCATTTTTAGAATAATAATTTTACTGTACTGATGGGTACTATTTTTTTTTTGATAATGATAAATTATTTACTGTTTCCCTCATTATATAACTATAGTATAGTATATTGTGTTTTATTTTCTATACTGTTTTCACTTTTGTTGTAGAGGTTCTATCATCTAATTGTCGCAAATGTCTAGCTGATGAATTTGAAAACTTGATAATTTTAATGCCGTACGAAAACATATACAACGCCGCTTTATCCGACGTAGCGATTTGACATCTCGTGCACGCCGGACGTGTTTGACGTAAAAACGTGCTATAGGTACCGGCGTAGAACGGACAGTCGATCGTCATACCAGGGGCGGATCCAAGGAGGGGGCAAAGGGGGCGTGCGCCCCCTCCAAATATCAAAAAAACACTTTTTTCCAATGTTAAGCCATTATTGGCAATGAGAATGGGAGAGAAAAGATTAACTGGGTTAGCTCTAATGTATATTCATAAAGATATTAATATTGACAATGAAAATAACATAAAAAATGTAATCGAAACATTTTCTAAAGAAAAACAAAGAAAACTTGATTTTGTATTATAAAAGTAAAGTATTTTTCGTTTGTATTAATACTAGTTTATTATGTTATTTTATGTTTCAATGCATTAATTATTTATTATTATGATATTTAACTTTTTATATTTGTTAATTTTTTAAGTTGTTAATCTATATGGGTTCAAGTAATTAAAATTAAAGTTTTTTTGTATTTTCATTTTTCTACGGCAGGTTCTGGGTTACAATTTACACAGCTTAATCATATATATGACTGTGCCCCCCCCCTCAAAGAACATTTCTGGATCCGCCCCTGCGTCATACACGATACACCCCGTCGGATGACGCGCGACGTACAGGTTTTCGAGCGTCCCGCGGCTAGGTCTCAGAAACGTATATCTGTATACACGACGCGTATTATAGAGAGGTGTACCTGACTGACAAATCGGTAAAATCGTCGAAACAATAAAACGAAATCGGTACCACGAGGAGAGGAAAGGAAAAATCATATTATACACTGACACGTTGCGCACGTAATACGCATCAGATGTATGCGGCAAAAGACGCGTATAAATATATTAAATACAGACGCTGCAGCGCGACGGGATCGATCGTAATTTATCAGTGTTGGTCGCCGCGTCCCGCGCGTGTTCATTAGAGAGTAGTAGACGAAAGAGTTTTAGAGGAAGAAAGAGACGGAGAGAGAAAGAGAGAGATGCCGAGATACGGAGAGAGAGAATCGAGGGAAAAAAAAACGAAACCGAGAGAAAAAAAAAATTACACGCGCACACACAGACATTTTACAATCCGCAGCGACGCTGCAGCAGTCAGTTGTGTGTGGAATCATTTTTCAAACGACCGCTCTCGCGTGATCCTCTTTGTTCAATTTATCACGGATCAAGTGGCTAACAGGAGAATGTCAAACGGCCCATATAATTCCCTGCCGGGTCCCCGCGTGTCTTGCACGCCACCGCCGTCGACGGACGGACGACGACGACGACGACGAGTGAGACGGATCGCACCGCACACGCGTCTCCTCTCCGCCTCGTCGTCCGCGATCACACCGTCGCCGTTGACGTCGTGTGCACGCGCGCCGTGCATGATGCACGGACCTACGCGGCGGCGGCACGGTCGACCGCATCAATAATAATAAAATAATCACTCGGCCGTTCGAGAACGCGAAGCGACGACTAAAGGAACGAAAAAAAAAAAAAAAAAACCGAGCAAACAAATAAATAAATAAAATATTCCATAATTATACACGACGTGTTGTAGCGTTGTAGCGCTATGAAAAACCAAATATCAAACGTATTATTACATCGTTACTCGACTAGCGTTTTTTTTTTTTTTTCTTTTTTTTTTTTTAAATTCCACTAGCCTATATCGCATTTCAAACGTTTGTTCGACGTCCAGAGTCGTTGTAATCGACGTCGTTCGGACGCCAAAGACAATATAATACGTATCCCGCGTTATTATTTATTATTATCATCATCATCGCGTCGGGATGGAAAAACAAAACTGAAAACGACCACGGAGATCCGCTTCGGACGTACGAATCGTTTGTCGGCGATTTATCGTCCGATTGCCGTGGGGTGCTGCGCAAAATCGAGAAACGAAATAAGAATCAAAAAAAAAAAAAAAAAATAATAACGAAAAAAACGAAAAATAATACGATACGACGTACGGTCGTCGGCGAACGCGGTGGCGAGCGTCTGCGGGTTGTTGGCCTACACGCGCACGGTTACCCACACGTCTGCGGTGCAAAACAAAAAAAAAAAAAAAAAAAAAAATAAGAAAAAACAAAACGGTCGACGTTACCACGACCGGCAGTCGCTTACTCGTCGTCACGGTATTATATTATTATTTTATTACGGTTTTTTTTTTTTTTACGCGGGTGAACCGACAGTGACCGACGACGGGACGGGTGCGCGGACACGCCCCGGGCGCGAGCGATTCGCGCGCCGAGGACATGTCGTCCGCGGGCTCGCGCGATAATGCGATAAGGTTCGGTTTACGCCGCGCGTGTTACGTAAATCCCTCGGTAGCGACGCGCACGCGAACCGTCGTCGTCCGCACGTACGTACGTATGTATGTACGTAGCCTTCGGAAGGTTTCTGAAACCTTTCAATGATAATAATACCGAATAGAAACGATGATAGTAACAGGAAAGAAAAAACGCGCGCAAAAAAAAAAAAAATAAAAAAATAAATAAAAAAATCCGAGGAAAATTTGTCCAAAAGCAGGAGGACGCGGTTAGTAGAGAGGGGTTAAATTTGCCGTCGGTTGCAAAATAAAAAAATAAAAAATAAATAAAAAATAAATAAATAAATAAATAAAAAATAAAAACACCCGCATTGGCGAAACCGTACGAGAGCAGCGTGTTTTCTGCTTCGGGAAAATCCGATTACCATTTCCATCCGTTCCGCCCTCGCCCGCACCCCCCGTCGCCGCCGTACACCTTTTGTTGCGGTGCGCAAAATTGCAGCATTTCAATTGCACTCGTCAAGAAGGGTCATCGCGCGCGCAGGGACGACAGTTTTATTACACAATGTACACGATATACACCAACTACATGTATACACACACACACATACACGATGTCGTGCGTGTGTGCGCATAGCGTGTTTGTGTGTGTGTGTGTGTGTGTGTGTGTGTGTGTGTGTGTGTGTGTGTGTGTGTGTGTGTGTGTGTGTGTGTGACGAGAATTCGCTGACGTAAACCGATGTCCTAATGTCTACTTCAAACAAAACGGGAAACTCGATGCGTTTAGTAAATTCGAAATACACATACAGGAACGGAGGGCGAGGGGGGGATTCGTCTACAGCCGAGTGTGTTTGTGCGTGTGTGTGTGCGTATAATGAGTACAACAGTAGGTATGTATCTGTAAAAGAACGTGACCGAAACACTCGACTCGACGACAGGACTGTACGAAGTCTGCAAAACTCATTTCGTCTCGAGACGCGCGAATTCCACTCCTGCCGATCGTCGCCGTGCGCACGTGTGCGATTGGTCCCGTACGTTTATCGCGATCGACGATAACGCGCCGATCCGATTAAGTATATTACATATTATATAAATATAGATATATGCGAGTGTAACACGTATTTACGGCGTTTCGGGCGAGCGGACGAGTGGATTTCCACGTCCGCCGACTTACGCGTCGTCTCGCGATTAATCGTACCGCGCGCGTGGCGAAGATGTTTTTGCGGAGAAATTTTATTTGGAAAAAAAAATAAAAAATTAAACAAACAAACGATCGACCGACGACGGGGGAACGCGGTGCGCGCGCCGTGTATCCCAGGCGGTCTGTTCGTCGTCGATCCGGTCCGGACGAAAATACGTCGATCGGAGAGACGATCTTTTATTTATATTTTTATGAAAACAACTCGTTTCCCTGACAATGGACGGCGGCGATAAAACGCCGATGGGGTGGGAAACAAAAGGAATTCGTCGGAACGGTCGGACGGCAAGGCGGTGTTACATAACGATATTTTTTGAACAATTAAAAACGTAAAAGAGGAGAGGACGGTAATAGTGATATATAACAGACACAGCGCCGCGGGTCGGTGCGAAGAGAAGAGAACAGTGGAAGCGGGGTGGTAGGGGAGAGGGGTGGGTGAGAGTGAACAGTGTTGGACGGGCGAGAAAAGGAAAGAATATGACGGTAGACAACAAGACGGCGGCGGCGGCGGCGGCGGCGGCGGCGGCGGTGGCGGTACAGGCGGCGGTGGAGGGTATAGGGACGGCGGAGGAAATATAGTCAATAAAACGCACCCCGGAATATAATAGAAAAACGCGTCCGTCCGTCTGGGACAGTTAAAGCTATCGTAAAAGTTTCGCGTATCGCGTCATAAAAACGGGGCCAATATGGCCGGGCGGTTCCAGCTCAAGACGGTTTTTGCCGCAAATTTTTTTCCCTTCCCCCGCCTCCTTCTCTTTCGCTCTCTCTCTCTCTCTCTCTCTCTCTCTCTCTCTCTCTCTCTCTCTCTCTCTCTCTCTCTCTCTCTCTCTCTCTCTCTCTCTCTCTCTCTCTCTCTCTCGTTCTCTCTCTCCTTCTCCTTATCCACTACACCATTGCCGCGCCAACACTTGGAATATTTTCTCGGTTTTTTTTTTCACTTTTTTTTTTTTTTAGGGCCAGCGCGCACACATTGGTCATAATTTATTGCAGATGTTAGCATACGATTTGTATCGGCCTAAAAAAAGAATATTATGACCATAAAAATAAAAGTATAGAAAAAAAAGAAAGAGAAAAAGAGAACGAGACCGCCGCCACCGTCTCCCAAAGACAGACGGTTTTTACAACCCTGCGTGTGTGTATGTATGCGTGTACGTGTACATGTACGTGTGTGTGTGTGTGTGTGTGTGTGTGACGCTCGTGTTTTATTTTTCATTAAAATAAAGTCTCTTCAGACTCGTGTTTTATTTTTTTCCGTTAAAAACTCCACGGGCCCGTAGAAACTCTTTTTTCCCCCTTCTGCGAATCTTTAATGACCAATAAAACTCGTGCATTAGTCGTGTGTACGCGTATGTATAACGACGGTGACGACGACGAGTAATAATACGTATAATGCATCCGCTCCCCAAAACAACGACAAAATATACGTACGGCCGTAGACGATCGCTCTGTACAGACGTTCTTTTTTTTTTCCGTCTGCCGAAATTCGTTTTGTCGACGCGGCAACGGGGCTTCACGTCCGACATAATATTATATTTTTTTTAATACGGGTATTGTCGATAATTATGCACCATTCGAAATAAATAGAAAAATCTCCATACGACCCGCGTCGCAACGAGCGCGAGTATAAGGCGTCGGGCTCGTATACGCGTGTGAGTATGTGTGTGTGTGTGTGTGTGTGTGTGTGTGTGTGTGTGTGTGTGTGTGTGTGTGTGTGTGTGTGTGTGTGTATGTGAGTGCGAGTATATAGGAGACCATTGTGGGTGCGGGGGGTATAAGATTTGATTAATCGTTCCCACGACCGAGATGAGGATAATGATTGCCGAGGTGAGTCGACACATTCTTACAAAATTTACAGGTGCCACGTCTACTACACGGACGCTAGCATGTGTGTGTGTGTGTGTGTGCATGATGATGATGATGTGTGGAGTAGCATCGGCGGCGGCGGCGACGGTGTGTGAACAAGTCCACGGCAACGGAATAAAAAAAAAAAAAAAAATTAACAGAGAGAGAAACGGAAAAAAAAATTACCGAACAAAATGTTTTGAAATTTAGACATAGAGTATCCGTCAAGGTCAAATTCAATGCACACGAATTCCCCCTGCTCTCGGGCCCGCGCGCGTATACGCCGATACTCGATGTACAAATACGTGTACGATCGTATAGTAATAATAATATGTATTCTATGCGCGCGCACACCGCGGGTGCGCCGGGTCGACGTCTTGTTTTCGGCGGATTTTACAGAAAATTTCGATGGCGACGGCGGCGGTTGTTTATGTGTTTATCGTCGTGCGTGCGCGCCGGTTGCCTCGGGGCCGAGACGTTTTAATTATGGCTGTACGTGTGTGCGCGCATTAATCAATATTATTCATTACGCTCGATCGCGTATGAATATATATTATATATATTATATATACGTATAACATACATTATATAAATACGTACCAACATAAATTAATAAACGGTCAGTCCAAATCGGTTCCAACGTTCAGATCGGGAAATGAAATTTGTTCTCGTGTTACTCCAGCACAAAAAATTACGTTAATAACTGGTCGTGTATGATAAGTTACAACGTTTTTGTTTTGATTTCGAGTCGGTTTTTAAATTAAAAATGTACATTCTCGACTCATCGCGTATACCATAAAGATTCGTCAGTTAATTGTTACTGATCCACGGTTTAAAAATCATGTTTTGTGTACCTCTATACCGGTAACGAGTGTAGAATTAATTAATAAAATAAAAAATAATACACACGCGTAGTAGAAGCGTTTGGAGAAACACGTTTTCGTGTAATTGAAACCACGTTTTTGCTACGCGCGCGCGCACGCACGCGCACACACACACACACACACACACACACACACACACACATACACACACACACACACAAACACACACTCACAAACCCTCTCACACGGATACGTATGAACACACGTCACGGGATTTAAACGGTATAAAAACTTCACTCGGCTGACGAGAACGCCAATTTTCGGGAGTCTTCTGCGACGCCGCTATTACGTTATCATAATCGACGGCCTGAACCGTACACGCTTACACGGAGATTCAATATACTACAGGTATGGAGACGTTTGCAAGCCGAAGTCTTAAAATCTCGTTCGAATTTCGCGGTAGCGTCGTGTTAGTGTATAATAAACCCGATATTTATTTATTTATTTATAGAAATATACGAGCTAGGCCCTTTGTAAATTAATGTTAAGCACAGTCATAAAGAATAGAAAAAGCGAACAGAAGTGATATGAAAAGAAAAAATAAAGTAACAAAATTAGAGTATATAGTTGAACGGGTACAATTAAATGAGCTAAAGATTGAATGATGGGTTCGCATTGGCCTTTGACATAATGCGTCTTAACGGCTCATCCAATAAATAATTTGTACTAGCATGGGGAACATAAAACATAGCAGAGGACCTGGATGAGCGTTGAGGGACATAATAGAGATAGAAGAGTAGGTGAATGAATAGTGTTATTGAGTGGACCGTTGAGGAATCGAGTGCCAGCATTTTTTCTTCTATCTGCTAATGAAGACAAATTTAGGAGAGTGGTAATGGGGGTATAATCATGAGGTTCGCAGGGCATATTGAAGGAATAGTTTATGGATTTGAGGAACTTACGTTGAACTCGATCGGGCTGTTTGGAATTATCTGGAGTTATATGGAGCGGGCTGACCAGAGAAGAAAAAAGCAATTTGGTGGATAAATAGGAGCGGAAATCGTTCGACGGTCGAAGGATGAAACAAAGAGTTCGGAAGGCCATGCTACACACGACGTCAACATAGCGATAAATAGAAAATAGACTACAGTTTATTTATCATCGACAAGAACAACGCGTTTTTCCGATTCTACTCGATTTTTCGGCGGTTTTTCACCAGTAAGAGCACTGCTACTATTGAAAAATGAGTTTCCCGAAAGCGAAAAAACAGTGTAGTAAAACGATTAGATTCTTCATTTCAATTAGAATCAAAAAAAAAAAAAAGTAAAAAAATAATAAATAAAATGAGTTCTTCGAATAAATTTCGATTTGATTCTTATCGATTTTTTTCCCGATTGCCTATAATTCGAGTTAATATTCAGCCGACGTAGCCGCTTTGAAAAATCGAGTTGTAACACGTCATAATATTATACAGTGACGACCTACAAGACCGCGTTTGATAGATTTTTTTCTGAAAACTTTCCGCGAGTCACTTTGATAAAGTGTAAAGTCGCTTGCACCCCCCCTCGTCGCCCACCACGAGAATCGCATAAACCGCGTAAATCGCGGACGATATATCATATTATATACGTATATTCCCGACGATCGTCTTTGGAAAAAAAAAAACTCCACTTTCTACTAACTGCAGAAGACACTTACCGGTGGAAAAGTTGACCATGGGCACGTTGTTGGTGATGGCGTCGGCCACGTCCGTGTTCAGCCCGTAGATCTCCAGCAGCTCGCGGACCGTGTTCTGCGCGTACTCCTTCATGTCGGTCGCGTCGTGCGGCTGGTGCGGCAGCGGCGGCAGGTGGAGGTGGTGGTGGGGGTGGTGGCCCGCGGCCGCGGCCGCCAACAGGTGTTGCACGCCCTGCGCCGCGGCCGCAGCGGCGGCGGCGGCAGCGGCGGCGGAGGCGGCTGCGGCGGCCGAGCCGGCCGGGGCTGACCCGGCGGCGACCGGCCGCTTGGCGTCCGCGGGCTGCACGGCGCACGTGAGATCCATCGGCGCGGAACCGTCGTCGACGCGCGGCCGCTTGGCCACCGTGGAGCCGCCGGTGCACGCGCTCAGGTCGAGCACGGCGGCCGCGGACGCGTCGCAGCCGGCCGCGGCGGCCGCGTCTGCGCCCGCGGTCGCGTTGTTGTTGTCGCTCTCGGCCGCCGCCGCCTCCTCCTGCGTGTAGCTGATGTTGCGCGGCTGAAAGTTTTTCCGTTTGTTCCGCGTACCGCTCCCACCGCCGTTGTTGTTGTTGTTGCAGTTGTTCACTATGATGCTGTTGTTGTTGTTGTTGCTGTTGCTGTTGTTGTTGTTGTTGTTGTTGCCGTTTCCGTTGTTGGCCGCCGTTGCGTTGGTCCGGACGGCCGCCAAGCACACGGGCTGCTGCTGCTGTTGTTGTTGTTGTTGTTGGAGCAGCTGCTGACGGCGGTGCCGGCGGTGGTGTTCGTCGTCTTCGTCCGCGCGGGTCCGGCGGTCGGCTTCCGCCTCCGAGTCCGTGTCCTCTGCCGAAGAGTACACGCCCAGCGGCGGCGTTTGCGCTTTGCTGTGCCGGGCTGCTGCCGCCGCCGCCGCCGGTGCAGCCAACAATCCCGTATCGGCCATTGTCACCATTCAACCTGTCAACACGCAAGAAATAGCCGTTGTTATTATCGATGAATCGTCAACTATTGTCAATAATCGTTATCGTCGTATCATAATAATATTGTCGTTATCAAATCGCGTCGTCGGATATAAATCGACTCTGCGGGTCGTATTATTATTATTATTATTACCACCTTCTAATTTTCTATTTGTGCGTGTACTCGTAACGAAAATCATGGTCCGCGGGTACACGGACGTCGGACACAACGTATTAACACGTTTATCCAGTTTATAATAAATCAATAAATAATAATTTTGAATATTCTGAGTTTTGAGATTCAATGTAAAAATAAAAATGATAAGATTTTTGAGTAGATGATTTGGTAATAATAATAATAATATTATGACCGTGGTATCTACAATCAATGTCTTTAACTGATATTCACAAAAACCGTTAATATTAGTTGAATTGTATAAGATATATTTGAGTAAACTGATATTCAAATATTATCCATCCTAAAAACAAAAAAAAAAAAAAAAAATTGAATGTGTTACGTAAAAATGAGGAGGAGAAATATAACCTTATTTAGACTAATCGTAATTAAAATCGTAAACATTGAATAAAAAATTATTAATTCAGCCAGTTTTCTTTAGCTAGTATTTCTTGTAAGGTGTACACAATTATTTTTTGCGAAAAAAAAATGTTCTACCTGATTAATAATTAAGTGTTTTATAAGGTTTTGATTAAAATATAAATAAATTAATTTACCTAAAAATCACCAGTTTCATAGAAATTCTAACTTTAAACGGTTATAAAAAAAAATGAGTTAAAACTTACGATTTTTTTCGGGTTTATAAGACATATTATACGAATCTATGGAACAGCTGGTGACAGAAATGGAATAAAAATGTTGGGGGCTCTAAAATAATTATTTGTTTGATTTAGCCTCTCTAATGGTATTAACCTTTTGCGATTTATAAAAAATAATGGGAGAGGGGGGCTCGATTTCTACCTATGGATCAAGCTGTGATGCAGGCGTGTACCCATGAATATTTTTAGGACTACATCACCGATTATTATCATTATCGTTGTTATTATCGTCCGCGCGCGGACGATCGATTTGCACCGGACCATTGTACGCCCGAGCGATTCGCCGGGATAATTCGCCGCGCGTCACACAGAGCCACGTACACACACGACGTCGCGCTGGTGGCGAAAACGACAACGACTTACGACAATGACGACGGGCAGCGACACAATAAGGTAGATAACGACGACAATATAATAAATCCGACGAGACAATGGACCGGTGTAACGCAGGTTTGCTACTGCTGACCGTCGTGTGTGTGTGTGTGTGTGTGTGTGTGTGTGTGTGTGTGTGTGTGTGTGTGTGTGTGTGTGTGTGTGTGTGTGTGTGCGTGTGTGTGTGTCGTCGAGTCCGGCGCCTCGACGTGAATGTATAGAATATGATGTGTCTACGTACGTTATACATTTTTTCCATCGTTATTATATTATTATTATTATTATTATTATTATTATTATTATTATTATCGTTATTATCGTTATATTATGGTTTTCACGCGGGCGCGCCACACTGATACATCGACGGATCGCTTCCGGCCATCGGTTCCCGCGTGTCCTTTTTTCACGACGACGACGACGACGACGACGACGACGGCGCGTCGCGCGCGTATCTAACAGGCGCCCACAAAAGGAGAATAATGGGACACGTATTGTACGACGGGCGTACGAGACGTGGGAGAAGATATTTCACGGCGACGCGTGCACGAGCGCGATGAGAAAATTTTTTTCTCCCTCTCCGTTTTTTTCCCGTCCCTTCCGTCGACGTTTCGCACGAGGTGAAAAATTCATAATCGATTCGCACGCCGTGTCAGAACGACCAGTGGCGTAACTCGGGAGAAATTATGTGAGGGGGGGAGAGGGGCAGTGTTTATTTTCAACCAAGAGTTCAACGATATAGCGAAAAACTCCAAAGCCTACACTTGTAAAATTTCAGAACTCTGTGCATTATATTTATTTCGAAGGGCTGGAAAGATTTAGCTTTTCTTTCTAATTCGTACTTCCACTTTTACATTTTAATGCTCAAATATTGTCAAACATTACAAGAAATATTTTGCAATTTTTCGAATCAATGTTTACTGCATAAAAAATATAATGTCAGAACGTACATATTATACAGTTTAAGTACACATAGATACAATACTGTATGATGTTTCATACAAAATATAATTATTATTCAACGGTTATCGGAAACGAAATTCGGCCGACGAATATTGGTCAGACTAAACCCGGATTTCGGTTGAATTCACAAAATAATAAGATATATATAGGTACACACATTCGTTAGTTTATTAATTATTATTGTTATCGAGGCGAGTGACAACGCGAAAGTGACAAATTTCAACTTCTCGCGTATGGTTTAGCATCATAATGTCATGAACACTAAATCAAATTCTACAAACGTTATTTTCATTTGTTTGTTTTTATTTTTGGAATAATAATATAGGTGCGTCGGTGTGGTATAGTATTATTGTATCAAGTACAAGTATGATAAGTGTGATAAATAAATAAACAGTTGGTATAAAAATTTAAATAATTCGCCGGAAAAAACAAGATATTTTGTGTGCATCCGGCATCGGCAGTATACGGCCGCGAACGACCGAATTCATCGGATGCAATGTGACCAGTACAATTTACCGCCGTTTTTCGGTCGTCGGTCTCGCCGACAGACGACACGACGCGACGCGACACCGGTTAGCCGAATTTTTAACGTTTAAACGTCGTCGTTCCATCTAACGATACGCGCCGAAAACGAGGACCCCTTCCCTCCGGCTCGGTCCACCCGCAAAACAGTTGACTGACCACCATGTGGGAAACGCGATTTTCGCCATCGCGAAATCGACGAATCCGTCGCGTGCATATCGTTTAATATAATATATATTTATATATATACCGGTGACCATACCGAGTGAGCCAGCCGAACGTAATGCGAGAATTGAGTTTGCGAAAAAAAAAACAAAACAAAACAAAATACATTTAATCGGAAGAAACAGCACCTGCTATACGCCGGCCGTAATTTTTTGCGCTGACCCGAGGCTACCTCTCTCGAGTACACACATAATATTATAACGGCGTATAGGCATTCGTTCTTGTACAGACTGGAATTCGCCAAATACGACGAAACAGGACCTGACACACGGCGCGCGCGCGCGCGTTAATTAGTATTCCCGCGTTGTCCGCCGTAAAACGGATTTCGTTTCTAAAACCGCAGAAAAAAAAAGTTAAAAATAATAATACAAATCAAAACGAAAAAACGACCGAACATTAATCTGATTTCTATATAGTACGGCCGGATAGCCGATAATCGATTTTCAAAACGGTCTAGACAAAGTGAAAGCTATTCGTATACGGGCCGACGTAGGTATGCGTTATTCGAGTCGCCGGACGGACGGACGGAGGTGTATAAAACGGGACCTGATGTACGAAAACGATTCGGAGAGAAAACGGAAGAAGAAGAAGAAGAAGAAAAAAAAAATTTTTTTTCGTAATAAATTTAAAAAGGTCAGGCCGAGGGGTCGACGATGATCAGGTGGGTTTGACAGGAGTCGTGGAAGGAACCCCCAACAGAATCATTAGTCACACACGAGCTACTTGTGTGTGCGCGCCCATCCCCCCGCCGAAATCGCGCACAGGTCGGGTGGAGAAAAAAAAAACCCACGCCCTGCAAATCAATGAACCGTGTCCACACAATATCGGTGTCTTTATTTCGGATCGATTTCCTACCCTCTCTCGGTCGCTGCAATTTAATATCACCGCGAGGGATAACCACTTAATAATTCGCATTTTTTTTTTTTTTTTTTAGCCGATCAATGTAAATAAAAAAATTGTAAACAGATGCAAAAAAGACCGTCGGGGACATATTTATATCGATGTGAAATATTAAAAAAAAAGGGTAGAATTCGTGTGTCGGTGCAGTGTTTACGGTTATTAGGCGGTGTACCGGCCGACGTATGCATTATTGGTTGTATAATGCGCGTAGGTATGTAATATAGGTGTATATACACACATGTCTGACTTTTGTAATCGTTGTTTTTTGTTTTAAATTATTCAAAAAACAATACAACTTGGGTTTCAACTAACCTTTTTGCACTCGAATAATAAAATCGGGTGGCCGGAAACAACGAAAAAAAAAAAAAAAAAAATTACACATATACTCACAGAACAACAAAACAAAAAAAACGCGCTGACACCTGGTTACCGGTAATATACAGGTGCAGTGCGTCCTCCCCTCCGCTCCGGTTATAAGTGACATGGTTGTAATATTTTACGCTTATAGACGAAATTTGAAATAAATAAATAAAATTACAATAATTAACACTAAAACACAACAATAATAATAACGATAATATCCGCGATCGAGTGGAATACGAAATGGTTTTGAGTTCAAAAAACAATAATAACAATGAAAAAAAAACCCGACGACCGTGCTCGTGTTGTTTTATTAAAGTGCCTGTACTTATTTAAAAACGTCTGTATATGGTATTTTTTTCCCCGTCAGATTTTATGGCAGCTGCAGCTCCGAAACCGTAAAGCCGGCTGAAGCGACGTCTGTACACTGCAGGGCACGTGTACTACAATTGCCGTTTACGTACACCGAGTAAACGACCGCACTAATTGCACAACGTCGCACACCGAGATCATTTTGAAAATTCACGTTTTCCCTTTTCTTTTTTGAAAAAAAAAAAAAAAAAAAAACATTGTCGTCCGCCACCGGCCGACTGCCAAGACGTCTCGCGCGCGCCCGCGCTCGCTCGTTACCGAAGGACGTCCTTTTGTGCGCGTTCCCACAACGTCTCATTGTGTTTTACTGGAATTTCCAATCGCCCTTCTCGTACGCGCGTGCGTCCTTGTTATCCGCCGCCACCGCGGTTTACGGTGTTTTGTTATAATCCCATTTGATATCGGACCCGAGTCGCCAACACACTTTCCAATCCGATTTTGGACCGACCACCGCGCGAGTAACGCGCGTCGGGCACGAGAACCGTGTTCAATTATATGTAATGCTCTTCGCTGCGTGTGCGCGCCGTGTAAATCGAATGTTAGTTTTGGCTGTTTTGGGCCGTCAGAAATTCGCGACTGATGATAAAAAGTCGAGGGAAATAATAATAAAAAAAAAAAAACAGTAATAATAATAATGAAAAACCGTACTTTAATGACGTACAAAGGTCACGGGTGACGCGAGCGTGCACGAATCACCGTGTGTGTGTGTGTGTGTGTGTGTGTTTTATCGATTCCTGTGTGACACGGCGGTTCGCGTGCTGAATCGTTCGGACGCACGGCGACCATGTCTCCGACGCGACGCATCATTACGAGTGCGGCGGGCGCACTCTTTTGATAACGCGTCTCGTCTCAAACGGCATAGGACGAAAACGACCGAGAGGAGGAGATAAAAAAAACTCGTGTACCACACACACACACACGTATAAACTTATGTACGTATACTATAGACGACCACTCGACGACCGCGTTTTCTCGGGCCGATAAAATACACCTGGTAAGGAAATCGAGTTCTACATCGACTGTTGTGTGCTTTTTTTCCCAAAGTATACCCACGTTCACGTTGGCGTTACAATACTCTAGCACGTGCGTGAGCTACGTATGTGTGTGTGTGTGTGTGTGTGCCGCGGACAATATTATATTATTATAATCGTTTTTAAATGTATAATAATAAAAATATTGATTAATTTATCGGAGACATTAACGACGGTACACGAAGTAAACGCGCAAGAGTTGCAGCGTCGTACGTCTATGGCTCCATGGATGTAGGCTATGTATAATATAATACGTGTGTGTATGTGTGTGTGTGTGTGTGTGTGTGTGTGTGTGTGTGTGTGTGTGTGTGTGTGTGTGTGTGTGTGTATATGTGTATGTATGTGTATAGCGGGCTCGCGCGATCTTACCTTTACGCAAGGCGTAATAATAGTTACAGTAATAACAACGATAGTAATAAAAATAAAAAAAATAAAAATAAAAAATAACAACGACGACGACAAAGATAGTGTGTATATATAATAAGACGAAATAACGAGAAGAATACAGAGCCCATTGGCTCAGGCGCCAGCGAGCCAAACGCGGTCGATTGGTTACGCCGCAATCTTCCGGTTGCCTGACGCCGCCGTCGTTCACGCTTGTAACGTATACCTTATGCACGTGTGTGTATGCGTCAGTGTGTTGTCGTATTATTCTCTTTTGTATCGGTAATAGTACAAGTAGAAACAGTGGTGGTAGTAGTAGTAGTCCGTAGTAATAGTAGTAGTAGTAGTAGTAGTAGTAGTAGTAGTAGTAGTAGTAGTAGTAGTACGTAGTAGTAGTAGTAGTGGTAGTAATATTGTAGTATAAAAGTAGTTATGATTTTTTTTTTTTTGTTCACCATACAATATAGGGAAAAAATAGTACACAAGACCAAGTCTGTGCTTGTAATAAAAAAAAAACGCGTATCGAGCGTATACACCCCGGGTGTCCCGCCAATGGCCACGGCCGATAATCCGACGACGCGACGCGTCGTATACGCAAACACACGTTGGAAAAGTATAACATCGTACACGAATAATTTACAGTCGGTGTAAAATTGTAAATTTTATTTTATCCCCTGGCCGCGTCGCGTGGGCATGGCGTAACACTCGAACACGAGTGTAATAATAATAATAATATTAATAATAATAATAATAATGTGAGATAACACGGAGTTTCTCGTATTACTCGGCGGACGTGTACGCGTGTGTGTAGAAGGAGTCTGCCGGAGCGGTCTGCGCACACCGGGCTATACCGTACGCGTGTGTCTCTAAACGTTTTCGCGCTCGCGACATCTCGTGAACACACACACGCGCCCGCGCGCACCTGTGTTTTTAATACAATACTGATCCACAGATCGTCCTACGCGCCCAAGTCGACAAACCGAGTTTTACGCGAAAAGTATATATAAAAAAAAAAAAAAAAAGAGTTACTCGTGTCCCGCCGACTGTTGTTGATATATTATGTTTTATGTACTGGCCCCTGCGGCCGTCGCGTTGTGTCACGTTATACGTAGTGTTTCGCGAACAGTCTACGCTCGCGAATCGATTATTTCAAAGCGAAATTATTGTAACACTCGACCACCCCCATTCGTATATTATGGTTTATGATTTTTCTGTGTGTGTTTTCGTTCACTGCGAAAAACGGTTTTCCCTCTGTACCGTCATGCCTATGTCGACACGAAAAAAAAAAAAAATAATAAATAAATAAAAACAAATTTTAGATTTAAGTTACCGAACCTAAGATGCGAGTAGTTCAACGAACACGAGACAAACGGTCGTATCTTAAAGTGTCTGTATACAGTCGAGTGAACCGTGTACCGGGCGGTTTAAAGGAAATGGAACGAAGCCATCTGATAGGATGAAGTTTGTTTGCACATATACGTTATTATAATGTGTTAATGTGAGGGGGCGGGGGAAGGAGACGTATGATACTTCGTGCGTTTTAATAGCGTCGCGTCGTGACGGCCGCATTGGCAAACCTCACTCGACTTTAATTATTATTCGAGTAATGAGTATTTTTTTATTTATTTATTTATTTGTTTTTTTTTTTTTTAGGGATATAAAATCGTTAAACGACCGAATCACTCGGATGGTAAATTAAACCGAAATCGTACGAAGGAATGTGCTCGTTTTCGCGTTGCAATTTATACGCCGTGTTCGCATGACTCTTCGTAAGCAGGAGGCGCGCGCATAACGTTATTATTGCGTCCGACAACGCGAACAGAAAGAAAAATAATAATAATAATAATAATAACACGATGATCGTTATCTAGTCGTTACATTTTGATGATGGGTTCGAGTACGCTTTACACGTGTACATACGCACCACGCATACGTGTTATGATGTACACGCAGAATCTTATCCGCGTGTTAATTATCGTAGTACCCATTCGTGTAACTATAGGTGATAGAAAAAAAAAAAAAAAAAAGGAAATGAAAAAAAAAAATAAATATAATTCTCGCCGGTCGCGTTCGACGTACGATAATAATAATTATTGTCTTTGGCCGTTTTGGATTTGCGTTTATGTAAATCGCATTGTTCGCAAAGCGCGCGACCATTGTACAACGCTATAGATTATTTCAAATAATAATAATACACACACACACACACATACACATTACACATAGGAAGGTATACAGATATTGTTGCACGGGACGAAAATTGTATTGGGGGGGGAAATTTGTAACGGGGGCTATAGGCCGTCGGCGATTTTACGCCGTTCGCTGCGGCACTGTGCTGTCTCTCGCTCGTGCCCGCCGTGTGGAATCGCCGGAGAAGAAAAAAAACCCGATACGACGAAAACACAATTACAAACGCGTTGCGGACGATGAAAATAACGTGCACGGTACCCACAAACACACGACGACGGCCTTAAATTCTGCCGCCACCACCGCCGGTATTGCGGTACCCTACGAGCGAAGATTTCCAAAACGTACGTCGAACACTCGCACGATTTATGACCGGATTAATCACACGAAACGCGCGGTGTCGTACCTACACGTCGACGCGGAACGAGAGTATAACACGTGACGGCGTAAAACTCGCGGTCTGATATCGGTTATAATATATATTTTTCTGTTATTTTTTACAAATGTACACTATCATAAACGATCGAAACGTAATTGCGCGCGCCGCGAAACGAACGCGTGGTTTTACGAAATCGACGCGGGGAGTACTGTTCGCGCGGCACCCGAAAGAATGCGTGTCAGAATATATTATAATACGAGAATATAATTAAGAACACACAGAAAGACACCTAACCCACCTACGCCGAAACGACGTGACGACGGCTGCAACGTTATTTAGAACAAAGATTTGACCGCCCCGTTTTTGTACATTATTATATACAGATGTAATTAAATTCCCGTCATATTTGACGACGTCTGCGAACAAAAGAACAATAATAAATCTTTGTTTTTGTCAAAAAACCGAAATAATTAAGATTCCCCCGGTTAGTTAAGAGAAGAGAGAAGAAGATAAAGAAAAAAAAATAAATAAAAATAAAATAAAATAAAATAAATACGATGAAGGAGTGTGTCTGCCGGCTATCGTCTCGTACGAAATGATAAATGACCTCAAAAAAACACGGTCTGCCGGCCCACCATAATATCCTCTAAACAAACCCGGCTCTGTGTGTGTGTATATTATATTCTTTTTCGTATTTTACCCGAGTTTATACGCATCATATAAGCCAACGAACGAGCGCAAGAACAAACGTGTATAAATGTGTGCTCGTGTGTGTGTGTGTGCGTGTGTATATACAAATTATTTTTCTCTCTAAATTTTTTTTTTTTTAATTAAAATATGATTAACGAGCCAATATAAGAACAACCTCAGCGGGCCCGGAGAATTAGTCCACGCACGATAGATCCATTGCGCGACGTTGGCGGCGGCGGAGATCGTAATGGAATCTAATTAGCTTCAAGGGTATGTATTTTGTTATGTATATACATTAGTATGTGTACAATCGACCAGGATTCATTAGGACCGCTTGAATATTTTGTTACGTTATATCGTGCGTAAACGGGGAAAAAACCAATTTCGGCCAAACCCGTACCCACATAATAATTATCATGTTTAATATATTATTTTAATATAATATGTTTTTACGGATTTGTTCTTGTTTTCGGGTAAATCCAAAAACACTAATCCGTGGAAGCTTTAAACGATGTATTCATATATATATTATACATAAAATACATTTATCATATTATTATAATTACTTTTTTTTTTTTTTAAAGAAGAATATTATGCACATTTTTACTCGGTCTCAATGACTCACTCGCCGATATATTTCGTGCTTCCGAAATTGACACCAGGCTTTATGGCGCTTTTCATTAAAAATAATGACTCATATCGAATATTAGTATTTACGACGCGAACCGCGGCCTTTCCCTCTCTGTTTTACTGTAGGGAAGAATTAAAAAAAAAAAAAAAAAGAAAAAAAATTGAACTCCTATTCATATGCAAACACACACAGAAGTGAGTACCCCTAGCACGTAACGAGTTCTCAAAGAGTATTAAAAAAAATATATATACCCTTTCTATATTTTATTATTGCTATTGTGTTTGTTTGTCGGTAACCCTTACATTCTTTTTTTTCCCCGATAAATATACATATATGTATACGAATATATATGTATAAGTTCCCATCGTCCGTTATTAATATTTGCATAAGTCGACCGAACAGACGCCATTTTGGAATCACGAACCCGTTTTAAGTTTCCTTTTGTTTTCGTCCTTCCTGCAATTTTTCCCGAACATATTGATCATGGTCAACTCCCATATAATCCACGTACATGTCACCCGGCGCTGCAGCCCGCACTGCAGTCCCCCTACACGACGACGGCGGTAACGTTGACGAACATGGTGGCACCCTCGTGTGCGACGGCCAGTCGGTTTATTTTTAATGCTTTTTTTTTTTTTTTTTAATTTCTTTTTTTCTTTTTTCTGTAGATGCGTCCATTCGACTTAATCAATTTCGAAATCGATTTCAAAAACACAAAGACCGGCGCGGCGGCGTTGCCAGTGCGCGAGTGCGTGTGCTTTGATGTACTGCACGGACACACACACCGGCGTTGTGCGCGTTCGATCTTTTTATTTTTCGTTGTTCGTAAACTCACACACGCACACGCACATGCGTCTCATCGAACAGAGACGACACGTGATGAAACGTCTTTTGATGAGCGCGGTCGTCGACCTGAGAAGAGTGTATCGAGTGTCCGGTATTATTATAGAGGGGCGGCGTTGTCATACGCGCAGGCATCGAACGAGACAATAATACGACCGATGGGACCGCCGCGGCGTTTAAGACGGTACGACGACGTACTCGAGTGCACGGGAACACACACAAGCGCCAGCCACGGGGCACGGAAAAATGAAATCGAAAACGCACCTGCACATGCGGATCGCGAGACGTACTGGGTTTATCGTGGGCGGCGTAGAGACGGACGACACCCCATTTATAATCGGGGGGAAAAAAGAAACAAAAAATCACCGGAGAACAAACGTTTCGAGAAAAAAAAGCGTCGTGAAAAAAAATTACAAAGAAACCAAACGATCGAATGTAAACAATCGATTACGATTTTTTTAATCGCGTGATATTTATCGTACACCCGGCGCGGAACGGACGACACGACGGTTTCGAGTACGCAAACACCTCGGATCGTCGTGTCGGCCGTCGTCGCGGCTTCTTCTCCTTCTGGCCTCCGTGGGCAATGCACTTTGTATTTATAAATTCATAATAACGTTTTATTTTCCACAACCTAACCCCGCGGGTACGTCGCGCTCGCCGTGACAACGCGGCGATGACGACGACGACGACGACGAAGACGAAGACGACGACGACGGCGACGGCTGTACGACGGAGGTGTCGTGCGCGTACGTCTCGGAGAGCGCGCCGTAGACGTTACGCGCGCGCACACGTCATAACTAGCGCGTTTATCGCCGCAGACGTCGTCGCCGACGCTAATTATACCGATTCAGCCGACCGCGACGTAAATTAATGTGGCACCACCACCCGGGTTCTCTCGTGTATTATCTGTTTTTTTTTTTTTTACGGAATAATAAAATAATAACGAATATCAAAAACGATATTTTAATAGCGTTACTATGTCGTACGGAGAGAGAGAGAGAGAGAAATTCTCCGTCGACAGAGCATGGATCGAGAGACACACGCGAGCGCGTATTAAGAGCATAATATATATTATTATTATTTATATTTATTATATTGCGATTGCGTTTCGACGTATCATTATCTGTTTAACCGTATGATTGGACGTCAAAATGGATCCGGTTTTTTTTTTCATTTATTTATGTCAGAAATCGCCCGCGGACTAAATGCATATACCTATTTATACGTATATGTATATGTATCGACCGCTCGCGGTTTCGTCGAATTCTAGAGATTTCGCGTAAAACGCGAGCGGGCGCGCGCCCACCGTCAAATTAAAATTTTTACAATACACGCGCGTATCGCGTACTAATGTACGTTTTTTACGTATACCCGTACGTCAGTGCGTTAAACGAGTTTTTATTTTATTTTTTTTTTATTTTTTATTTTATTTTTTGAAAGCGCGAAAAACGCAAGACGTCCCCTCCTCCTTTTCGGGTCAGCGCCACGCGGTGCGGTCGAGAGCAAACAATTAATACGTCAACACGCAGTGTGATGATTAGACGCACGCCCGTCTCGTGTCCGCGGATGACGGCTATTTGGAAATAAAAACGGATATCAAGGTTTCGGGGTGACGCGCGATGAAAAGATAGGCCCAAGGACTGGTGTGATACAAAAAAAAAAAAAAAGGAAAATATGAGGTATAACGTTTTTTCGAGTTATATAGGTACGCACATAAAAACATTTATATTTACGTATAAATATATTTTTTGAATGAATTTTTTTTTATGTTTTGTATTTATCTGTGCACTCGTGTGTGTGTGTATGTGTGTGTGTGTGTGTGTGTGTGTGTGTGTGTGTGTGTGTGTACCTATCAAAAGTGAAAGGATGTAACACATTTGTTATGTTAATAAGATTTATTTAATAACCGACGATGCTTGGTGAATATATGTAAATGCACGATTCTTTTGTTGGGTATTTACAATATTTTCGTGTAATCTGTGATAATGAATGCGACGCAGCATCCGACCCTATTTAAAATAAATATATATATCAAGAATAATGTACATACGAAAGCGTGTGTGTGTGTGTGTGTGTGTGAAAGAGTATAAAATATATTCTTTTAAGACAAAAATATTAAAAGAACACACGGACTTAACTCATTGACGGGTGCACGTTTTTCCTAACTGGATTGCGCGCAATGAAATCCGAACGCCGGAGGTGCCCACGCCGCTGTGATGTTATACTTGTTTTCTCGCATACGATTGGCCTAAAACTGTTTGTTTTTCCCTACGTCGACGCGGTATTGCGTTATATAGTTCGAAAAATAAAATAATAGCGACAATAATGATAATAATTCGTGAATAATAATTACTACGCGCGCGCATTCGTGAAACGTGCACCGCGATGAACCGCCATAATATAAAGCCGCCGAAGAAAATAAGAAGAAAAAAAAAACGATCGTTAAAAAATTTAATAAAATATTCAATTATGTACTATTATTGAGATTTTCAGTTATTAAACCACGCGCTCCTCCTCCTCCTCCTCTCATACACGTGTAATGTATTTACGGTCGAGTCGTCGCCGACAAAATGTTTTTTTGTCGGAAAGTCGTGCGCTCGTATTTCCTTCGCGAAATCCAATAACCATCAACGATCGTACATATTATTACGGCATACTCGTATATTATTATTATTATTATTATTATTATCGTTATTAATTGAATGTTAAATCAATAAACTTATCGGGAAAAACGCCGTGCGCCGCGTGCAGTGCAAAAAATAAATTATCATTATGCAATCGGATGCGCACGCATATGGAAACGTATCGACGAATTCGCCAAGCCGCAAAAAGCGCGCGTTCGTATTTTTCGGCGAATCCGAGAAAACGTGACAAGCCGCTGATTGATCGGACCGGTCGGCGTAATACCGCGTAGAATCGCGGTCGCTGAAGGTCACGACGCGTCAGAACGCCAAAGTCCCGGACCGCCGACTCCCCGGGGGGTATTCTGGAAATAATATTATTAATAATTCAAACGAAAAAACGTGTGTGTAATTACCATTAACACGGGTTTTTTGGCAAAAAAATACGAGTATTGCGTTCACCTCGGCGTGAGACGGGAACACGGCGCGGCGGCCGTATAGAAAAACGCGATTTCACCGTGTACCTACACGAACGCCGTGCGTACGAAATAATAATACGTACACAATAATATTCTTATTTGCGACTCGAATCGCGTACGAACCGCGTGAAAAAATATTTTTCGTATTAATCGATTTCTATTTTTTTTTTTTTTTTTTTTTTGATTTAACGCCAAAACGCATAACGTCCCCGACTGTCCGAAGGCGTGTTACGAACGCGTCCTTTTTTTTTCTTTTTTTTTTTCGATGCGAAGAAAAGCCATCGCCGAGCACGTTGTCGCACACGCGTAGTCCTATAATATACCTGTGCGTTGACGGCTGAATGCGTACCGACAACGGATCGAATGACGCAATAACAGCAGCAACAGCAGCAGCGACGTCGTTTAATAATGTCGTATTCAATGGAAACGCTCTGGAATCGGCGGCGGCGGCGGCGGGAAAGAAAAATAACTCTGACGTATCGTACACGGACTACGATAAAAGTCGTTATTATCGTTAATATCGGTATTATTATTATTATTACGTACCGCATGATATATCGATTTTCAACGATCGTATTATCGAAATATCGTTCAATTTCTCCTGCCCTCCCCACCCTTCCACCGTCGATAATTGTGCAGCGTGCACTATAATAGTGCACTTGTGCAGTACACGATGGCGAGGACAAGAATGTGTGACCTCTCGTACACTTGCATAACACAAAACGTATAATGTCATATTATAACGGCAGCAGCAGCTATATGAATCATATAATATGTTAATACTAGTGTGGATATGTAGAGTGTATTACACGTACGGTTCTGTGACGAATGTATACGTACACACTCGAGTACGCGCGTTACGATTTCGTATCGGTTCGGATCTGCACGCGACCGCAGGCGGTGGACCAGCGGTATAAACCGTAAGACTTTGCACGAGTGAAAGGTATGCGTATATACGACGGCAGGGCCCCCGCATTGAATTTCAGGCCCATATACTTAATGTTTGTCCGGGCCCTTCATAAAACTTCCAAAAATACAATTTACTATATTTATATAATATTATACATAACAATTTTAGTAATAACGTTTGTTTTTCCATTACACCGATTCGAATTCAAGATTCATAAGCATTTCAACATTAATAATGTCTATTTTATTTTTTCGTTACAATATTATTTAAATTAAAAAATGTTATTTTACAATATTATTTAATATAAAATAAGTATTTCTACTAAAATGTCAAAAATGACAAATAAATTTCAACGGGCCCTTAAAATATCCGGGCCCCTGTACTCATGGTTCATCAGCCCCCCCCCCCCCGGTGTGGGGGACCTGTATGACGGTACTCGGACAGTGCGTCGGGTGCGACCGACGTAATAGCAACCGTTACGAACGACGACGAGCGCGGCCGAGACGAAATGGCCGAGAATCACCGCGATCCGCTAATACGATTATATTAGAGTGTTTTATTATCAAGATTATTTTTTTTCATTATTAATATTATCGTGTCGCGCAGGGGCGCGCGACGTCGGCGTGACGACGTGATACCGTGTCACTGCAGGAGATTAAGGAGTACGGGGAAGATTTCGCGAAATACGACGACGACGGTGGCGGCGGCAAACGAAATATCGTCGCGATTCGTCGTAACCGAACAATAATATAAAAGCACTACGCGACTCGTACGAGAGACTCCGACCGTGCGAAATAACAGTCGGCCGCGATCGGTGGCGGTCGAGTTTTACGTTATCACGAGTATATAATACATATATAATATATTACGTCTGTTCTAGGTATATACGTAGGTCCGTGGTGCTGAAACTGCGCATGTACACGTTTCGAGACGCTCGAACGATTTTACACGCGTAAAAAATCCTACCGAGTTGAAAGTTGGTGGAAAAAAAAAAAAGAAACAACGCTCGGAACATGAAATTTTTTGTATTTTTTTCTACCGAATCGTGAAAAACCGTACGGCGTAAACTGCGTTTACGACGGCGGCGGCGGCGGTATTATAAATACGTACGTCATTAGTCGTGATCCCGATACGGCGCGGCGGCAGGACGTAATAATAATAGTAACAATAATAATAATAATAATAAAATCGAAAAAACACGAAAACGTAACTCTCCGGTCTTCGCCGGTGGTCCGTGCGGGGACGCGCGCGCCGCGCCGTGGTCTTACGGCGCAAAACGAACCGGAGCGTCGCGGACGGCGAAAAATCTCTTAGCGCGCGTGATAACGACCGATATTTCGTGATGATCGTCGGAAAAATCGTCCTTGCTGCCGCGGCGGTCGCCGATCACACGCGACCGACAACACGGACGAGATTCGACCGTCGGCGGTGCGCGAGCCCGGTATGTCACGTGCCCGAGACGAGGGCTGTGTGCCGTGTCCGCCGTCCGTGCGCGGGCGAGGGTGCCCGGGGTAGGGAGGAGGGGATCTTAACCGGCGGATAGAGAACCGGTTGATCCATTCACGGTCCGTTTACGCCGCGGCCGTCTCTCGTCCGCATGGTCGGTTGCGTGCGCGCACGACGATTGTTTTGTTTTGTTTTTTTTTTCAACATTATTATTACTACTACTATTATTATTACAACTATTATTATTGTCATATTTTGTCGTACGATACTCGGGATGATGTCGCCGTCGCGCGTGCGACGATGATAGCACACGGTACGCGCGTAACCGCTTACCGGGTAAGTAGCTGCGGTATGCTTGCTTGTCTACCCGTTGTGACAGTTACTGCGCTTAGTGTCTACCGTCTAGACTCGGAGTCTGAAGGGTTCTCATCGAATGTCGAAGACGCTGATGGCGTGATGCGATCACGTCGCGAGGTTGTTTTAATGACGTCGATCGGGGCTGTAGAAATCACCGTGATTCTTAACAGTGTTGGTCAATAATATTGTGTGTTGACGGAGAATTAATCATAAATTAACAACTAGTAATGCGAAAAATAGATCACTACATTTGACGACAATACGTACAATGATTAGTATATACTCAATGCAACGTAAACGCTCGACGATTAAAGAACGTGTGGATAACATGTAATATTCTCCTTGACTAAGCCTCGCCGGTAGGAAATCCGGGATATGAACACGTCCCCCGGACAAGGAAATTAAATTTTTTATTTACTCAGACCGCCCTATAAAAAACGCTTCCGAAAATATTTCTAGTTCAGTTGTGAAATCAGAACCACGCGTTGTTCAGTAATTTTAACACGTTCGATTGTAACGTTTAAATAATTTATTAATAACCGTTTAACAGTCAAAGCTGCGATTGTTATTAGCATCGGAACAAAGAACGATTAAATAAATATTAAGTTATTTACTGTTATACGTAAATACTTTCATAAAATATATATACACACTTAAAGAGATACAAATGTATACATATTTGTATTTTGTTCAACTTAAGCAACGCACATATGAATCAATTTATTTAATAAACAAATAACTTTGTAAATCTATGTGTGTTTAAATCTTCAACGATGACATACAATGTTGACACAGGTTTATATGGTTTTTTTTTTCAAGTTAAGATTCTACTCTCGTTTTTAAAATTTTTTTTTCACAAAAATGTGTACAATTATAATAGGTTATTGAGTTTATTCGTTCATTTGTTTAATTATATTTCTGAAGATAATTAATTTAATGCTTTATCTTACAATTATGATTTTGATAAAATCTATTGAATGTTTGCATAAATGAAATAAGTATAGACGTGAATTATTATTAATCATATTACAAGAAATGTTTAAATATCATATCGATAAAACTATGGTTTTCGAACCCTAAATCGTCTTAAGACTCAGTGAAAGGAAACCACTTAACCACGTTTTAATCGATTTTTTTACTTCAAATGTAAATGGTAGGTAATAGGATTAAACAATATTCAATTATTATATTTGTACATGATAACTGTATTTTTTTTTTTTTTTAATCGTTACTAAATTAGTACAAGTGGAACGGTTTATACATGTATCCTAATAAAACTGTATATTAAAAAACGATTTTAATACATTTTATAGTTTGAAATACTTGTGCGTGATACGTTTTATGAAAATAATTAAAAATGATTATTCGTACAAACTTTTTGATAAAAAATTAGTGGATTAAATCAAGAGCCTATACCCGGCTCGTACCGTAATCTAGCCGATTTGTATTACGCACATCTCACAAAGTTTATTAGTGTGTAAAATATATTTATATACATATGTTTATCAGTGCATGCGTTTATATAATTTGTGATGCACGCGGTAAAAACACAAGGGATGTTTACGTGCACGTCTGTAGCCACATACGAATAGGATATATTTATACGGACAGAGTTATTATAATATTAATATCATTTATTTTACTTAAAATATTATTTAATTTACAGTTGTGCCGCGTTGGCTGTTGAGTAAACGAGTTTCTCAGGTTATCGAAAAAAGGAAAAGTGTACACTTAATCATTTATTATTTATGTATACGAAAAAAAATCGTCATTGCGACGGCTTGAGATTAACTGAGTTGATAAATAACACGGTTATTTTTAAATAATATATATATATTTATATATTGATGGAAAATGTAAAGATATTGACTGTATGGAGTGAGAGGAATAACGATCGTCGAGTGAGAAACATGGATAAATATACAATGTCAAAAACTGTAAACATTATTTACATTTCGATTTTCACACAAGTTCTAGAATGATTTTTTTAAATTAAATATGTTTCTAATGAGATTTAAAATGAAATCTAGATTTGGATACAATCAATTAATTGTCTCACCCTGTAAACTTTAATGTTTATAATACTATAATCTTATCCGCCGCACAAATAGACAAGTGTGCCTATTTTACATTCTACTGTGGAGATTGAAAAGTACTTTTTAATGCACACCGTTATTGACTTGTAAATAGGTGATCATAAAGTGATTGAAACGTTATACTTCGTATAGTAAAAGTAGGTATGCGCGCAATCGTAGGCTATTGATACGTAAACCTAATAAACCGACCAAAAAGAGTAAAAAAAGGTCAAAGATAAGTATTTTCATCCGTTGATCGTTCTTTCTCTTTCTCAAACACTCAAAAAATGTCACCCTAATCTTTGTTTTCCTAAAAATTTTGATACGAGCGAGATATAACTCATACGACTCGTTGACTTAAGACAATAAACCACGACTTTGAAATTTAATTCCATTGTTCACTCGCAGGCTACTTCATTGTGGAATTATGTATGTACGTATAAGAATGTTATACACGCTTAAGACGGTTTGAGTGTCTTTCTTTTGGTGTTAACCAGGATTGTCGTTTTATCACATAGAGTGGTTTTCGCTGTTGATAGTGCACAACAATTTCAATTTAAAATTGGTTAAAACTTTCGTACGGATCAATCAGATAGTAGGTAATAGTGAATATTAGATTTTCTGCTTTTTAATGAATTATCGAAATAATTCGTTTTCCAATATTCGGTATACAATATAGGTCCGAATCATGGACTACGTTCGTGCATCGCGGATTCTCGACATGTGCTGGGCGATAAATTCCGGCCAAACGGCTCGGCGACAGAATCGGGTGTCACCGCCGAGAGAGGAAATGAAACCGGTTTTCCCAAAATTCGATCGCATTGTGAGTAGTTTCCACGAACGAGTATCGCATCGAACAAGATACGAACGCCAATTATTGTCGTCCAGACAATAATTACTGTCACGCTAATTACGCCAATCATTACGTTGTTAACGTCAAAGGCATATATTATCGATGTATTTAACACATTCACACGCACACTGACACACTGACACAGGTTTTTATACGTTCTATAGGCAACAAGTCCCGTAATTCGCCATATTTCTGCGCTGCTGAGACGGCCACGCGATCATTTCTTTCGGTTTACGACTGGGCGTTTTTCCTTTTTTCCCCGTTCGTTTTAACACCGCTCGCGGTCTCAGAGTCTCCTCGCACACAACGCAACGACGAAATTATTACGTTTACGATATGACCGTGGCCGTTTCCAGCGATACCCCGTGTTGTTCCTCCACTTCACCCTCATACACACACACACACCATCGTCTATCGGTTTTCGTTCGTCCGTCCGTGGGTACCTCACGCGGGTGTACTGTTTTTAAGGTAGAGAAAGAGGGAAAAAAAATTAAAAATAACATAATCATTGCGCGTCGGAACGAAAACAGCCGTCACTGCAGCAACGTTATAACCTTTTGGGATTATTATGACGGCGACGGCGACGACGGCGTACGGTACGCGTGGGGGGGTTGAATGGGGGGGGGGGGGCGAAATAATATACATCCATTAACACGTTTTATAGGCGCGGCCGCGTATGCGTACGTACCTATATACATATATACATACGTACGTGCATACCTTTACATACGTATATATATATAATAAATATATATATATATATATATATATATGCGCGAGTTTTTTTTTTTCATTCTTTTACTATATATTTATACTATATACGTGTTTATATACACGCGCGTATACGAAACGATCAGTATTCCTGGCGCTTTTACAATAGCTACACGCACACGCACACACACACACACACACACAAACAGAGACATAGATAATAATCACATCACACAAAAAACCGTATACAATCTTTTTGTTCTGTCGGGTCGCGATCAAGTGGTTCTCAGCGTGAAACAATATTAATTATACGTTAATTGCTCCTTTTGTGCGCGGGACCGGCCGGGCACGCCGTTTTCTCGGTCCGCGCGCGCACTGCCGCAGCAGCAAATGTGACAAAAGGTGAAAATCACGTTCGAACGCGGAAAAAAAAATGAATAAAAAATACCTAATAATAAATGTCGATGAAGAAAAAAAAAATAAAAACAAAATAGACTTATACGTTATATTATATACGTACGTACGAGACGGGCGTCGTCTGTGTAACGAATAATGCTCGCAGCGGGGGTGATGGAGGGAGGGGAAGACGGTGAATAAAAAAAGTTAAAAAAAAAAATAAAAAATAATATTGTTAGACATCCGTTGTGCGGCCCCGCGGTCGTAGGTACGTGTACGACGGCTCGCGCGGTTTTCGGTCGGTATTTTCGTTTGCGGTCAGAACGCTTCTGACAACCGGAGCACTAGACTGATGAGCGGTTTACACACCACAGCCGCCGCAGCGAAACGGGCGACCGCAACGTTTGCATAAAATATAACGAAGCGCAGCACGTTATTATCATACAAGTATACGTGTATACGTATAAGGAGGATTATATTATAATATCCGCGCGCGCGATTAAAAAGTAGGAAGAAATTGGCGAAATTACAGTGTGTGTGTGTGTGTGTGTGTCCGATTTGGATTGTGGCCTCGGGGCGTTTTACGGTTTTTTCTCCAAAAAAAAAAAAAAAATTAAATAATAATAATAAAACGGAAAACACAGTGTACGATAGGTACATATTATAGCTATATCAATCGCGATCACGCGAAAACTGGTCTAGTATAACCGGCCGCCGGGAGACGTGAGGTGATAATATTATTATTATATACGTGATGTACGTACGTGCGCCAGTGTGTGTGTTGTATTTGTGTGTGTGTGTGTGTGTGTGTGTGTGTGTGTGTGTGTGTGTGTGTAGAAGGAGGTTTTGATAAAATAATCATTCCGATGAAATTGAACTGGTTTTATGAAATTAAAAAAATATATACGTATATATTATACAGAAACGACTAAAAAAACACCTTCCGAAACGCGCGCGCGCATCGACGTACGCGTGTTATAATTAAGTGGGTCAGTCGTTTCAGATCGTTTTTTGGGGTGATTCGCGGTTGCGAAAATGAAAAAAAAAAAACGGCACCGAAATCAATTCGCTGACTGCGCGCGTACCACCACCGCCGCCGTGTTTGTCGTGGTCGTCGTCCCCCGCGTGCGGTACGGCCGTACATCAAGTGTCTCGCACACCACCCAACCTCTCGTCCGATCGAGCGGCGTACGCCGATTGTGACGCAATCATTTTCGGGTTTCCATAAGTTTTGACGATAAAACTGTACTTTTACACGGGTAAATGTCGTAAAAGTCTCGACGTTATCGGTTTTTTGCAGACGGTAATGTATTCGTCTGTTGGGAAAAAGAAATGGAAGAAAAAAAAGAAGAAAAAAAGAAATGTTGCAGTCTTTGTTGTGTGTTTAAACTGCTTTTCAGTATTGATCCGAAAAAGTTTTTCCTCAGTTTTTTTATTTTTATTTTTTTTTATTTTATGGCGGTCGAGTACTAGGAAAAAGTCAGGGACGAAGGACAGGGGCTCCCGGCGTGTTATATATATGTATATATATATATTATACAATTTGTTTATACGTCTGGAAAATTTTTTAATCTAAACGGAAATTAATTTTGTTTAAAAAAAAAAAAATAATAAATAAATAAATAAAAACAAATAAAATCAAAACCGCTTTGGGGTGGCCGGTTTTGTTTGTGTAGAATCCATCTATAATACGCTTGCACGCACACACAGACACACACACACACACACACATGCACACTCTCACACACATACACTTACATAATATACACTCGGACTCAACGTAGCAATAAAAAGCGCATACAATGGTTATAATGTATACGTGTATGTGTGTGTGCGTGCGCACGCACGTGTGTGTGTGTGTGTGTATAATTGATGTACAACCGGCATAACTATATAATAATAATAATAATAATAATAATATACATGTATAACTGCGTATACGAACGATTATTACGATTTTTCCCCGTTTTCCTCTCCACTCGGCCGTTTATCGCCGATATCGCTGGAGTATAAATATATATATATATATATATATATATATATTATTACTATTTATTTATTTTTAAACGAGAACTGAATAAAAAAAAAAAAAAAAATTCAAAACATAAAAAAAATAATACAAAATAATAGTATAATCTCGTCGCGGTATTGGTGCGCGTATATTATATGTACATAAAACCCGGTTTTAAAAGCGCATAATGAAACAGAGTATTAATTCATATATACGCGTACATACATTTGTGTGTGTGTGTACGCGCGCGTGTATAAGTGTATCGTATGCTAATCCGAACTGCTCCCATTCCAGGCGCGCGCGCGTACACCCGCCGCGGCGTCGTCGTCGCGCCGCCGACACACACCGTACCGGTTTTGCTGCAGCAGCCGAGCGCGCGCACAATCTGCATCAGCTATCGTCGTCGCCGCCGACCGACAGACGGAACCGACGCATTTATTAAATACGTTTGTTCGAGTTCAACGGACATTATGTTCTTTTCGATCGTATACATTGCACATATCATACGTATAATATCGTGCGGTGCGACCACCACCCCGTCACCATCGGCTTACGACGTTACGGTTTCGACTACTATTTATAATGTACCCGTAAGTGACGCAAATTCTCTTTCGAATTTTCGGTTCCAATCCGTGTGATTTTCGTGGCGTATCATTAGAGCGCGATGAAAAACCTGACACACGCACGTCACCGCCGTCGGTTTTCGCGCGATCGGAATCGATTTATTCTTCACCGCGTGCCGTACGGTGTAACTAACACGCACACACCTGCACACGATTATCCGGGTTCACTTGCGGTGAATATCACGCGACGGCGAGTGGAAAACGATAATTTTCACGGACACCGTACGATACCGCGACCGGGTGTGAACGACGCTCTTGCCGCCGCGTAAGCGATTGACCGTATTTATGGTCACGTGCGTCGTCGCGGGTCTAGTTTGGTTTAACGTCGGACTGAAACCATAGTCTGGCGTGTTTTCCATCGATAGGTATACGCGGTTCGGATCAAAAGCGCCGGGCGTTTGATCCGCGTACATCGCGGTGGCTCTGTTCGGAGTGCAGACCGTAATCGTCAGCCCCGTGTCCTCCCCTCCCCACGGATTCGAACGGTTGTGAAGGTTTTCGAAATTTCAACTCGAAATCGACGACGAAAACCGATTTTTTCCGAACGAAGCGTCATTTGTAATCGTACCGAAATGCGCAGAGTAAAAATCACTACCGACGCGTTCGGATCACGGATTGAATCTGTGTTTATCCACTGCAGACATTCGACACGGAACCGTCAATACTTTCAACGTTCCCGCCGTTCCGTTTATAAAAATGTAAATAATCTTTTTTCAAATAAATTTCACGGAAATACGTGGAAAATAAATCAAATATATAATAGCGAATGAAAAATATCGTCAGACATCGATATCGTCTTCTATAACATTTATAATGTAGGCTCTACAATTACATACGTTTTATTTTTTGTTTTTTGTTTTTTTTTTATGCCTGCTTACCTGTTTTTTATGATTTCATACTGAACCGTATCGGACGACGCGTGTATGTGTAAATACATATAATATTCCGACGGGAAATAAAATCGAGTACGGGTGAAAGAGAGACACACAGAGAGAGAGAGAGAGAGAGACAGACAGAAAACAATAAGTCTTCTCCACCGCTGTCGAGATCGTTAAACCGACATAATTTTATATCGGCGTGGTGGTATCGACGGGGGCGCGCGCGCGCGCGCGTCGGAGGATATCGGCGCGTTCGCGGAAAAAAACGATTTGCGGATGTGTATATATATGTATATAAAATGTACATAGAGAGAGAGAGAGAGAGAGAGAGAGAGAGAGAGAAGAAAACAACGCGATCGCTGAACGGTTAGACACGATATAATAAAAAACCACCTCCGTCGACGCGTAGGTAACCATTCACATAATCGTTGCAGTTCGAGTCGAGAGTAAAACCCGTGGATTTCGAGAAGAACAAAATAAAAAATAAAAACCAACTCATCACAAAGCCCGTCGTGTTCATAATTTAGAGCAGAAACGTACACACACGTGGTCTGCGTATTTTTGACGTTTGTTATTTTTTTTTTTTTTTTTTTATTTTGGTTATTTTATTTGTGTCATTATTTTTTTACTCCGACTTCCCTTTCGCCGAAATTATGAGTTAGTGATACATTCACATATTCGTATACACCGTCGCGGAAACTGCGCTCAAAGATCATAGTGGAGATTCATTATTAGTATAAACGATCACAGGCGACTCAGTGAACTGATGCCTAGCTCTGTGTATACGTAACCGACTCGATGGAGAACAGAAAATATCCATTGTGCGTACGGCGGGGACGCGCGCGCGAGGGGTGGAGGCACGACGCGTATGTATACGAAGAGCCATATGGCTGCTTGTGTGATGTGTGATGTGTCTGTGTGAGTATATATGTACAAGTGTGTGTGTGTGAGCGCGTTGAGTGTGTATAATAATAACGCGTCGGCAGAAATACGCGCGCAAGACTACGAGGGAAAATATTAATTAAAAAAAAAATATAAAATATATATATATGTATGAAATAATAATAATAATAATTCCCCCACGGCTCGCGATCCGAGTAAAAAATATCCATATAACAGGATAAACACAGACACAGACAAACACACACTCACGCGCGCGCACGAGACTTTTCGACCAAAAGAAAGGTTTATGGTTTCCATGCCCAGTGTGTGTGTGTATGCGTATGCGTGAATTATGTCTTTGTTTGTTCTTAGCCGCTTTTTTAGACGTTTCGTACATTAGTGCTGTTTTTTATTTTTGATATTTATTTATTCGGCCAATTCAGTCGGATGATTGCGTGCCGGCAGACAGTAAAAAAAAAAACAAACGATTCCTCTCATTTATGTTATATTCGTATAATATACAAACATATATATATATATATACATAGAAATATTCTGTTCGAGAAAAAACACCAAAATGGCCGGCAGCGAATTTTGATATAAATCCGGGTGCTTGTTCATTTTTTAACCGTTTCAGCATTAAAAACAATAATAATGTATATAAATTTTAATAGTTGATAGATTTTTTTTTTTTAATTTTATTACGCGCTGCCACTCCCATATCCCCGGCCGCAGCAACTGGGTCGACTGGATTCCGGTATATACTGTACTACTGCACTGTAAATTTATATGTATGTGTGTATGTGTGTGTGTGTGTGTGTGTGTGTGTGTGTGTGTGTGTGTGTGTGTGTGTGTGTGTCTGTGTGTGTGTAATTTTCCCTCCCCGGAGAAACGAACCCGCAGTGGCGTATATACGACTTTTGATTTCCATGGAAAATTGTTTTTTCCGTGCATTTTTATTGCTTGTTTTTTAATATAAATGGACTATTGCAATAATATAAATTCCGCGTGCACACACGCGCCTTGGCGCGTGGGCTCGCTCGGTTCGCGGAGAATTCAAATGATAAAAATTGAGAATTCCGCCCGCAAAAACCAAGGTTAGGCACGGACAAAAAAAAAAAAAAAGAAATAATAAACTCGCTAATTCGCTGTCCGTTTATAACAATACACATAATACGTACTCGGGATTATTCGGAATGACGCGATGCGAACCCTTAAACGTACGAACGCTGTTACTCGGTAAACGCGCAAAGGTACTTATTATTGTAATACATTACTGTATAATATGATAATAACACATGCCGCCCGGTCACTCGGAGTTACGTTTTATCGTTACGGGACATCATTCTCCGTTTCCGTTTAGTCATCCGCCAGTATTGATTCGACATAAAAGTCAATTCGTTTATTGTCGTACACGTACACGCACACTTTGTTCTTCTGGGTACGTGTACGTAGTAATATTTCGCACGCGGACTTTAAAAGCGTTCTGATCCGATACTCGTGCGGCGTATACGATTTAATAAGAGTCCTCCCCGGACAGAGAGATACGAGCCGTTTAAGAACAACGGCTGTTAATCATTTGTCTCGTGACGGTACTGAATTCACTGTCGGATACGAACGTATAAAACGTATCGATGGAATTTAATGGAATCACAACGATAATTTACAGGATTAATAAAAACGTAGGCCGTCATTGTCAAGCTGCCAAATCGCTATGACTTTCCACTGCGGCGTTGTCAGAATAATTGCCAAATTCTCACTTGGCGCGTCGTTCGAAATTATCGAAATCTTAATAATTGAAGTCAATCTCGGAGTTATGTTTAGACAAGACGGACGATCATATATTATTATGACGGTGCCGCGGCCAGGCACTCGTCGGACGGTTTACGACTCCAGTGATTTTGTTGTTTTAATTGAATTTTATCATTTTTTATCGGTTCCCAAGGAACATAAATATAATGTCTCGAGCACGCAATAGAACCAGATAAAAATGATTCTCGGCAGTTAAACACACACACACACACACACACACACACACACACACACACACACACACACACACACACACACACACACAAGAGTTTTATAGTTTTCGAATAATACTTGTATACAGTTAATTACCCGGTCAAAAAGTAATAAGGCCCATTATCGTGGCGAGTGTAATCACGACGGCGGCAGGACGTACGGTGTGCTTTTATTGAGCAATTAATATTGGGTGACAAATACGAACAATAAAATATTATCTGGGGTATTTTACATGTGTCGCACTGAGTGCGACGAAAAGACTACTCGATACGTTTTGTATTCATTATACGGCATATCGTAAGAAAAAAACATTTATTTATTATTTTATTTATTTATTTATTTTTTTTTTGTTCTTAAGTAGGTATTCATAACGGAATTCCGATATCATATAAAAGCAGTAAAATATTAGTCCAACACCTATCACACCTATCGATATTGTGCGAATAATATTTACATCGCGTGCACTTTGTTTCGGATAAATCCATTAATATGGAACGACATTTAAGAAGTAAAAAAAAAAAAAAGGAATTAGCTAAAAATAAAAATAAGAAGTGAACATGGTTCGCGCCTTTAATGTTTAAGGAACCTTGACAGAGCGTTGAGTACACACATACAGTAGAAAACAAACAGTAGCGAGACACTCCTATATCCGGCGTGGTGTATCCTTTACACTTACATGTGGATACCCTTTCACGAGTACACATCGTATACACGTTATACATAATGTGTGAGTGTGTGTGTGTGTGTGTGTGTGTGTGTGTGTGTGTGTGTGTGTGTGTGTGTTTGGACGAAAATATTGGTAAACAAAATACACGCACGTGAGGACAAACGATTCGATTTTATTTTCGGGTAAAGTAGTAAAACACATATTTAAGTGATGAACGACGACGATCCACTTTTTTATTCGGTGCTGCACCTTTTCGACAACGACCAAAGAGATAAAAAAAAAACCGTGAGACTGCGGCCCACAGCATGGCTCCCGGCTAAAAGCCATCAAACATTTGACCTATAATTTTTATGTTTGGGCTTATCTGACGCTTTTTTTTAACGTTTTCTAGTTTTCTATACTCGCGAACGAAATATTGTCCTTCTCGAGTCAATGTATATAATTTATATAAAAGTAAAGATCCACACACAAACACACATATAATATACATGAATATTATATTCGTATCAAAAGAAACGTTTAAATATCCGTTGGCCTTAGGGTTACTTTTATAGAAAAAAAAACCATCAAAAGCAAAGGGGCAGGTACGGATGACTTATCCCACGCGTTTATTTTGGACGACCAGTTGAATATACGCATCCAACACAATATAATAATAGTAATATGTACGTGCCGTATAAAATGAACGCGAAGGCTGTAAAACTGATTTTTATTAGACGGATCTCGACGATAGTGTTGAACTCAAAAACGAGAGTATTAAATTTGTCATTTTTAATGACCACGTGTAAATCAACTATATAGATGTATTACCTTTTTACCAGTTTTCTTGATAACTAATGATATATATATATATATATATATATATATATATATATATATATATATATATATATATATATATATATATATATATATATATATATATATATATTGTATATTAAAGATTTGAATAATAAAGAGAAGATGGATTTTATTTAATATAGGTTCTATGGCAAATGTTATTCAATTATGTATTATATAAAAATCTTAGGCAATAAAATGAAAATGTAAAATAAATGGAATTTCGTTATAGAAGTTTTATTAAATCGTATAATATGTCCAGGGTTTATATACCCATGCGGATTCGCAACGAAAATTATATATTTGGCACAGGTAGCTAGAATGTTTACTTTTGATGGCTTCCTGTGTACAGGTGAGACGGACTTCTTTCCGGAAACCAAAAAAAAAAAAAAAAAAAATGTTGAAATTCTACACGAAATAATTGCATTTGTAAGCACTATTACGAAATCGAAAGAAAAAAAACACAGTCGGCTAGCATTTCCTAGGTGCCGTGTTCCATTTCCGATGTCACCAAAATAATAAAAAAATATGTTGCATAAAATTTACGAAACATTAACGATTACAAAATTAAACGATCGTGATTCGATTTAATCGTTTTTAAAAATTTTTTTCAGTTAGAAATAAAGTCAATGAGATTGATTAGATATTTGAATAAATATGATTGACGAATAATATTTATTCATTTACCTTAAAGTCGACGATGGGAAATATACCCGTTTAGGTATTTTATTAAATTATTCATAGGACACTTTTAGCTAAATATTATTCATGAGAATATAATGGTAAAATTTTGGCCAGACTCAAAACGAAAACCACGGTGAAAAATATGTTACTTGTACAGTTTGAATAAATATTATATTACTAGAAAAATAAAAAAAAAAACGAATAAAGTAAAGAAGAAATCACACATGCGTGATATGTAGATTATAAGAACACACGAATGATAAAAAATTAAAATAATAACAACAAGCGTTTTTAATCAATGTAAGCTTTTTACTTGGTTACGTGGAAAATTTATCAAACAGGGAAGGAAGGGGAAAGAATTAAAAAATTAGAATAAAAAAAATTGTTAGATAACGAGGTGTGATAATTGGTTTAGGTCAACTACTCTTTTATTTTTTCATCGTTCTTTTTTACAGGCTTACGTGAATTTATCAGTATATTTTTTATGGATGCCACTTCACATCCAGATAAGACTGAATTTTACGAAATTGAACGAATTTTCTCGTTATGCAAATAATTAGGTACCACTTAAAAATAATTATTTTCAGATGGAAAATAATTGACTTCGATTCCTAGAATATTGCGATTGCCAAAATAATTGCACCAATTTTTAATAACGTTCATTATTAGTTATTTGTTTTTTAACGTCCCGAGCTCTGCCGAGGCTATGCAAACGCCACGTTATACTCACGCGTATCAAGAAATTTGCCGTATTTCGTAAGTATAAAAATAGTTGTATTCCTCCAATTAATTAATTAGGTATATGCGTTTGAGAGCGATCACGCGCGCGCGTGCGTATATATGTGTGTTTATGCAGTAATTGATGGGAATTGATATAATTGCGAAATATGCGATTACGAGTTATGTATGTACGCAGACCATCATTATCTTATAAATTAAAATTTTAAGGGAGAACTGCTGATTGTGACGTTAATACGAGACTATATAAAAATGTCTATTTTTTTTATTTTTTTGATGAAATGGCTATATCATGGAGCGAGTATAAAATAATTACTGAACGACGTTTTTTAAATGTGATGATATTTTTGAAATATAACCGTAAATTTTTACGAAAAAAAAAATCAGTTTTGAGTATTTATCATAAAAATTTTGACTTTTTCAAACTATTAAAATGAGAAAAAGGGAATAAAATCGGCATATCGTCTCAATAAAATAGTTATACAAATGTGACGTGTATACAGCCGATTTACGTAATTGGGGGAGGGGGGTTGCGAAAAAAAAGTGAAATTTCATCTACGTACGGATTGATAAATGATTTGATTTACTTACAATAAAATGCCGATCGTGGTGTACTGCAATCACGCACACGTTCTGCGCGTCCACGACACTTGCACAAACAATGAAAATTTTAACAGTGAAATTTTAATACGTTTTGTCGCAAAAAAAAAAACACAAAAAAAAAAAATTAAAACTAAAATAAATAATAACAAATATTGAAAAAAAAAAAAACGTTCGTAAATGTCAAAATTAATATATACAGGTGTTGTACGCGGAGACCGGCGTTAATGAGAACGGCGCGTCACTCACAGTCACAGAATCAAAAACGTGGAAAAAACACACACGGAAAAAACGAAAAAAAAAACCAAGAATCCGTGAATATTCGCGAGACGAACGATCGCACCACTGTTGCAGTAATCGTGATAATCCGAAGTCGACATGTCGCGTGATCGGCGGCAGCACCGGCGCTAGATTTGTTGAGCAAAAAATTCGTAGTTATCACAAAAATTACATTTATAAATATAAATATATATATATATATATATATTATGTATATATATATATATAGTGACGAGAAGCACGTAGGAAAAAAAATCGTAAAAACGAAAAATAAAAACAATAAAAATTTCGGTAAAAAAAAAAATAAAAATAAAAAAATAAATAAAAAATTCCCCCGCTTGCGTGTCGGGCAGGGGGTTGTGTCCGCGCGCGAGCTTTTATTCGCGTCGTTGCCGTAACACTAACCGTGCGCCCGCGTGTGTGTGTGTCAGTGTACGTACGTACGTATACGCTCGTGTGCGCGGCGGTACGACTGCGACGGTGGACGACGGACGACAACGACGGCGGCGGCGGCGGCGATTATTACACACGGCGACGACGGCGACGACGACGGCGGCGGCGGCGGCGGCTTCGGCGGCGGTGGCGGTGGCGGCGGCGCGACGAGTGGAGATCTCCCGTGCGTGTTGCGTTATATTTTTTTTTTTATTTTACTTTTTATAATAATTAATTTTTTTACTTTTTTTTCGCGAAATTTTTATTATTATTATTACCACCACCACTACTACTACTACTACTACTGCGACTTTTTTTCGTTATTTTTCTCGTTCACTCCTCACGCGGCGGCGCCCGTGTGCGTCGTGTCGGGTGGCGGTGCCGGTGCGGTGGCCAGGTGACACTGAATATTGTAAAATTCGAAAAGCAGGAAACCCTTCGTATCCCCACCGCGGACGCGGCGACGGCGCCCGAGCGGCCGACCCGGCCCCCGCGCCGCCCCGCCACCGGCGGCGGACGGCCGTCTGGGCGCGGCCCGTCGTGCGGGCGGGGGGAACGGATTTTCGAGTCCAATGGCCACGTCTCGCGCGTTTCCCTCCAAAAAAAAAAAAAAAACAAAATAATAATAATAATAAAATTACAGAAACACCAAATTAAAATAACGCAATAACGTTTTCGCACTATAACAATGTGTGTCTATATATAAATAAGTATATAATGTATATGTATACCGTGTATATACGGTGACGGAATATCATTCGTCTTTATCCCCCTCCCCCCTTCTTCGCGCTATAAATAACGTCCGAGTAAATCGACTAACCGACGCGGCGACGTTTTCGCCAACGTTTTTTTTTTGCCTACAAACCCGCCAGGTAGGCTAAATAAACGCATCGTAAAAACGTAATACTTACAAATAATTTTTTTTTTTTTTTTTTTTTTTATAAATCTTTATTAGATATAATACATTAACATTATATATATATAATATAAATACAAATAAAGATTTTAATATATCTACTCCTTTAAGCAAGCTTGTGGTGGAGCAGAGCAGATATTATATTATTATATACACTTCGCGAAAACCGGCGGCACCGGCCCGCGGCACGATTATCATTGTCGTGTTGTACATTTTTTTAATTTATGGATTTCTGCGAAAAACAAAAAGTCATAGCGTTGTGATGTCGATATTGAAGGTGGTACACGTATATTAACATTGAACGTATCAATTTTTATTTTACACGTAGCGTTTGGTAGAAAAAAAAACAATATGATATAATACACAGAAGGCAGTAGCAGCGGGTCACGATTGTAATAGCGTATAGGATATTACTCAGTCGAATCGGACCGAAATTCAAACGCTCGGCAAACGTATTGTCATATTATTATCGATAGGTACTCGGGTGAATAATTCGACTGTACGATATAAAATATATAAACATAATCAGAGCGTATTGTATTTAATAGGCCGATCGTTTTTCAAACACATTTTTTTCTTTCACAGCGTTCGGTCAGCGTACGTATGTTATGTTTATCATTCTCCAGGAAAAAAAAGAAACGTTTATCCTGAGGACGGACGATTGAAGCAGTAAATTCCGAGAAGTGCATTATCATATTACGATTAAATTAATTATTTTTCCATAATAACATTTTGAATTCATAACGTGTGTAGAATACTGTAGTATCATTTTTTTAAATCGGATAAAAGACGTATAATCCACATATCTTATTTATATTCAAATTAAAATGGAAAATTGGAAATTGTATTAAATATTTAATAATGTTGAAATTTTACATGTAAAATTAATACAAAAACAAAAAGGAGAATTTCAGGTTTTTTTAAATAATTTGCGCATAATCTATATATGTGTAAGACCAATTTAAAATGTATACAGATAATTGACTTTAATATCTAGGTTACACCAAATGTATAGAAATAATAATTCAAATCTGACAATATGTCAAAACGACTGGTGTAAAATAATTTATCACTTTCTTAAATAAGTTTAACAAAATTTATCTATCTCAATACAAACTTGTATTAATTTGTAAGTTATATGTGTGTGAAGTAAAAAAAAAAACATATTATAAATTCTGATAATGTGATTATGCAAATTATATTTTTTAATACCTATTAAATATTTTCTGTCGATACTTTTTTTTACAGATTTTTAATAAAATCACATCATTTTAACAAGTAGATATCTGACTATATAACTCATTTAAATTATTGTTATTGAAAAATAAAAATTTTATAATTTGGACAATTAAGAAAGGTTGTTGTTTATTCAATAATTATGAATTCATGAAAGTTACATAAAAACAAATATATAAATAATATTATCGCGTAATGTTGCTTTATTTTATGAAATAGTTCTTAATTTAAAACGTTACACAATAATCAATATATGAGATAGGATAGTCATCCAATGGCAACTGTTTTAACTTTGAAAAAACAAAGGTCTTTTTTTTAACTTATCAGAGTTTAAAACTGTTTTATTTTTCTGAGGAAAGATACTTTTATCAATTAAAAATCATAATTATTGAAGTATTGGAATGTTTTTGGTATAAAGAATACTTAGGTACCGATTATTGTTATTTTTTAATTAAAAACGCTATTGCAGCTGACCAAGATGAATTAGACTAAGTTATTAGAGATTCTGAGTGAAGCGAAGGATCTTATGGTTTTACAATGATTTTTAGTATTTTTTTTTTTCTGTAAACACTTTTTCGTATAGAAATCCTTGTGCAAAAGTTTCGTCCAGCAACTTTTTAGATTCGAAATTGAACTGAGATGGTACTTTAAAGAGGTCATTTTTCCAAAATCTCAATAGTGTTTCCAGTTATCAAGAATAACAATCGAAAAACTGAGTAAAAACGGTAAAATCGGTAAAAATCTGCCGTAAACGAGATTTTCACTGTTCATATTTTAGGTATTTAGTCATAAATCGAAAAGTATTGAAGCTAGAAACTTGAAAATTTTATCCAATATCAAATACATACTTTTTTATATTGGACAACATTTTCAGAACATTTTATAGCACTTTTGACTTAAATATAGAACTTTTAATTTACCAAATTGTTGCTGCCAAACTCTGCTCCTGGGGATTTGCGCCTCTGCATGGATAGCATCGAACGACGATATCCAGACGCGGCCACGACGACCACGGCGTTACACAATAGTCGACAAGAATAATTCGTCATCAACGAATTAAACTTGGTACCTACGCGTACTCACATGTTTGTCGTAAAATAATGTAATGACGAAGTGTCCAGATGGATTTTGTTATTTATGAAGTTGCTTTTTTTTTTACTTCTCAATCGAGTGTCACTAAATGGCGGCACACGACGAAAATGCGACGCGTTCGTCGAAGTCATGGAAAAATGAGTTTATTTCCCTGCGGATCGCGTCCACCCAAGGTCAGTGTAAACACGTATTTGTATTATTTATCTACAACGACCTGGGAACCGTCGTTGGCAAGCGCGACAGTGCCGACAACACGCGTGTGGCGCAGGAGAGTTTGCCATTATCTTTGGTGGTCGGAAGACGCTCCGACGTTCAGGTACAGCCCAAACAGTAATGGATTGTTTTTTTTCCGGTATAGCCCACTCACGCGCGTTCCATGAAAAAAAGTCGAATCCGCCTGTACCTACCACGCGTCGATCGTCATCAAGGGATTTATAGATGATTTCCATAAATCTCAAAGTTAATAAAAAACCTGATAGTATACGAGTAGATAATAATATAATTCATATACTGAGGTAATAATCGACTTATAATCAATACACAACATTAAAATCACCTATAAACCTCGGATCGTCATCTCGATTAAAGGTATTATAATATATTCATATTCATACATTTTAGATTCTGAGTGAAGCGAAGGATCTTATGGTTTTACAATGATGTTTATATTTTTTTTTCTTTTTTTTTTCTGTAAACACTTTTTCGTATAGAAATCCTTGTCCAAAAGTTTCGTCCAGCAACTTTATAGATTCGAAATTGAACTGAGATTGTACTTTAGAGATTACTAATCTTTAATAAAAAAATAGAGAGGTACTTTAATAATACCTACCTAATTATAATCCTAACAAAAATTCAAAAATCGTGACTCAGGATTTTTTTTTATACACACTTTAATAAATTATTATACGATTTTTTTACGATATTGTCTGATTTCTTTTAAGTTTATTTCTAATGAGTTATAATTTTTATAACAATTGAAGTTTAAATGAGTTATATCTAATTGAATATTTTATGCGGGTTTAATTACAAAAAAACTCACCAAAAATTATACAAATAACCGTAAAATACGTAAACAGTATTTAAATAATAATATATTATGTTACACTGAAGCTTTGCTCAGAATCGTTTTATACAAAAGAAATGAGTCATCATTTCTTTAAAACTTAATACATTCATCACCAATATCTTGTCCGAGGACCGAAGGGACGAAGAACGAACTTGTACCACCATCATCTCACTTACCAGCTTTTTTTTCTCTTATATTTCTATCAACACGGCCGTCAGGTCTTTTTTATACTTGTATTTAGTATTTGATATTTTCATCGTATCATATTTGAATCTGTTGACATTAAATAAACCTATCGTGTGGACTAAATATATGATTACTGCGTTGATTTGTGTTATTTAAGGGTTTATTATTGTATAAATAATTAATACTAGACGATAACTGTTATAACAATAAATATAGTAAGTTTAAACACATGATATGGTATTAAAATATCTTGTTTTGTTTTTCTTTTTATAAACCGTGTACATGACTTTATAAATATTATATGATGTAAATAAGCTCACTTCACATTGCTTCAAAGTGATATTGTATTTGATTTACGTAATTTTACTTTTATATATTTTTCAAACTTTTAAGGCGAATTTTTCAAACATGAAACATCACTTTAAAGCTTTATAAAGTGATGAGCCTTTGAACTCAACTATATTATAGCAAAACGTGTTCGTAATGATTTCATAAATATAAATAATTGATTACCCACTTAAATTTTAATACTTAAATATAAATGTCTGAAATCTGAATCAACGAAATAATAGATTGAAAACGTGGATAGCTTTTTATAATTTTTGTACCGCGATTTTCGGACTACGAGTTTTTTAGGAGAGAAAAATCAATAATTGTTGTTCATATCAGTACAGATTATTGATTGCCGTAGGTATGTATAGCAAAATACATCATTTTTAGTAACGCATTAGATTTTAAAATATTTTGTAGTGTGCTTAATAATAAATGTGTAATAACAACTAAAAACGTTTAAATACCTATCTAAGTTTCAAAAAAAAAAAATATATATATGCACGTAAAAAATGTTTATTTTTGGAACTGTTATTTCGCATTTTAATTTGAATCGTATAGATTTTGCATTGTATCTATACTTGTATAGAAAACAACGTTCGAAACTGTTTGATTAATATCAAACAGAGTGCACAAATTTGAAACTATCAAGAGTCATAAAAAAAAATTAATACCGTAAAATCAAAATACAAAAAGTACAAAAGAAAAAAAAAGTAAATATTAAATAATAAATCACTGCATTTTTTTCATAAAATATGTTGTTGTTGAAACACATATTAAACGTGAATATTTGTTTTTTATTAGTAGGTAGATATAAAGCTTTAATTATTTATTGATGAATACGTATACATTTTTTTTAATTTCTTATAAGTATAGTGTTACAATATTATTATTATAATTGAAAAAAAAATATAAATATCAAGCAATTTGAATTGTGCTCATCCTATACGTATTATTATATTAGTTTTAATGGGAACATTATCTGTTTGAAATATGTGTACGCATTTATATATTGTGTCAATTTTTAGTATCTACTATTATACAATGGACTTTTAACGTTTTTACTATTATTCAACACGTATATTAAATTGAAGATATCAAGTATACCTAATATCAATCTATTTATGTATATATATATATATTTATTTATAATAATTATTATAATTATATGAAATTTATCAATAAAAAAAAAAAACCCATAAAATAACTACATGATTGAACTACACTAATATAATTGCCTATAGTTACGACACGATTAGGTTTGTATGAATAGTTTACTTTTAATCAAATATTGAAAAATATGTTCATAAAAATTCTCGGTCGTTTACTATTTGAAAAAGTGATATCCCGAACGTATTACGGGACGAGAGAAATGAATTATAATAATAATAAAATACTCGTTTAAAAGTAGATCAAAAGTAATTGTATTATTCATATCAGCATAATAATAAAAAAATAATAATACTCATAATACTACATTATTACGAGTTTATACGTTTAAAAGATTCAACGGATTATTTATCTGTATAAAACCAGTGGAAAGGGGTAGACCGTGTATCACCCGTCGCATTTGTTTTGCTCACAAATGATGTGAAAAGGAGTTTACGAAATTTAACGGTCTCTTTATATTATATATATCACTGCGTTCGCAAAACAGGGCGAAAACGGTACGGCGAGGGTCAAGTGGCTTGGAATAAAAATAAATCTGGGTTAGAAATTCGCGATTTTTTTCGTCTTGCGCGAATCACGAGTGAAATAAATAAATAAAAAACTAGTTTGGAGTGGCTAATTTTACTCGCCGGGAAACGTAGCCCCCTAGCCCCTCCTTTTGCATACGCCCATGAATATTATTATAATGGGCTTTCTATTGTCATTCAGAGTGACTGTGTGCGTGCGTGTGTGTGTGTGTGTGCGTGTATGTGTGTGTGTGTGTGTACATATATGGTGGGCAACAATAAAAATATGGTTTATAGCTGTATAAGTATGATTCACATACCAGCTAGAGTTAGAACATGTCTCGGAAAAAAAAACAGAACAAAAATCGCTGCAGCCACGTAACAATAACCGCCGATTTTCGCCATGACTCGAAAAAGTTCTTTTTTCGTTTTCGCCGATCGACATCCAAGTTCTTGATCGGAGATCGTCAACAGTAATAGATACAACAAACTATATATTATATAATATGCCGATATATAAAATACCGACTCATCTACACACGTCTCGCGGCCGTCACAACGATGATAATATATTATCACGTCGACACGACGCGCCTACGGTCAATATCACTCTATTATCTCACTCTACTGGCGTACGAATCGTCGTCAAGTACGCGTTTCGGGCGAGTAGAGCTGTACGCCGACGAGTTTGTACCACAGCCGCGTGCGATTTCGATCTCTAACGCGTCGTGGACGATATTATACATTACGGACACCTGTAGTAATACGTATCCGTATCGTGTACGCGTTTAAACGGGTTTCTCTGGACAAATCGATAATCGGTACGATAATCATGTAACGTAAAAAATGTGTTATATATTTTATACTATGTTTCACGACGCAGTTTATTCGTTTGGTGACTTTGTGCGCTCGCGCGCGTATGACGTCGGTGAAACATTATAAAATCATAACACTCGACGTAATGCACCTAAGTGCGTTTTTTTCCAGGAAGACGTCGGAAAAATCGCTACGAAATCACAACGGTGCGAGTGTATTGTTCGGCGACGCACACGTATGTGTACCACCGGGCGTTAGGTTAGGGGCGCGTTTGGGTCTGAACGGACGACAAGTTTTTGCCGGACGGCAAATGTCGGACGTTCTTTATTTACATAGAGTTAGATTAGAGTGAACAACAGACGACGACGGTTTTCGCCGGACGGTCAGTGTTATTCGCTGTGGAACTCACCGGTCCGGTGGCTATTTTACCACGCTATAGATGGTATCCGACGGGCGGCCGTCAACACGCCGGAAGATAATCCACGCGTCACAGTAAAATACGTAAAAAAAACGATTTGATTGAACACGCGTCCGACGTTCTCCGTCCGGTGACCCGAAATCTGTTTCGTTCCTTACGTTATTTTACACCTACTGGTTTGGCGTGATTAAAATTTAAATCAATTAATTAAATTAAACTCTAACCTAACCACCTAGGCTGGCGCGTAGCCAGGATTTTCTCATGGGGGGTTTGTGAAATTCGTTAGTAAACTTACCTATATTTATACTAATCCCTAAAATGGTTAGCATTACTCCATAAGGCAGACATTTTTTTACTCAAATGTATTAAATATAAATAACTTAAGCATTGACATTATATAGGTACTATATTTACAAACATCAAGATTTATAATTTACACTAAACCTCTTTACTAATTAAAGTATAAAGTATTTTTAATTAGTTTTATAATATTTCAGTCTATTTTTTTACATAATTTTTTTTACCTTTTAAGAAAACTCAAGTAGGGAACATGACAGCTGGAAAAATCATTTACAAAAGACTCAGTTACTTAAGTATATTTTTTTTATGTGTAAGTATGCACTAGTTTATCATATCAAATTAATTAAAAATTAAATGCCCGAAAACCAAGATAATTTGTATACGATTAAAGCTTTATATTTTATCAACGTATATAATTATTATACTAATACATATTATATAGAATATAATCAAAACTTTTACTAACGAAATATTTGATAGCAAGTTTAATTGTTTTGATGATACATTTTTTTTTGGTCAAAAACTAAAAAAAAATGTCAGTATCGAGTTTAAAGTTTTTCAATCTCGAAAAATATTTCTGCCATTTTTTTAAGGGTTTTCAAAATGTGATACCCCCCCTCCCCCTTGGCTACGCCCCTGCGCCTAGGCGGCATTGCAATGCAATCAATGCTTGTGCCGTGGAGTCCATGACGGCTACAAGTCAACATAACACATTTAACTGAGCTCACAAGAAAAATAATTTTTCACTTTACTCTACCCGGTATAATATTTGATTTCTGAAATTATAACGTACAATATTGCCGTCCCGGCAGACCCATGTGACATTCGAACGTCTGGCGTTTGCCGTCCGGCAAAAACCGTACTGTCGTCTGCTCAGACCCTTAAAGTTTCGACTGTTCGCACGGCCGGGACCGTTGCCGGAAAGCTGCACGCCGCAACTCGCGTTAAATTTAACGGCTCGTCGAAACGTTCGACCCGATGTTCGTATAGTACTCGATGGAAATCAAAATTACAAAACGGTTTCGACGAATCGGAAAAACGTGTTTTCCTCGTGGGTTCCTTTCCATAACGTCCGGTGCGATTTGTTTAACATCGATATGTACGTGTATAACACGAGCATAATATGCGATGTTATTATCACATATTATTATTATGTGGTGTAACGTGTTCTCGGCGGTGGCCGACGGGAGGTAAAAACGTATTATGGAAAGGATAATTGATTGATATCGGGCGTAATCGATGGTATCTCGGGATGTTCTATACATTTATTTTTCTTTTCTTCTTCTCGTTCTTCTTGTTGTTCTCGTATGTTTCGTCTACGTTGTATTTTCACTCTGCCCGCCGAGCCGAGCGCATATATCGTCGTCGTAACGATTATAACTCGGTGTTTAAAATACGCTCCTACACAATGGATTCGAAGAAACAAAAAATCGTCTAAGCCGTCTCGTCCGATTGTGCGGCGCGTACGTGTTATATACATACAATATAATACATATACATATATATATACTCACGGCTTTGGAAATATTTACGCCAGGCCCGAGACTCGGAAATATAATTATACCCATACGAGTCGACGTGAGCGGCACACACGAGAAGCGCCGCGACCGTTAAAATACATAACACATGGTACGACGTGACGCTGTGGATCCGAGCAGCCGACTTGAAATGTGAACGACAAATACTTCAGATCGTAACGACGTCGTGGACGCGCCTACGACGCGGGTGTTATAACGCACGTACGAATCCCGCGGGGTTTGACACAGGGTACATCACGACGCGACCGTGTGATATTTTTTTTGTTCAATCGAAAATCGTCTGGATTAATAATCGTCTCCAATGATCGGCTGTATACTCGCGTTTCGGAAGGCTGTCAGAGGACAATAATCGTCGTGCACGCACATTTTAGATTCTGAGTGAAGCGAAGGATCTTATGGTTTTACAATGATGTTTATTTTTTTTTTTTATTTTTTTATTTTTCTTTTTTTTTTCTGTAAACACTTTTTCGTATAGAAATCCTTGTCCAAAAGTTTCGTCCAGCAACTTTTTAGATTCGAAATCGAACTGAGATGGTACTTTAAAGAGGTCATTTTTCCAAAATCTCCATAGTTTTTTCAGTAATCAAGAATAACGATCGAAAAACTGAGTAAAAACGGTAAAATCGGTAAAAATCCGCCGTAAACGAGATTTTCACTGTTCAGGTTTTAGGTATTTAGTCATAAATCGAAATGTATTGAAGCTAGAAACTTGAAAATTTTATCCAATATCAAATACATAATTTTTTATATTGGACAACATTTTCAGAACAATTATAGCACTTTTGACTTAATTATAGAACTTTTAATTTACCAAATTGTTTGAAAGTTTTTATGTAATATAATTTTAAATATTTGACAAAATGTTCTGAAAATTTAATATGACCTTACTCATATACAGTGAAACCTCCCTTAACGGACACCTCTGAATAGCGGACACCTCCAATTAGCGGACGGTTTTATGAGGACAAGAACATATTCTCCTCGTTTATTTTCCCCTCTGAATAGCGGACACCTCTGAATAACGGACAATATTTCGGCTACCGAGAGTGTCCGGTATTCAGAGGTTTCACTGTATCTACCTAATTATCCTAACAAAAATTCAAAAATCATAAGTCAGTATTTTTTTTCATACACACTTTAATAAATTATTATAACTCACCAAAAATTATACAAATAACCGTAAAATACGTAAACAGTATTTAAATAATAATATATTATATTACACTGAAGCTTTGCTCAGAATCGTTTTATTCTAAAGAAATGAGTCATCATTTCTTTAAAACTTAATACATTCATCACCAATATCTAGTCCGAGGACCGAAGGGACGATGGACGAACTTGTACCACCATCATCTCACTTACCAGCTTTTTTAGCTCACACCGTGTCAAACGACCTGCAGATACCTACGGTATGTGAGTCGATATGAATATAATAATAACATATGATACACGCACGACCCGTCACGACGTGTCTTTTTGTTTTGTGACCGTCGCGCGATTTGATACGTGCGAAACACACGTCTGGATTTAAATTTGCCTATGCACAGGGCTGACGACGACACAGCGCACTATGACGACACGTCGTGCGACACCACGCGGACGACGATGTAATATTTATTTATTTATTTATTTATTTTTTATTTATTGAGATTAAAATGTCTCAGCATATTATTACACGCTATTAGAAATCAGTTTAAAAATTACAAATTACAAGATTCCATTTCTAGTTATATAATAATTAGTTTAAGATATTGTGGATATTATGATATACGTATATATGATATAATTAATGAAATAGTCAAATAAAAAAGACAATAAATAAAACAGTTAGTGATCTTGGTGATAATTAGTGTATCAGTAAAATCATAAAAAGTCAATATGTCTAAACACAATATCGTATAATACGTACTTATAATATGTATTGCTGATGTTAATTTTTGTTTCTAAATCTCATTTTCTTTTTTTGTTTGTCATTTAATTATATCACATTTTTTATTTGTATAAGTATTCACTTTAAACGAATAATTGTGATATCGCTGAACTCCGTATAGTAGATACGAGCTACAGCTCAGTTGGTATTCGTATCAGCTTTTATTAATTTATCTTATTGTAATTATTTAATTGTAATTGTTTTGGCTGAATAAATAAATAAATTAAAAAATTAAAAATATATTTTAAAGTTAGTATTTGTAATGGTAAATCATAGTTGATCTTCGTATTCGCTTTGCGTCTGGTATAAGAAGATATTGCTGTAGACGTGATTTTAAGCGCCAATTTTTCGTATGTTACGTTATAATATAATACAGTCTATAATATTTTTATACGTTTATAATACGCGCGTTTTTACAACGTTTGAGTACGGTTCAAAAATTACATTCGACTAGAATACAATATTCAGATATCGAAAATTACAATAATTATTGTCTTTATCAAAACTCGTTCAATAATTCGATAATGGGATTTCAATTAATAACAATATACATATATCGCATACAAAATTATTATTGAAAATCAGAATGTCATTAATTTTACCATTCACTGATTTCAGAAATAGTTTATCGGCAATTGAGACCGGTCGGTCGGACAGTAATAATAATACCGTAATTATCACCACGGCCGTGTACGTTTTTCAACACAATACAATACTTTGAAATATAAGTGAAACGTTTTTTTTTTCTTCTCTCGTTCAAAATGTGATTTACTGATATAACAACTATGGAGTATTACATAAGATATGGTCTACACGAGAACATTCTATATTAATCTATACGGACCGAATACGATTATCGTACTCAATTTATTGAAATGTTTATGATAATTGATCGCGAACGGTGATCATAAAATAATGTGTTTCGATGAAAAGTGTACAGAAAAACGCTATTAAAAACATATTTTGTTTCAATCGAATTATATTTGTATACTGTTCACTTCATACAGTTGAATGTTGTCGATATTGTAATACATATTAGATTATTTCACGCAACGACTGGGCGTCTTGAATTGAAAATCCGCATAAAGTATATAATTTTCCTCACTAATATTCTCCTAGCCTTGGACAAGATGGATATTTTTTGTTGGTCGATGTATTTAACTTTAAAGAAACGATAATTGGTTTTTTTTTAAATTTTTTTTAGTGAAACTATTTAACACAACAAAATTTCAGTATAATACTAATTTTCAATGCTTATGAAAAACATTTCAACAAACAATTAATGGTTTTTTTTTTCAGAATCATTAGTTGAGTGTGTGGGTGAGATTACGTTAAAGTTCACGTCTGAATATCAAGACTTTAATATTTTATTAGATAAAAATAATATATTCAAAGTTTTACGTTTCGTCCAAAAGAGGTCAAATTTCTGAAACTTTTGTCAAGTTTGTTTAAAAACGTCGTTGATATATGATAAAAATTTCGAGTTTATAGCAACATTACTTTTGGAGTTATGACTAAATAACTAAAATCGATTAAATGAAAATCTCGTTTACGGCACATTTCACCATTTTTACGGTAGTTTTTCCCAAATAATGGAAAAACTTTTTAGAATAAAGAAAAATTACCCATCTAAAGTATACAGAGGAAGCAATTTCCCGGGGAACTAAACGTAACTTTTGGACAAAGTCTACAACCCGAAAAAGTGGTCAGACGAAAAAAAGAAACGAAAAAAAAAAATGAACATTATTGTAAAATCAATAAAGATTTTTCCCTTCGCTCGGAATGTAAAATGTGTATTTGTAAATTGTGAAATCGATTAAACACGATTAATTCAGGTGTGTTTAAAATAATCGCGGGCGTGTTTAATTTTAATTCTCGACAACCGCGTCTTTTATAGAACATAAAATCGCTGCCACGAAATGATTCGACACGGAAATCGGTATACATATTATAATAAATGGTATTTTTCTATTCAAGGCATTTCGACTGCATTCCAAAGAAATTAATATATTTATACCGAGTGATTTTCAGGCCTTCTTCGTATACGATTACCTTTCCATATTATACCGATAATTGCACCCGCGACGTTCTGGGTCGATTGATCAATAGTGGTAGGTTTTCGTATATATATATAGACAGACCGCGACGAATAGTGGCCGTTTGTCATTTAAACTAGGGTGACCATACGTTCTGTTTTTCACAAGATTGTCCTTTATTTTAGAGTTGTGTATTGTTGTCCCGAAAAGCGACTAACCTAAGCGACTTTTTGTCCTGTTTTTTATTCAATCCTTAGCTATAAATATGTTATATTTTATAGGTACAATATACACAAAATACCCCAAATTATTAGATTTGAGACGTTTTTCGGACAAATTAAAATTTGTAGATCCGAAAAATCAATATGAATAAAAAAGTTTTCAGAAAAGTGAGAATAGAAATAAAGTATTTGAGAACATTATAAAAAGTTTGAATTTACTAAGTAACTACTATTTTTATTTATTTATTTTTTTATGTATTTATTAAAAATGATGTATTAGTTTTGTAACTGAATTAAAAGAATAGAAAGAATATTAAATACATGTTAGATGCTATCCAAGGTATATTAAATTATGTTTTTTATTATGATAAAAAATCGTGTTAGAAAATTTGATTAAATTATTTTAAAAAACTAAGAAAATTATTTTAGTCCTGTTTTTTTATTTTTTTAAATATGGTTACCCGAATTCAAACCATCATTATTTTCAAATAACATTCGTAAGTGATACCCGATTAAACTTTGTTAATAATAATTATATGACAAGTTTTTTTTTCTATGACAAAACAAGATGTATAAATATTAAAATATAATTAAAATAACAAAAATATAATATGTATATCGTATGTACGTGAATAGCGAGTGACTAGTAAGTAGTGGTGGCCTGCGCGCACATTACTCGGTCGGCCAGATAAAAAAGGGCTCTTCCATTTGGGTACAATCGGAAAAACACAAGTCCTTGAACACGTTTTTTTGATAGATCTGCCGTAAAGACTGCTCCCTTGTTTAGAGTAACGTGATAAGTAATTAAAATACGTCTACGGAATTCAAACACGAAAATCGATTCAATTATCATTTATATGAGACACAAATATGAAATAACGCGAGTCGAGGGTGATATCTGCATTCTGGCCGTGTGATCGTGTAACTGTAAGCGTTCCGGGCGATTTCACAGAGAAACGCTATTATATCACTCGTCGTAAATTTTCATTCCTAGCAATGTTCACTGCCCGTTCGTTAAATATAAAATTAACATAAGATATTATGATTATAAGATTACTGAAAATAATATTTGAAATGTTATATATTTTACGGAATTATTGTCATAAAAAAATGTTGTTTTACCTTTATGGCAATTTATACTGTAGGTGTGTTTTAACATAATCTTCAAAATTATATACATACATATATAGGTACTATTATTATAGTGTTATTACTGTTTTTATTTTTCATTTTATTTACACTAATTTTTAATATCACATTTATATACTTATATTTTTCTTTGTAATATTAGAAAAAAAAACATAGTTTTAACTTTTAAAGAGCTTCGTTAGAAGGACCGTCTCGCCGACCTGGCCAAGCCGCAACTGCTAGCGAGTAATGCAGAGTATTATATACTTAAATCAAATATGTTGTACAGTAATATTATTAAAAACAGTAAATCGTTTAGCAAAGGCGGGGTAACCTAAGCGAGTGATTTTAGTCGCGGCGCCCGTGTACGGATCGTTAGAGGTACAAATTATAAAAAGAAGCGAATAATCGGTATACTGACCCCCCAAAAAAAGTGAGCAGCCCAATTGGAATACTGACATTTAATTAAAATTTCGTCGTGGACGCAACTGATCCATGCCCGACGAGGTACGCTATTCTGGTCAGTGGACATTTTCAGAGCGGCCCACGTTCGTAAAAAAACGACTTGTTCATTTTTGGCGTCACCGACAAACGTCCACGTGAGCGAAAAAGCCGAACATCCTTTGCACCACGGATGACTCTTCACTTCTAGGGCAAGTTATCGATGATCGCTGCAGGTGGGTGTGTTGGGTTTAGAAAAAACGACGAATCATTTCTTTGGTATCACGATTCTGAGCATAGTTTATTCGGAGTTGCATTGGTACGAGAATTAAAATTCTATCGTTAAACGCTTGTGTTAGAAATATTGGAAAACAATTTTTAAGATTGTTTTTTTCAGTATCGTTAGTTTGGTACACCGGAAAGGGTATACTACATTTTCAGTTTTTATTAATATCTAGAATAAAAGGATAAAAAATATATTTTTAAAATGTTGTCTTAAAACGATCAACTTTGCGTTGAGTTTGTATAAATGTATTGTGTGGATATTTGGAGAAAATTTCAAGTTTCTAGCGGCATTAGTTTTAGAGTTTTGACTACGCGACTCGAGTCCATTTCGTAGTTTTCTCGTTTACGATACGTTTCCCGTTTTCTCTAATATCGGAAAAACTTTTGAGCAACTTATAATAATAGAGGAAAATTACTCGTTTTAAGAACGCACAGGTAGTAACTTCTGATCTATAAAAGGGCTAAACGTAACTTTTAGCCGAAGTTTACGACGCGAAAAAATAGTCATTGGAGAAAAAAAAAATGGAAAAAAAATCAACGTGGTTGTAAACTACTACAATAGATCCTTTACTTTTTTCTTTTTACTCGAAATCTCTAGAAAAAAATTATTTGGGAACGTCGAGTATTGAACGGTTTTAGACCCACATAACGACCCTTGTAAAACAAAAAAAAAACAAAACCAACAAAAAAAAAAAAACAAAAAATTTAAGATAATTACTCGATTTTTTCGTTTGTCTGCGGTAAGTATTAATTTAATACGAAACGCGTACCTACAAGTGTACGTTACGCGTTACGTATTTAAAACGATTTCATGGTGGGGAGCTCGGATCCGGTGGTATTGGTTGGGCGAACGGTGATTACGAATTTCACGGATTTATTGATTTTTCGTTAAACGTTTTCTCGATCCCGGACGGAGCCGCGGGGTACGGACTACTAGCGGAGTATACAATTAACAATAAAGCATAACGAAATCATACGACGACGGCGACGAGCCGCAGTTCGTCCGCGAATCGTTTTGCACACTACACCGCCCCGCTCCCCCGCCCCCCGGTATCGCGTCTCACACGACGGATTTGAAGAAACGAAAAATCGTCTGAGCCGTCGATCTTTAAAATATATTACGACTTTGAAAATATTAATGTCAGGCCCGAGACTCGGAAATAATTACACCCGTACGAATCGACGTGAGCAGCACACAGTGGTGGATCCGGAAATTAATTTGAGGGGAAGGGGCAAAAGCAAAAGTACGATATAATTTGACTGAATGCGTGAGATAGCCATTAGCACCGATGCTACGAACACAACGACCATACAATCACCACGCTCCAACGATACAGTGTGGTATTTTTCAATGTTCCCTTAATGAAATTATGTAATTTGGGAGATTGTGTGTTATTGTGGGTAACTTAGGCGGAGGCAAATGTCCCCTATGCCTCCCCCTCGGATCCGTCACTGGCACCAGACGCGCGAGAAGCACGTACGTTGCACCAGCTCGAGCCGTTTTGAACATTTTGAAATTTTTTTATGTACAAATTAAGCACGTAATTTAGCATAAATTGGCACGACCAAAATTAGGATTTGCATGACAATTAGTTTAAAAAATATGTACAAAATAACATGGGCCGAGCTGGTGCAACGTATGCGCGAGAAGCGCCTTTTAAATACACGACACGCGGTATTACACAGCACGTCGTCGACGTGTTGTCGTGGATCCGGTGGCGCCAAAGTCACATTTTAGAGGTGTTGCAAAGCATTGTAAGCGTACTCTCAAAGTAAGTACCCCCCATCCACCTCCTGATCACAATAGGTCGAAAAACTGCCCCTCATTTTTTTCCTCCCGTCGAGTGGATCTAACCTGTTGTGTTTCGCAGTCTTACCGAACCCACCCACCCACCCACCCTTAACAGGTATTGCGATTGCGATACCTAGTTATAGGGGTCGTAGATCTGATATATACTGCGTGGATCTGAGTGTCTGACTTTCAATATCGACCTGACCGCGCTCACGGACGACCTAACCTGAGGACACCTGAAAACCTTTTCTAGTAACTTCTGTAGCAATATTTGGTTTTTGAATCAGGTTCTTCAGTCCATCACTGTGGCGTATCCTCCATTCCCCAGTGTCAGAACCGATACATGGTCCATAAATTCTTCTTAGAATTTTCCGGTCATACACTGCAAGTCTCGTTTCTTCTACATTTCTTAGAGTCCACGTCTCAGAGCCATAATATAACACTACTGGCCTATTATCAGATTCATGTATAATTGTATTTTTAATTTTGTCGACAAGACTGTTGAGCCAAACATACTTCCTAAGCCGAAATAGCATCTATTTCCCATTTGTATCCTAGTGTCTGTTTCCATTTTAATTGCATTATCTTGTGTTATTGTGGATCCAAGGTATTTAAAATGTGGCACTCTCTAAAACTTATGGTGTTCTACTTCTATATTATAAACTCGCCTTGTCGGTATTCTCTATTTTTTCGTCCAATTATCACATATTCCGTCATTTCGTCATTGGTTTTAAGACTACATTTACCTATTATATTACATATTGTATCAAAGACTAATGTAAATAAAATGAAAAATAAAAAAAAAAAACTGTTATAACACTATAATTATTATAGTACCTATAAACAGGTACATTTCGAAGATCGTGTTCAAACATACCCAATATAACATACAGTATGAATTGTCGTAAAGCATTCAAGCTAAAACAACAATTATTTATAAGACACAATAATCCCGTATAACATAATATGACATTTCAAGTATTATTTTCAGTGATCTCATAATATTATAATTACTATTATCGATATTCGTTTTTTTTTTATGTAATTAAATACATTTTTGCGTTTAAACTTTGTAAAATTATTTCAATTATTTACCTATTGTTACTAACCGCGAAAACGATGTCTTTATAATACATTTATTAGAAATACATACCTATATTCGAGGCCCTCTATGTTTTTCTATTGTACCCAAAACGGTAGGGTCCTTTTTTTTATCTGGCCGATCGAGTAATGTGTAACAACTTGCCGCCACTGATTGAAACGAGTATATCAAAATTTTTTTTCGTTTAACACGCTCGCGTCTGTACGTTTGCAGAAATAACGATTCGAAACGCTGTAGTTATGAAAACGATTTTTCCTCTAAACTAACCCCCCCCCCACGTACCTTTCCTAGAATGAAGATGACGCGGAACGAACTCCGGGGGTGAGCTTCGATAAAACCGTACGTCTCGGGGGGGTGCGCCGTGCAACAGTGCGCGTCAGCATAAACCCTGGCACCAAAGCGACACAAGAACGTGTGCGGTGACACGAATCTCGATTTCCCAACGATATAATTCATCGCGTTTCTGTTTATAACAATAATACGAGCGATAACCGCACGACACAATAATGCTATTACATTTACGCGGTATATAGAAAAAAAAAAAAATGGAAAAATGAAAAAATGAAAAAAATTAATACGCGGCGGCGGCCTTTCGTCGGTTCTTTCTGTTCGTGCCAAATTTATTTTCTAGAAAACAAAACGGCGGCACGGCCCGCGGTTGATCGAGTGCGTCGTTATGCGAGTAGGTACGCTGTAACGATATTACTATTATTATTATCATTATTATTATTAATATTATTATTATCATTATCTTCTAAAAAGACACGAGAAAATAACAGCGCTCGATGCCAACGCGAACTCGAATGCCGAGGACTGCGTTGTAAAATACAAGGAATAATAACAATAATAATAATAATAATAATAATAATAATATTATTATTATTATTTCGACTACATATTTATAATACACAACAACGACTTGACGACGTTCGCTATATTATAATCCTTATCACTGACTGGCGATCTATTAGATTTTTTTTTATCGAAAAAAAAATTGTCTTCGTCCAAGGGGAGGATTTATACGATTCCGTCCGTCGCCATCGTCGTCGTGACGTATTAGCGATTAACCGTTTATGATTTTTTTGCTCGATCTTTTTTTTTACGTTTTATTTCATCGGGTCGTATTACACACACACGCACACGCACGCACGCACACACACACACACACACACACACACACACACACACACACACACACACACACACACACACACACACACTGTACTGTTGGCTATATATTGCCGCTGATAGTGTGTGTGAGTGTGTTGGTTTTGTATACGTGTGTACGTTCGCATTTTTTATTTTATCCCTTTTTCTCCTATCCACCACCCCTCTTTTTTGCCCTCATATCGAAACCAGCAATAATTATCGAGACGGGAAACTAATAAAAAAAAAAGAACAAAATGCAGAGAGAAGGATGATAAAAATTATGTATTGTATAATAATAAAACACTAGGGACGCCAGATGGCCGCTGACAATGTTTTAAATTAGAACTGTGCGCATCTCTCTATAGTGTTCTTTCATTTTTTTTTTTTTTTTTTTTTACATTTATTTCATTTCATCCTCCGCCACCGTCGTCGTCGTACACGATAATTATTACAGCCCGTCGGATCCGAACGTCGGGGTCCGACAAGCGGCAGCGGTGGATAATTATTACGATTGTTAGCGTGAGTCCGGCGAGTCGCCCGTACCAGTTGTCGACGAAAATCGATGACGGCCTTTCTAAATCCGATAACCAAACGTCGTCGTGTCTCTTCGACTACGACGACGACATTGTACACATACACGTACCACGTTGCACACGACGTCGCGTCGTCCGTTTTCGCGGTCTGATGTGATCGGCGATTGATAAACAAAAATCGTGTACGACGAAATTAATTAAAACCTTCCCTTGCTGTTCGATAGGTCGTATCGCATTATAGTTTAGTGAAAAGAATTGAAAAATACACACACACACACACACACACACACACACACACACACACACACACACACACACACACACACACACACACACACACACACACACGCACGCACGCACGCACGCATACTCAAATCTATCAGTTAAACGTAAAAATTTTTTTTTAATCTGTAAAGTAATATTCAATAATAATTTCAACTGCTCATCACAAGGTTTTTTGTTGATCATTATTTATTATTTTTTTTTACATATTAAAATTACATTTTTATATCAGCAGTGTTTTTTCCCTCGCGCTCATATACCCGTAATCGTTATAACATTATCGTGTTAAAATATTTTCACTAAAATGAAAAACTGAAATTCCACGGTAACGAATATCGCTGATTCCGAAATAAACAGATAAGCTTTTATTTCAAAATAATGCCTATGTGTACTTAAATTATGTATGAATGTGAATAATATGCGAGAGTGTGTTTGTTTTACTAACACTTATATAATTTCTAATAACCTTTTAATTTATAATTATTCCCGAGTCGTAATCTGCAGGTGGTCGAAGCTCAATAATAAAAAAAAAAGTTGATAAATATTGTCAGTGCGTTAAACAACGTATTCTGACTTTTTTTTGTTGTTATTTATTCGATAATTTTTTAATAAAATAAAAGTAATTAGATAAAAAGTTATACACCGTTAAAAAACTTATTTATTTATTTATTTTTTTATTTTTTTGTATATTTAGCAATAATGGGTCGGAAAATATTGTTGAATTCGATATTGATCACTAATGAACATTTTAATTAGGTGATTTTGTATAAATATGAATTAATTGCGCATGAAAATCATACACTCGTATTATATTGCACGTAACAATGTGTTTTTTTTTCTTTTTTTTTTTTTTCATTACAACTTGATCGATATTACTTTTTTCAAAAACAACCGTGTATTGATGTATGTAACAATCAAGTTTCAAAGGTTATACCATTACATAGTAATAATTTAATTATTTCAACGTTATCAGCACCACATAATCATTTATCATTTTACTTTTCAAAGTTTTCAAAGTTTACGAACACCGTACGCGATCATCATGATATAACGTTACCGCTCGGCCGGTTTTTCGTCCCGAGTCTAAACGATCAAAGATCGATTTGTCTCGTGCACTGCAGTGCTCGTCTTCCGTTGACAAAAAAAAAAAAAAAAAAAACGACATCTAGTAGAGTGATTTTTGTGAGTCATCGCGATTCGCCGTAACATTTTATTAAATCATAACAACAGTGATAAATGCATTTATCGAATTTGAAAAAAAAAACAGCTATTTTCACCCGATTCAATCTGTCTTGTATAATCACGCTGACTAAATCTCATATTATATCGGGTGCTCGTACCGAATCATAACGATATGGGTACCTACTTATTGTTACGTGTCTTCGCGTCGTCGGCCGTTTTGTAGAAAAATGTCACGAATATCGATCATTATTATTTACCATCAAATATTGTCGACTTAGAAAAACGTTCAATGAACTCGAACAATATTCACACAACGTGTTCGTTTACGGGACGCAATGTAATAAAACGGCCCGTGCCAGTGTTCGATCGACACAAGGTTTTCGTCGTGCGAATTTCGCGTTGTGCGTTGTTCGCGCCGTGGACGAGCGGACACCGATCTCCACCCCGGTTTTTCGTTAACGATTGTCCGCCACACGCGCCGTTAAATCTGCGAATATACTTCTGCCGAACGCGTCTGATGAAATATTCGATTTAAATATACGATTTTCTCGAATACCCCTCCACCCCCGTCCGTCTGTCGATTGACGCCGACAGATCGACGACGAAAACGGTAAGCCCTGAAAAAAAAGGGAGACCGTTCTAAGACAACACGTCCGGCGTTCAATATAATATATTGTACAATAATAATATACACAACGCACAGGTTTTGTGTGAATTGAAAACGACGGCGAGACGATGAGCTTTTTTCCTCGAGATAACACGACGTGTTTTATCGTTTTAATTTCGATGACCTGTTGTACTCGGTCGGTGTCGATAACAATGATTTTTATGTTTACCTACGGCGATCATTATGGATTTCAGCGTTTTTTAACGTTACGCGATGCATACGTACAATACACGCGCGTGTATCGTACGCGTACGTGTTCCCGGAACGGATTGGCGAGGTTTTTTTTTTTTTTTTTTTAAACAAATATCACTAATGTAAAATAATATTAATTATGCGTTTATTAATTAGGTGTAGATCTGTAACGTTACCGGCGATAGGAGTAGAGGTCATTTAGTAATATTATATAGGTATAGTATTGTCGATACGCTCGCTCGACTCGACGGTAATCAAACGTTTTGGCCAATCTTCAAACGCCGACTGTTAATGTACTCGTATATATACACATATATATACAATCGAGATTCGAGAGTACAATATTGATTATCGTTTTTTTTTTCTTCCACTCGAACGTTCAAACACTAATGTAATATACGCTTGTCATGGTGAAAATTAACGTTTTCAAAAAAAAAAAAAAAAACCGTAAATTAAACTATTTGGGTACACTGTAAAACTGAACCGTTTAAAATATAACGCGTCAATAATAATAATTGAGCGTGTAAACCCGTCGCATATCGAGTACGACGTATCGTATTAAATTAAGTTTCCACGTTTAACAGTTTTCACTAAATCAGTCTCGAATTTTATTGTATAGTTGATAGTTCATAGCAAAAAAAAGCTAAAACTCAGTTACTGTACGATTTATGGTGAATTTGTGTTTTTTTCGCCTGAAAAATTATCAAACGTAACACATTTTACCGACTTGAGGTCTGTCGTATACGCCACGCAAAGGCTTGACGCATAACAACACAAAAACAAGGTGTTTGTCGGTTGTTGTATACTCTAACCGTTTAAAACAAGCGTGTAAAGAAAATCCTAATAATTGGCCCGGACGACTACCTTCTTAAGTGACAAACAATACGATCTAGCACTGCTTAACGGGATAGTCGAAACAGGATTTTTTTTTTAGAGGCTTACTTTCCCTTACAGCTCTAAAGTTATTTTACACTCGAAACAACTGACAAAGAAAAAGATCTAGCACTGAATGTTTCGAGCGTGAGGTAACCTTTACCTAAACAATATCGTACTTCTCTCCTCAAACTGACAAAGAAAATGATCTAGCACTGGATTGAGGTTTGAAATACAATATGTTTTAAACACCCTTTTTGTTAAATGTACCATCTTTCTCATATGCTTTCGCAAGTACGTAAAATAGAAAAACGATTGAATATAAACACCTTGTATAATTATAATTAAAACCTTCTTCATTAAAGACAACGAAAAATATTATTAATACAAAAAAACAAAATAATGACCGATCATTTTACTCGTAAAATCGGGCAGCGTTCCGTCCTCCACGACGATGGCAGCAGAACGAACCATCATCACGTCTCGCGGGGGCGTTTTATAAACACTTGCAATCTATCTGGTCATCATTTCTTGAAGGTGGTGTGTGTATGCGTGTGTGTATGTGTGCGTTTGCTGACAATATAGTAATTTTATGTTTATAATAATAATTAAATTAAATTAGGTGTTAGGTATCATATATGTGATAATACAACATAATATTATATTTATTTATTTAGTAATTATAATTGGGCGTAGTGTATATTTGAAATATCTATTGAGGTGTTCAAAGTATGCGCTCTTGTTAAAATCTAAATTTTCGATTTTGTGGTTTTATCACAAAGACTTGAACGTGTAAATCACGGACACGGAACATTTGCCACGCCAACGTGTGACGTGCGTGTTTTCTTTCGTTTTTTATGTACGGAAACGATCGCTATCGAGACGTATCGATTTTGAAGCCACAAACGAGTACACAACACCCAGTTGACGTAGGGTCTCGACCCACCCCCCGTCGTAAGTAAAAACAAAATTAGATTTACGTCTGAATTAAAGTGTATTATATACTATAAAAAATTTTTTTTTAAATTTGAATAGTACGGTATTATTAATTTATAACTCATAGATATAAATTATAATATTAAAAACTTACTTATTTTTAGGACTAAAATTGTTTTGATATACATTACAGTTAATAATAAGTCCTTCACTCGGAATATACAAAAGGATTTTTTGACCCCCTCCTCCCCCCAGGTTAAAATTTGAAAATACGCCACTGACAACACCTATGCGCCGAAGACGAGAGACGGCGGCTTACCGTGTGTCCCGTCGATTGGCTATAATGTTTAAGACTAGTTTGAACAACGGCCGGAGGAGATGAGCCTCGGTGTACCGGGGTAAATCGTCGAAGTGGTGAAACGGCGGAGCACACAATTTTATTGAGTCTGCGGGGCCGTGTTGTTAACCAGCGTATAACACGGGTATGCGTGCGAGCGCGTACATTATGCGTTGTACATCACCTTGTGTTATATTATTATTATTATTATAAATACGTAAGCAGTGACACACGGTCCATTGAAAAATCCCCGGGTGAAAAATTACGGATGTTCCATTCTTCTGTTATAACATAATGTCAATTTCAGTTTGTAATCCGTTCCCAGACCCATTGAACTCACGAATATATTATAATTTATACGTATAATGTTAATTCATACGCAGAGTGATTTTTTATGCGTGCTCACCCCATTTTTAACCCTTCGTGAGGCTTAAACTCGAATTTCTTTATGTGCAGTTTGAAAAAACTCACCAGACGACATTTTTTCAATTTTTATTTTTTTTTTATCTCTGTGATTTTTGAGTTACTATAAACGCCCGCCATCGCGAAGAACATCATATTATTTTCGAAAAAATAAACGCGTTGGTACATTTTTCCGAAAATTTCCTATTTTCACGTTTTTCGTTGTTGTACAATCATAATGGTAGGTAAACGTATTTAAAATGTACGAGTATAGAATGCCACCGGGGAAATCGAAGCGATAAGATATGTTATTCTGGCAAAAACAATGCGATCACTTACTGTTTTCTATAGTAACACTAAATTTTAAATACTTACATCTATCTAGATCTAATTATCATTTAGTAAAAATATGAATATTAAATTGAAAAACAAAAAAATGTTCTTCATCAGGATGAGTAGCACAAAATTTAATGGTTTTCAAATTAAAAAAAAAAAAAAAACGAATAAACTCAATGAATTAGGGCGATGAAAGATACGAACGGTTGTTAATTAAACACTAAAATTTTGTTTTTTCTGTATGTCGAATTGTTCTAAAAAAAAAAAAAAAAATACACGATAAATATCAAAATTATATGAGTTTAACTGGCTAAAATCATCATCAACCGTACACATATTATAATATATGTGTGTGTGTGTGTGTGTGTGTGTGTGTGTGTGTGTGTGTGTGTGTGTGTAATAATAATATTGTTATGACGTTGCTTCACCCGCGTCCCCCGTATAAACGGTTATAAATTACCTACGTATACACGTCAGATTTTAGAAACTGTCATTGAAATAATTTTTTTGAAAAAATTCGTTTCCAACGTATGTACGTATATAATGAAAAAACAATGGAACAATAATGCGAATACAATGGTAAAGCGTAACCTTTGCGATTAATATACGCATCACACCTTTAAGAAAGTAACATGTGAGGTTGCATTTGTTTAATATCAAGATTAAGGCGAAACAATAACAAATAATAATTACGTATAGGTATAAATATATATATTATGCATTGTATTATGCGTTACGGGCAACGACGCGAGCGATCGGGTGTATTGCACACACGTATTAATAATGACTAGGTATGATTGTTTTTTTATTATTTATGAGAATAGCGCGGAAAAAATAATAATAATAATAAATAAATAAAAGCACCGATGGACGCGATGATGTGTTTGTTTTATTTTGTATTTATTTTTTTTTTTTTATGTACCTCCTATAAATCTGAACGCGAACCCGATTATCTGTGTGTAGTACGAACACGACGACGGAGAAATTAATCGATATATATATAGAGTGAACTTAACGGCACCTTCACCGGAGTGAAATATACGACCGACACGGTGTGCTGCGGTAACGGGACGGCGAATAAATTCGGGCGGGAAAATCTGAATTTATTCCGTCCGTTTATTCATTCTCGCGGACGCGTTTACAAGCGACTTTTACACGTAGACTGTGCCGAGAAAATTATTTATGTTCCCGAAAAACCAGCGGGTTTTCTCCTCGTCGACCACGTGTAAAGTGACGTGTTTTGAAAATCTCCGATTTTCGAAAAAAATTCTAACCAAACGATGAAAAAACAAAACAAAAAAAAGGGTGCACGTACGAACTCTACACGAGTCAGGACACCGACGGTTTCTCGAAAAAAAACATAAAAAAATTCCCTCCGGACATGTGGTATTAATTAATTAGTTTTCGTTGTTGATGTACTGTGAAGTTTTCACCGTCAAATCAGCCCCTTTTTCACCCGCATCCGCATATAATGCGCACAATCATTTTTAGTGTGAAAGTAAAAATAAATGTTAACCGTATTACAACGCATATCAAGGTGTGAGTCGTTAGTCGTACGTACAATGAAAATTAATAATGAAAGTACGACTGCACAATGTGTGTGTGTGTGCGCGCGCGCGCGCGTACATAATAATACATCCCGATCTAATCCAATTATCGCAGGTATCCGATCGCTACGATCACTGTATTATATTGACAACCGTCGTCTTTTAGGGCTCGTTTTTAGGTCTTTGGACACGAGCGTAAGACTATTTTTACCCGAACAATCATAGCGGACGTACGAAACGATTACAAAATCACTACAAGGCGCGCATTATCATAATACATATTAGTATATTTCTCAAGTTTATTAACAAACGAGCGAAATCGTTACGTAAATCACCTCGGAATTAATTAATCGTTTTTTGGTATACCGAGAACAATGAATGATTGTATTAAAAACAGACTCACAGACGGTTGCGAAATCATAAATATTTTTTTAAACGTCTTACAGCGAATATCGATTGGCGGCATTAATCACGAATGATTTTTACAATAATATTTATGGTTTTAAGTATAAAATCGGAAGACGGAACGAAAATAATAATGTTAGCGATCGTGGCGAATACGTCGCTCATACGCTTTACAGTTTTCTCGGATATAAATTGATAAAATTGGCTGTGAAAAATTGATGTATCGCCAGAGTATTTTGTATAGCAGATATCTACACTGCAAACAACGAGAAATAATAATAAAAAAAAAATAATAATAGTAATAATAATAAAAGAAATTCCGAAATAATATTAAAGAAACAAAACTAATATTTCATATAAATCAATAATTCTGTAGGTACTTGCGAGGAATACAAATTGAAACTTTCAAACAATAAAATGTAAGTTTGAAAATATTTGATTTTATTAAAACCCATTACGACGGTATCCTATAACTCAATTATTTATTTTCCGACATGAAAAAAAAAAAAACGTACCTAGTTGTTTATTCGTTTTCGTTTCACGTCGAATAATAATATCGCGTCTATACACACAGTTCTTTATCAATCGTTAAACGATTCTATCCGTCCGTCTGTTAAATAAAAACGAAGACGCCATTAGTCTTCTTGTTTCTCGCCGTACACACGATTTGGTTGTGATTTCAAATTTATTACACGTAACCGCTGCGTTTAAACATTTCGGAAAACTAGAACGATAAAACTTTTCAATGTTTCATAAAAATCATATGTCGGTATAACTATACACGAATGTTATATATCGTGTGTGTGTGTGTGTGTGTGTGTGTGTGTGTGTGTGTGTGTGTGTGTGTAGTTAGATCGTGTTAAAATATTAGTGAGTTATAAACCCAAATTTTTTTAAGCGTCATGCAATATATACAATATATATAAATATAAATAAATAAAATATATACATATGTGTGTGTGTGTGTGTGTGTGTGTGTATAAATGTATATATGTATTTTAGTGTCCGATATAAAACTATATAATATTATAACGTTTATTTTACAGCTGTAACATTAAGTTTTTCAAATTCAACTATGTGACGTAAAAACACACAAAAAAAAACAATAATAATAAATATCCCGACAATAATAGTGAGGCACTTATAAAACATTGTGTTGACTAATAATAATGCGAGGAGACGGGGAAGAAAAAAGCATTAATTATATTAATTATAATTTCTCTCCGTACGCGCGCGCGTGCGCGTGTGTGCGTGTATCAAAATAACTTGTAAAAAATGATATTGTCACAATATTAATGTGTTTTGAACGTTGTCTGGGCAATACCGCGTGTGTGTTTATCGTGGAAACGGTACATGTCTTTATGGCGTGTAATAAGTATTATTATTATGTTAATATATTCCGAGTATTTAGGCGACCGTTCTTCCGCCGTAGATGGCGTTACGAAAAAATAGAAATTAAAAATACAGAATTGAACGACGCACGCACAGAGAGAGAGAGAGAGAGAGAGAGAGAGAGAGAGAGAGAGAGAGAGAGAGAGAGAGAGAGAGAGAGAGAGAGAGAGACAGAAACGTCGTCATCACGTGTATATTATATGTAAAATATTTTGAGCATACGGTTAACGTCTTCGTCCTCGTCGTTTTCGTCTCACTCCATGTGTACTCGAGATGTTTTTTTCTTTTTCTTTTTCTCGGTGAATCGTTCCTCATTTCGATAAAACGATTTAAATACTTTATACAGTAGATAGATCGTCGTCGGTTCGTGGAGCTGTTTTTACCACCGAGACGATTATTTTACAATACAGTAGAACCTCGATTATCCGAACTAATTGGGACCGCACCTAGTTCGGATATGCAAAAGTTCGGATATTGGAAATAAAAAAAAAAAATTAAACAGTTAAATACTTTATATTTATTATTATTATTATTATTATTATTACTAATATTTTATCAGTACTACATACATTACATTATTAAAAATACATTACATACATAGAAACATATTATGTTTATTATATTTGTTTGAAAAAATTATCGATTTTCATTTGACGATGAGCTGCTGCAATGTACTTTTTTGCGAATTAATTGATGAGCCCGTTACGTTTTGATTATCTACTAACGATTCACACACATAAATCCATGTATTTACTAGTAATAAACCAAAAGCAAAAGTTATGATAAATTCGATAAACCGACCGCGGATACGTGTGCTTCAACGAGCTTTAACGTTCGGATATTATAATCGTAGTTCGGATAATAGAGGGTTCGTATAACGGAGGTTCGGATAATCGACGTTCTGCTGTATTATTTTCGTGCACTTTTCCGAGCCCGGTGATCGCCAACACACATACCGTTGTGTCAATAAGGATGAAGCGCCATCGCAATATTATGTCGGTGATACACCGTGAAGCGCTCCAAAAGCGTCATGAAGAACGACGGCTCTAGTTATCGGAGTCTCGATCGTAATATTTCCAACCCACGATTTCTTGAAAATCAAAAACAAAAATTGTTAACGCTGTGTTGAAACGTTAAAACTGTCAACGCTTTTCCCTCCGATATTTGTTACTTCATTTAAAATTTATACTGTTGATAATTGTTTAGTAATTGTTTATGAACTGATCAGAGCCCAACTTAGGGGGAGGGTCTAGGAGGGCTACGGCTCCGGGCCCCGATATTATCTGTTGATAATTAAAAATTTAAGTGGTATCGTGAATGACTTATAAAACTATTAAAAATTATATGTACATGAAAATAATTTTAAAGAAGTCTTTCCAAATGTGTACATTATTCTACGAATTTATTTAAGTTTGCCAATCTCAAATTGTGAAGCAAAACGAACAAATTCAAAATTACAACTTATTGAAAACACCAGAAGAACGCCCCTTCACCAAGAAAAATTAAACTCACTCGTTCGTCTATCTGCTGAAAGTGAAATAACTAACACATTGGATTTTTCAGATCTAATTCAGAAGTTTAGTGAACTAAAATCTCGAAAGAAACCATTGATTTAAATTCTTAATTATATAATTTAGTGAACATTAGTTAATATTTTTCATTTGTACCGGTACTTAATAATTATTTTTAAATATTATACTAGTATTAATCATTAATTTTTGTTCTATAAATAAAACTTTTGTTCACCAATGCAATTACGTTATTTTAATGTTCACTGTATTTTTTCAATTACATCAAACAAATATTAACTCAAATTATGTTGCCCCGGGCCCATATTTTCCAAGTTGGGCACTGGAACTGATGATAAACAGCGTTAAACAGCGTTCAATTATATCATCATTTTTCAAACGTATTGCAAAATCACAACGGTTTGCATTTAAGGGTTAAACCGTGAGCGAAACATGCGTATATTTATTTATTTATTTATATGTATATGGGTATTATATTGTATCTGACGTGTTTAAGTTCAATAAATTTCGTATTTTTCGAACGAGTTCAGGATGCGACGGATTAAGCGCCGTGTACCGACGAAGGTTATATGGGGGTAAAAAAAAAAAATTAAAAATTAAAAGAGGGAAAAAACAGGAAACAATGAAACGCGTCTTTTTCGGCTAACGTCAGATGTGTTCTTTTCGGCCACACGACCGACGACGACGGTAGCAAGGTAACTCAACATCTGTGGACGTACAGTGTGCAGTGTAAAACGATTATTAAAACGCTACGATGTACCTACACGATGTAACGGAAAACACAAATAGATTAATATTACGAAATACGTTATTCCGTGTCATGTACATTTACGTATCACTCTGTATGGATGAATCCCGTGGTCGTGTTGAAATCGAAAAAAAACAATGATTTTATAGTCGAATTATACACACGCGTATACGGGTAGGTTTAATTATTTATACGATCGTAATAACAACACTATAATAATTGTCATTGTCTGCGGGATACGAATAAATAAACGATTAAAGCGTGTCCTTATTTTATTTTCACGGGTCCTACAAAGCATATTATTATATGCATGTAATATTATATCGGGCATGACCGTTTGGTTGGAAGCAGTGACGGATCCGGTGGTTTTTCGTGTCCGAGGCGACGGGGTAACGATTTGTTTTCGGTTTTTTATTCCAGAAAAACACCCGAAAGTGGCTGTAATGATTGTCGACGCGCTGCACTGCTACGCGAAATAAAAAAAAAAAAAAAAAAAAAAATGGTAGGTACTTGTCGGTTATCGTGACTTTCGCAATAATTATAAATAGGGTTCTGAAATTTCATGAAATTTATTTTCGTGAAATATTTCATTGACACGAAAAATAAAAATTTTCCCAACATAAATTTAAAAAAGGGTTGTTTTCCAATTAATACATATTAGAGCTATTCAGCTATATTATGTAATAAAGATGAGAAAACGCGTTTTAATTAGGTAGTATATCTATTCTATTCTATGAAAACATTGAAAACATAAATAATTTTTAAGCACAAAGTGCCCAATGCCTATGTTATTACCACGAACATTTCTTTCAGTTGACGATTATATTTTGCTGTAAGTGCCTATTTTAGTATACGGATTTTAAATTTTATTTTATTCTAAAATTTTACCAATGCCTATTTTATTTTTTTGAAATGAACACTCAAAATGAATTTATTTATGATCCAAACACAACTGTCATTCCTGGTTCACCAGACTCGACCACTACAGACTGCAGCAGACATATTAGAAAGAGTTGAAGACATTGTTCAAGGTAAAATAGATAATATTAAATATTAAAATTGGAAATTGTTTTTCAAATTATTTTGAAAGGTTCGTATTATTAAAAGTTTTGGTCAATTTGATTCTATAATTAGGTCTATATTAGGCATTTCAAAAATTAAGACAAATATTCGTGATTTGTAATTGTAAAAATAAAATCGTATGTTGTATTAATTATGCTTTTATATCATTATAATCTTATTTTATGACCTAGACAGTTGGTTCTTGACATAATAGCCGTCAGGTCAAATTAGACGCAAGAAAAAAAAGAAACAAATCAATATAAAACACAAGTCATCGAAACGCATTTTCGGCATTATCTCAAAAAGTATTAATCGCACAGTTCTTCTAATTTTGTCTACTAATCATGCGTAAAATACAAATAAATAAATACCCCAACACTCATGGAATAGTGCACAAGCAATAAATTAATTACTACAATGTCGACCCGAGCTGGCCAAGCAAGTTTTTATAATAGTTTTTTTTTATAATGAACGCGGTAGTCGCGATAACCGACAAGTACCAAAAAAATTAATATATATTTTACGTACAAATCATTCGACGCAACGTACACTGTCATAATAATAATAATAATAATAATATGTTATGTTTATAGTGCAATGATAATTTTTAAAACATTCCCACGGCTTAAAAGGTGTGTTCGATGCTAATTAAACTATAGATAATGACGTGAAAACGACTCGACGTTACGGCGCACACAGTCTACAAAAAAATAAAAATATAGCGGATAATACATTTTTGATAGTCTTATAATGCTAGGTTAATACGCGGTTTTATACACATATATTTATTATTATTATTATTATTATGATTTTACGATTTTTCGAAACAATTTTAAGCGCTGCAACATTTCGCGCTCTGGCGAGATTCGATTCAACCTATTTGTCCGACGATCGAAATAATTAATTTTTATCACACCCGATTCTGGAACAGTCGGTAATTTTTATAAAACAAATAAATACATTTATACAAATGTATTTGTGTGTGTGTGTGTGTGTGTGTGTACATAAATATGCAAGCTATTATCAAATAACTTCCCAGAGTCGTAAATAATAAAAAACCCGTATCCTATGATAATATTTCAAGTGTACGACAAAAAACATTCGTTCGAGAATAATTAAAACTGCAAGGATTCCGAATTATCATATTACACTCCTTCGTCGTAGAATTCGTAATATTTTCATAATTACATTTTTTTTTTTTTTTTCATTTAATTTTCTTTTCTCTTTTTTTTTTTGCCCTCCGTATTGACGTGTCACAAAAACGTTCGTACCACGTCGGACCGTTAGGAAAAATAATGGTAGGTCATACACTTTACGGCGAATCGCCGGACCGCCCACTTTTGCGAAGGGTCGACTCTGTCGGGCGCACTCGAGGAGCTCATATCGAACGGGTCTTACGCTGTACATACATCTCGCCCGCGTTCGGCGTGTCTGGAAAGTTTGAAAACTATACGGTCTCGCAGTCGCGCGGTCGGGACGACGATGACGCGCAAAGATTATAATAGATAACAATATTATTATTATCAATACAACGCGTATCAGTGTAGAACGTACATTACGCACGCGTGCAGTGCATAAACCGTAGGACTGTGCATTATGGCCGTTAATTAAATTAAATTAATCTTTAATCGGCTCTCGTGTTATCACACGTTAGGCGCACTGTATCATATATTATACGATAGTGTAATATTATACGACGAGTGTGTGTTCGTGCACGTGTATCGCATTATATTTTATAACGAACCGTTCGTCGCAGGAAAAATTTTTACGAGGCAATCGCGGCAGCTCGGAGGATTTATCAATGATTATCGTGTTATCAATAATCAGTTTATCACTATCATAATATAGATATGTATATTATGTATAATACAATAAATAAATAATAATAATAAATCTGAATTTAATGAATTTAGAATACTATTCTATCTGTTTCATTTATTTACAACCATCCATACAAACTAATTACTTCTACTTGTAACTATTATAATTAAAAATTAAAAAAAAAAAAAAACATTTTACCATTTTACTGTTGGCAGTGGCTGGAGAATATTAGGTACGCACTTTTAACACACTGTAGATAGGTGCCTAACTATAACTAATAAACTAATAACTGTGGTCAAATTGTGTATGTACATTTTGAACAGCTGCAGGAGGATTGCTCAGATATTGCTTTATGTTAGTGTTCTCTGAATATGTTGGTTTCACTAAGCCACTGGTCTGAAAAAGTAAAGTGCATAATATTCTTTAGCTAGGTACCTGCTCCAAATTAAAATTTGTCATACAGACAAGTTTTTAAGTTGTTTCATAATGTATGTTATAAATACAATTTCAACATAAACAATTTTTACAAATTTTAAATGTTTGCCAATAGTAAAATGGTAACCCATATTTATTTTTTAATTGAAACAGTTACAAGTATGAAATAATAGTAATAGTAAAATTGTTCGCGCCGCGCAATTTGCTTCCGCGCCAAAACTAAACCGCCCGGTGAACCCGGTCCGCGTTATACCGCGGTTGTGTCGCGACGATTGTCGGTGAGCTTTGTCATCGCCGTCGTTGGCAGTTGTAAGATAACTTTGGTCGGGGCAACGCGCTCCGCTCGCTCCGAGTGTGTGTGCTTCTCTCGATTCGCGCCCACCGACCGCGTTGGTCGTCGTGTTTTGTGCGTTGAGTGCCGTCGTGCCTTTATCCCGGAAACCCGTTTTCCGATTGGGATCGTTTCGTTGAGCGCGACGTGCTTTATACGAGCGCTACAGTGAGATCCGGTGTTTTACGCGCCGAGTGCCGATCTCTCACGTGCCGATTGCTTCATCCGTCGTTCGTGACGGTCGCGACGCGACGTGTCGCCGAGTTCGCGTGTGCGTTACGCAATTATCTCGGGCAGTCGTACGTTCGCCATTACGTGTCGTTATACACGCTTTTGTCGATCGCGTTGATTAGCGTACTCGCGTGTGAGGTACGCAAACCGCGTCGATAAAATTCGTGAGTGTCGAGTCGTCACTAATTTCGTGCGATCGTCCTTTTCACGTGCCGTCGCTGCCGTATCGTCGTGTCGACAAATTACGCGCCTTTACGCGACAAGTGCCGCGTTTCCACGTGCCATCGCTGCCGTGTCGTCGCGTGGTGCCGCTGCGTCGTGCGTTCCCGTTCAGTGAACCCGACGTAATTCGTTCGCGTGACATTTTCGTCGTGTCGCATCCGAAGTACCCGGCCGTTATTTGCGAATCAACACACGGGTTTTCCCCGGCCGTGGCTCGTCGAGCAGGACCCGGTGATCCAGTGCCAACCTCCATATTATACGCCGTCAAGTTGCCATACTGGACCGGGTGACATTTATCAGTTATTGTATTTTGATTAAGCACTATCATTTTGTATTTCTGCCTATTAGGCGTTATTGTTATTATTTATATTTTTCTGGGCGCCCGCTTAATTATTTATACATGTTTATGTTCAATTATTTATTTTAATTATTGTTTCTTTAATACAATTATTTCGCGCAACGCGCTATTACAATTTACTGTGTAATATATATATATATGAAGGTCACCTCACTCCCCAAAACCGAAACGCGAGTCGGACTAGTCAACCGCCATTCGTAGGAACTACTCCGGCGCAAACATTTGGTAGCAGAGCGTGGTTATACCACAATTTTAATTATTATATTAGCGTCTTGGTTTCGGGAATTCAATTAACGAGTGACTTCATTTATTTACACGTTAGTGATTGCCGATAGGGATAGTGTTTATTTCAATCCTATCTAATTTCGTCGACGTCAGTGTCGCATAGTGTCGGTCCACCTATAAGTATTTGCTTCGTATTAATTATTATTATTTACGTTTGTCCTATTTTACTTGGTGTCGCACGCTTATGAATCATTATTCGATTATTGTTTTATTATTTACATATAATTAATGATTATTGTGATTATTCTGGTTATTTTATAGTAGTTCAGTGTGCGCGTGCATTCATTAATCACGTATTTTTTCCATATTAAATATAATCATTATTTTGCTGTTGATCGAGCTGTTGATTTAATTTGGTTATCGTGTACGTTTCACACTACACGCGCACCCGTGCGGTATTTTGATTTGGTTGTTTGTTCTCGTTTGCTCGTTTGGAGTTATCGTTGGATTTGCTTTCTTTCTCGTCATACGTCAACATGGTCGAGACAGCAGAAGAAAAGGAAATCAAACGCATTAGGCGTCTGATCGCCCGAGCCGAAACCAAACGGACCGCGACTATTTCGAAAATTCGGTCAATCAATCAGCTTGCCACTCGCGTCCAAAATGAGCCGGAGGTCGCGGACGAGTTGCAAATCGCAGTCACTACTCTTGTCGATCTGTGGACTCAATTCGAGTCAGCGGATAACGATGCGTTGGATGGTCTAATTCAAATAGATGCTGTAAATGAATATTCATCGGATTTACCAGCTGAAGTGCTTTCTCTCATTAACGCAACCACAGCAATCGCTAATCGGACATGCTCGAGTAGCAATGACAAACGCGCTTTATCCGAGCACAGTTCCACCGACAACACGTATTCTAAGCCGTTATCCAGATTACCGGAACTTTCGTTACCGTCGTTCAGTGGCGATTTTAATTATTGGCCAACTTTTCGCGACCGGTTCTCTGCGCTTGTTGGTGATAGGACCGATTTACCGAATATTGACAAAATGCAACATTTAATCGGATGTTTGCGCGGTCCTGCTTCCGACGCGATACGCAATATTCCCGTGTCCGCCGAAAATTACGACCTCGCGTGGTCAACGCTATCGTCGCGTTTTCATCGCCCGCGATTAGTTGCGCACGCGTTAATTGACAAATTGCTTGTCGCCCCCGTGTCATCGCAAGAAACATGGTCCGAGCTCAATAATTTCGTGTCGATCTTTTCCGAAAATATCGCATTATTAAATGCACTCCATATTAAAGACCTTGGATCATTTATTCTGTTCGCCATGGCATTTCGTTGTCTCCCGGCGTCCACTCGTAAATTATTCGAGTCATCCAGTCCTCAAGAGTTTCCGTCCGTGAATGACTTATTAACGTTTGTGCAATCTCGTGTGTCCATATTAGAGATGGCCGGAGATCATCAGAAACGGTCCAATACTCGACCACAGTCTACATCACACGGCAACGCGTTCTTCAAGAAGAATCCAATTAAATCGACCACTACTTCGTTGGTCATTTCGAAGACATCGAGTTCCAAAATTGTGTCGTGTGCGCATTGTAACGGGAAGCACGTCATAACCGAGTGTCGGAAATTCGCGTCACTGTCGGTTGATGATCGTCATCACTGGGCGCGTGAGAACAGTGTGTGTTATACATGTTTGTCAACCAATCATTGGGCCAACAAATGTCCATCGCGACTCCGCTGTGACACCTGTTCGAAAAAACACCACACATTACTGCATGGGCTTTCAACACGGCGCAAACTAGAGATCGCTTCGTCCGTTGATGAAGCGTCATTATGCGTCGCCTCAATGCCTGCCCGAGCCGACGAATCGTTAGCCGTGCTTCTGGGCACCGCCCTAATTCATATTCGTGACCATTGCGGTACATGGCAGACGGTCCGGGCCATCATCGACTCCGCATCTCAAATAAGTGCTATTACTGTTTCCTGTTCCACTCGTTTGGGCCTACGGCCGCAAAAATGGACAGCACCCATCAGCGGAATATCTGGCGCCGCGGTCGCAGATGTTCGAGGTATGGTCGATTGTGTCGTACAACCCAGATTCGCTAATGAACCGCAGTTGAAAACGAAGGCCTGGGTGCTGCCGTCGATCACATCCGACATGCCACGCCGATCTCTATCGTCTAGTGTCAAAGACAAATTCGCGCATTTGGCACTGGCCGATCCGACGTTCAACATCGCTTCACCGGTGGACGTACTGTTGGGTGCCGACTTATTCGCGCAAATTCTAGATGGCCGTAAAGTCACTGTCGCCGCTGATTTGCCAACAGCCTTTAGCTCCATCTTCGGGTGGATTCTGATTGGATCAGTGGTCCCGAATGAGATCGAGCGTCACGTATCACTCCCGGTGTCCTTAACTGTCTCGATTGAAACGTTAATCGAGAAGTTCTGGGTTGTGGAAGAACCCGCGGTACCGCCGCCGTCGTTCACGGAAGACGGTCGGTGCGAAGAGACGTTCGTGTCTGAACATACCCGATTGCCGTCGGGACGATTCTCCGTGCCATTACCGACACGCGCTACTTCGTCGTCGTTATCTTTTCCCGGTTCACGCGAACATGCGATTAAGCGATTCGAAACCCTCGAACGGCGATTGTCGACCGACTCCAAGTTGCGGGAGTTATATTCTAATTTTATGGCCGAATATCTAACATTAGGTCACATGTCGGTGGCAAAAACGCCCGGGACGTATTTCATACCACACCATGCCGTCTATCGACCCGCGGATGGTGACGGAAAAATACGGGTCGTTTTCGACGCGTCTGCAAGGGGATCCCGGGGGCCGTCCCTAAATGACTGCTTGCTGCAGGGCCCTAAATTACAGCAGGACATCGTCGACGTGCTCACCCGATTTCGCGTGTCAAAATTTGTTTTCACCGCGGACATTTGTAAAATGTATCGCCAAATATTGATATTGCCGGAATATCGCACCCTCCAGCACGTATTTTGGCGTCCTTCTCCACTCGACCAACTTGTCGAGTACGAACTCGACACGGTGACGTACGGGACAAATTGCGCTCCGTTTCTAGCACTCCGCGTTCTTAAATCCATCGCCCTCGAGGACTGCGCCGGTTCGGATGCTGTTCGTGATGCGCTGTTGAATCAGACCTACGTCGATGACGTGTGCGCTGGCGCCGACTCGACCACCGACGTGTTAAGACTCCAGTCTGAGTTAATTTCAATTCTAGGGCGAGCCGGAATGCAGTTGAAAAAATGGTCCAGCAATAAATCGGATATTTTAAATGCCGTACCCGCTGACTACCGCGTCAACTGTCCGCAACCATTCGACACCGAAGACGAATGCGGCATAAAGGTGCTCGGCCTTCAGTGGCACCCGACCGAAGATATTTTTTCGTGCGCTCTTCGTCTCGACGTCCCGATCACGTATACCAAGAGAGGCCTGTTATCGTTGATCGCACGGATCTTTGATCCATTGGGGCTTTTCGCGCCCGCCATCTTTTACGGAAAATGCATTATGCAACGAACTTGGTCGGCAAAAATCACGTGGGATGAACCCCTCCCGGCTGACATTTCGCGCGAGTGGGCGTCATTTGTGTCAGATCTGTCGTCATTGAGCGATTTAAAGGTGCCTCGTCACTTTAACACACATCGTGGGTCGCCGTGTTTGTTATTGGGATTTTGCGACGCATCGCAGCAAGGTTACGCTGCTGTACTGTACATCAAAGTGTTGAATCACGATTCCACTTCGACCGTTTTCCTAGTCGGAACCAAAACGAAACTCGCGCCGATAAAACCATTGTCGATACCGCGATTAGAGCTGAATGCCGCCTTGTTATTGTCCCGTTGGATGAATCGGATTCAGACGACTCTCAGTTCATATTTAAATATCGTCGACTTATACGCATGGAGTGACTCAGCAATCGTATTGTCATGGTTGAAGAACCCCCACAGCTCCTTTAAAGTCTACGTGTCCAACCGGGCTCATCAAATTTGTAATTTAGTGCCCAAATGTCGATGGCTCCACGTCAGATCTGATGAGAATCCCGCCGACTGCGCTTCACGCGGTGTATTGCCATCGGCGCTGTCGAGTTTGTCCCTATATTGGCAAGGCCCTCAGTTCATTCGCGATGACGCGACAACTTGGGACGAAACTACACCGTCAATTCCGATTGCTGACTTACCCGAGACGCGGCCCGCAGCCCTAGTGCTCAGTACCGAACAGCCGTCAGAATGGTATGACACGTTCTCGTCGTACGATCGGCTAGTTCGAGTAGTCGCTTACATACACCGTTTCATTAATGCATGTAGAAAACGTCCACATGCCTCTGTCGTGTCTCTACAACGGACGGAGCTCGACGATTCCACGCGCACGCTGGTCATCGAGTCTCAGCGATGTTTCTTCATGACGTTGTTACACGAACTGTCAACAGGGACACGTATGTCATCAAAACATTTAGCTCGACTGCATCCGTTCGTGGATCCGTCCGGGGTACTTCGTGTGGGCGGACGACTACGTCATTCGAACTTAAATTACGGTTGTAAACATCCAATGCTACTCGCGAAACAATCACATTTGTCGATGTTAATCTGCCGCCGTTGGCACAAGATCACGTGTCACGCCGGTCCGCGTATAATGACAGCGCTCATATCGCGCGATTTCTGGATTGTGTCGATTAAATCCGTGTTACATGCTGTTACTCGAGCATGTTCGACTTGCGTACGTTTCGACGCCAAACCGCCGCAACCGATTATGGCAGATTTACCAGCCGCGCGGGTACAGCAGAGCAGGCCGTTCGCGCGAGTGGGCGTCGATTACGCCGGTCCTCTACAAATGCGCGAAGTGCGTCTCCGAAAATCGCGCACGTATAAGGTCTACGTTGCCGTGTTTGTATGCTTTTCAATTAAAGCAGTACACCTGGAAGTAGTCACGGAATTGTCAACCGATGCGTTTCTCGCGGCGTTCGACAGGTTTGTCGCGCGACGAGGTCTGCCTTCAGATATATTTTCGGATTGCGGTACGAATTTTATCGGGGCAGACAAACAGCTGCAATTATTAATCAAAAGTTCGGCCGGTCAACGCGCAGTCACTCAAGCGCGCCCCGAGTGTCAATGGCACTTCAACCCGCCCAGCGCGCCACATTTTGGCGGGCTCTGGGAAGCCGCAGTTCGGTCAACCAAACGTTTATTAATTCGTACCATGGGTAATCACATTTTTACGTACGAAGAATTTACGACGCTTCTCACGCGCGTCGAGGCAGTGTTAAATTCGAGACCGCTAACGCCCATGTCCACAGACCCAGATGACCTCGAATATCTGTCTCCCGGTCATTTTTTGATTGGACAACCAATGTTGGCTGTCCCACCGCGAGTAACATTCGACTCACGCGTCACTTTGGTCCATCGCTGGAAATTGCTCGACCAGTGCCATCAGGCGTTTTGGCGGCGATGGTCAACCGAGTACTTGACGTCGCTTCAGGGGAGGTCAAAATGGACTAGTGAAGCCCCAAACGTCCGTCTCAACGACATGGTCGTCATTGTAGATAATCAATCTCCACCGCTAACATGGCGTCTTGGACGTATTATCGAATTGTTGCCTGGCAAAGATGGCGTCGTACGTGTCGTACGATTGTTGACGCAACAAGGTCAGATCACTCGTCCAGTCGCGAAAGTAGTAGTATTACCCACCCAATAATATTTTATTCAATATAGTTCCCAGCACTCGTTAATTGAATTTCCACTCCATAGCGCTCTTGTCGAGTTGCCTCATGTCTCTGTACTCGAGATAACATACTATTTTAATTATTAATACCATGGTTATCTAGATCCTGCGTATATATATATATATTTTTGTGTTTACACCATATGTGTTACTTTTGGTTTTTTACGGTTTTTTATTATTATGTACCTTTTCATAAAATTGTATATTATTTGTATTTGATTTATTTTGATATGTATTCCTTTGTAAAAAAAATGATAACTAGCGTCACCCGGGCAACACGTCACCTCAAGTCACCGTTCATGCACATGCAACCTGCTCCGGTCAATCCAGATGGGAGCCTGGGCCTCCCATGGCGGGGAGGATGTTCGCGCCGCGCAATTTGCTTCCGCGCCAAAACTAAACCGCCCGGTGAACCCGGTCCGCGTTATACCGCGGTTGTGTCGCGACGATTGTCGGTGAGCTTTGTCATCGCCGTCGTTGGCAGTTGTAAGATAACTTTGGTCGGGGCAACGCGCTCCGCTCGCTCCGAGTGTGTGTGCTTCTCTCGATTCGCGCCCACCGACCGCGTTGGTCGTCGTGTTTTGTGCGTTGAGTGCCGTCGTGCCTTTATCCCGGAAACCCGTTTTCCGATTGGGATCGTTTCGTTGAGCGCGACGTGCTTTATACGAGCGCTACAGTGAGATCCGGTGTTTTACGCGCCGAGTGCCGATCTCTCACGTGCCGATTGCTTCATCCGTCGTTCGTGACGGTCGCGACGCGACGTGTCGCCGAGTTCGCGTGTGCGTTACGCAATTATCTCGGGCAGTCGTACGTTCGCCATTACGTGTCGTTATACACGCTTTTGTCGATCGCGTTGATTAGCGTACTCGCGTGTGAGGTACGCAAACCGCGTCGATAAAATTCGTGAGTGTCGAGTCGTCACTAATTTCGTGCGATCGTCCTTTTCACGTGCCGTCGCTGCCGTATCGTCGTGTCGACAAATTACGCGCCTTTACGCGACAAGTGCCGCGTTTCCACGTGCCATCGCTGCCGTGTCGTCGCGTGGTGCCGCTGCGTCGTGCGTTCCCGTTCAGTGAACCCGACGTAATTCGTTCGCGTGACATTTTCGTCGTGTCGCATCCGAAGTACCCGGCCGTTATTTGCGAATCAACACACGGGTTTTCCCCGGCCGTGGCTCGTCGAGCAGGACCCGGTGATCCAGTGCCAACCTCCATATTATACGCCGTCAAGTTGCCATACTGGACCGGGTGACATTTATCAGTTATTGTATTTTGATTAAGCACTATCATTTTGTATTTCTGCCTATTAGGCGTTATTGTTATTATTTATATTTTTCTGGGCGCCCGCTTAATTATTTATACATGTTTATGTTCAATTATTTATTTTAATTATTGTTTCTTTAATACAATTATTTCGCGCAACGCGCTATTACAATTTACTGTGTAATATATATATATGAAGGTCACCTCACTCCCCAAAACCGAAACGCGAGTCGGACTAGTCAACCGCCATTCGTAGGAACTACTCCGGCGCAAACAAAAATAGTTTTTATGAATGGTTGTAAGTAGGTATTCTAAATTCAATAAATTCAGATTTATTGTCAAATATCTTTAAAATATATTAAGATTTAGTTAAATATAGCCTATACTCTATAGGATGTGATAAATATAATTGAAATGTATTAATCATTATTATTTATTCATTTATTAACTTTGTATGTTGTTAATGCGTATATTATTGTATTATACATTTATACACCTATATATTATATTATAGTAGTGATAATATGATTATTGATAACACGATCCTCCGAGCTGCCGCGATTGCCTCGTAAATTTTTTGTGTGATCCATATTCTTATCACTTCCAATTCTACCACGGTTAAGTTAGGTATATTCTTTTTCTATCAACAATCTTGTTTCCGATCACGATTATCATTTATTATTATTTCATTTCATAACGTTTAAAAACGTTTAAATACCTATCTATTAAAGTGAAGTACCTACCTACCTGCAATCATATTTCTATCTTCAACAAACAACCTTTGTTTTCCTATGTCATGTGTATGCCATAGATGCGTACTGCAATAATATACTTTGACATTTCGGTGGTCAATGTGCACTTTTATATTAGATGGACAGACATGACCAGTTTTAACCGATCCACCACTTTTTGAAGATTTATAACCCTATTTTTTATTTTTATTTTTGTAATAATGTTATAATTATAATAAGTATATAAATAGTAAATTTACTTTGTTTTTGATTCTTGGAGCAAATGACCTATGACAAAAATAATAAATATTTTTTATCTTCATTTTTTTTTGGACGAAGTTTACTACATATTGACACATTTTTTTTGCCTCTATATTTTTTTTCCAAATGTTAAAATCTATTATGTATTTAAAAATCAGTAAATAAATTTTCATATCATTATACCCAATCAAAAACATAAAAATTAACTTTTAAAACCTTAAATTTAAGCTGGCTACATAGCAAAACACCCAAAACACTTAATTCATAAACATTTTATTAGTATTAAATATTGATGGACATCATTTTATAAATTTCCTCGGTCGAAAATTAAAAATTAATTTAAAGTTAGAAATCACAAAACAAATAACAGCTAACCATATATATTAGTATTTAACTCTCGTTTTACAACTATCATATAATTCACGAACAAAACATGATTTTCGTTGACAGGAACACATAAACAAATATATAAATATAAAAAATTAATTATTATAATTGTTGAAAATTATAAAATATCGTTAATTTACCTTCAATGTTATTAAAATTTAGCAATGTTTTCTTAATATCCGTATTATGTGATTGCAAATGGGAATTCAATCCGTTCATTGTATGGAATGACTTATTACATGAGTCAAATGAACACGATATATTGAAATTATACCCATTGGTGTTTATTATATATGGTCTTTAACGTGTTTGATCAAGGTTATTTTCAAACTAAACGATTGATCACAATCATTACAAAAATACACATTTTTATTTGCAATTTTTTTTTTCTTATATTCTTTATGTTTTATTCTAAAATGTTTATTTAAACCTGAAACTGACTTGAAATCAGCTCGACAAACTTCACAATAAAACGTATTGGCAATATTTATAAATATAAAAAAAAAAGTGAAAATCAAAATCAGTGATAAATGATAAGCCCGTGGCGTAGCCGTGGTCATCGAATCGGAAGTGATAAGAATATGGACCACACAAAAAAATTTTCCTGCGATGAACGGTTCGTTATTTTATAACGCGAAATCACAAACGATTCCCGATCATAGAAACGTGGGGGGAGGGGGTTTCAGTGTTTTCCAAAGACAAACGGCCGAGTGCAAATATCAATGATACAATCATGACCTCACACCGTTTTGCGGTCAGCAGCTGGTCAACGTGGTGTGCGTACGTCGTACACTTGTATGCTTGCGTGTGTGTGTGTGTGTGTGTGTGTGTGTGTGTGTGTGTGTGTGTGTGTGTATTGTATGTGTGTCGTCTACGGGTGCTGCTCGTCCCGCGTCGCCACGTGAGGGGATGAGGGGTAGGGTCCAGATCGTGCGTGTGTGTATGTACGTACGTGCGTGCATGCGTGCCTGTGTGCGTGTGCGTGTGTGCGTGCGTGTGTGTGTGCGTGTGTGTGTGTGTATGTTCATCTCACGGGGTCAAGGCCACGTGACGGCCCAGACGGTTACGTCACCGTCTGCCCAACACAACACACACGCGCGCGCATTCGCAACAGGTGGCTGCGGCTGTGTGGCGGCGGAACCGTCGTCGTCGGTGTCGTCTCCGGTCGACCCGTGTACAAGCGCGCACACACACACACACACACACACACACACACACAAAAACACGCGTACACACATACGCATACACCCGAATACACCCACGTACACACGTGCACAAGCGTGCACACACTCACACACACACACACACACACACACACACACACACACACACACACACACACACACACACACACACACACACACACACACACACACACACACACACACACCGTTATATGTTTACACGTACGATATGACCGCATACACGCACACGTACAATCGCTGCACGAGGTGTTGAGCCCTGTGGGGAAACGCGTGCCGCCACGCTCGGCCGCGTGTACCTTTTTTCTTTCGTTTTTCTTTATCGTGTCGTCACGATGAGAGGTTGATATACGTACGCGTCCTGTATACACGTACTGCAGCCGTCCGTGTCCGTGTTTTGGTAGTCCCCGCGGCCGCGTCCATTAGCTACCGCGGCAAGCACGTGCTCGCATCGGTATATCTACGAATACGATTTCACGGTCGGCGAAAATATAAAAATAAAATAATAAATAACCGATACACTCGATAATTGTAAAATTCAACAGTCGTAATAACGGTCCGAAATTCACGTCAAGCCACTGACGTAGTCACATCTGGTCGGTAGAGATTAAGAGATAATTTGTCTCCTAAAGTCGATAGTTTTTCTGAGCGTAATAACGAAAAAATACGTAAAAACGGCGGGATTTCGCCGTTATGATGATTTTTCACGACATCCATTTTTTTTAGTCGTTAATCCAAAAAGCCGGAAATCCTTCGCTCCGCGTGGAGTATTCTTCGCTCTTCGGATAAGATAACGGAGATGATGGGCGTATTGGATCTTAATGAATCAACAATAGATCACTTTTCTAGAACACCGATTGTGAGCGAAGCGTCGATATAAAAATATATCTTTTATATATTATTTAACCGTTTTTAGTCTAATTGTCGGAAGGGATTTTCTTAATCGAACCTGTTTAAAAATGCCTCGTTTGACCGAGGAAAATAATTGTCCACCAAAAGATTCAAAACACGGTATTCTATCTGTGCCTGAAGCCTGAAGGTCCACAACGATTCGATGGTCCAATAATTGTTTATGTACATTTTAAGTTGACAGTCGTTGGAAAATCTGTTTATTCCGTAAAAATCGTATACAAATTTACTTGAGCAGTTAAAAAAAAAAATGAATAAATTTAAAAAATAAATAAATACTGAGTCACGATTTTTGAAAATTTTCGTTAGTTTAGTATGCGCAGGGCCGAAACAAGGGCGCAGGGTCGAACAGGTCACGTACTCCGAGCCTCGCAATTCGCGAGGCCCCGAATTACGGGGTCCTCGATAAAACATTTTGAATAAAACTAGTTTTTGAAAATTAACTATAGATATTTATAATAATCGAACGCGTCCTCCACGTGATTGAATGACAGCAGACAGATCGACGTATAGCCAAAATCGTCGGACCGACTTGTTTGGCATTTTGAGGGAATGCTTTTATTTTTATCTTTAAGCACGATAAGAAAAGATTTTCCAATGATCATATTTTAAAGGGTCGAGACGGGATAAAACGTTTGATAATAATATAACAATTCGACGAGTATTCTCATGCTTGTATGTAAGTACTACTGTTATTATGTGGAAAGACACAGAGGCTGATCATAAAATGAATAGATATTAATGCATAGACGTCGTACGGACATGGATATATGCCAGACTAACTGTGAAAAATTTTTCATCGCTATCGTCGTGACATCACACCAGTATTCTATGGCCAAATGAACGGATATTATTTTTGTAAATCTATACAATAATTATATGCTTTGCAAAAAAAAAAAAAATTAATCCGTTTCAATCGACAAGAATTTAAACGGTGATTATGGATCTCAAAAGTCGTAATTTTTAAATAATTTTTGATTTGAGTCGTCTAAAGTTGAAACAATTATTTCAACCGCTATATCATAATAATTAAGACGTATCAAAAATTGAATGTCACATAGTTGTTATTTAAATTTAAATATTAAACTTTAATTTTACGAATTTCGAATAAATGTTAATGACAAATATTCATGCTATTATTTTACTTTTGGAAATTAATTAAACTCAGAATTTCGATTATTTTCCATTTCATGATTTATAAAAATGTATGTTCATCAACACATTTTAATACACAGTTTTACTGACATAGAGCAATTTCAACCATTATAAAATGTTTGGACTATTAACTCAGGAATTTGAGTTGAAAATGATAATAAATAAAATTTATTCACTTTTTTACCTTTTTCATATTTTAACGTGATAGTGATTAGTAATTTACCTAGTTTTGTGTAAAAATATATTATTAGATATTTTCATATGAATAAGGTAGAATCGATTTTGAGAAATAATTATGATATGGTTATTTAGATTTTTTTCACAGGATATTAAACCTCTAAATAAATAATAATAAATATTTTAAATGTTATTAGAAGTAAACTTTAAAAAACAAGGTATATTCAAAGTTATAATTTTGGCCCGAAAGTTAATTTTTTTTTTTTATAAACTTTCGTTAAGTATGTAGAAATATGCTATTAATATATGGTGACAATTTTAACTTTCTAGCAAATTTACTTTCCCAGTTATGATTAAATAACTAAAATCGATTTATTGAAAGTGTCGTTTACGGCAAATCTTATCGTTTTTACTCGGTTTTTCGGCGGTAACTCATCGTGCCTGGAAAAACTATTTAGAGGAACGCTCAAAATACCACCTGCCTGAGATTTACGATCTATAGTGTTGGCCGATGAAACTTTCGAAGCATTATCACCGATCAAAAAAGTGTTTACAAAAAAAAAAAAAAAAAAACATTATTGTACAACCAATAGATTTCATTCGCTTCATTCAAAATCTAAAATAATGATTTTATACACTTAATATTTTAACCGAATATCAACGATACCCAAATACCAGACATGACAAAAGTTTCAAAAAAAAATTTGAACACTCTTGGACTAAATACAGAACTTTTAAATACTTAAAATATCTCGTTTTTGGAAGTTCTCATCAAATAAATGTTTTTATTCTTAATATAAAGACCTGGAAATTAAATACCGTCTTATTCATATATTTATTTAACAGTACCGACGGAAAAACTTTTAAAATCATCGCGCGAGGTTCTTTAATATGTAATACGCATTAAAATTGTAATTTTGACAAAAATAATTAATTGCACGTAAATTAGCGAGGGTTTTCAGTAAAAACCAAGTACAATTTAAAATTATTAATCTCGTAAATTTTTATTCTTCACGTATATACGGTCCTAGTTTCATGGCTATTGCCTTTTAAAATTATTTTGTATACACGTCAAAAGTTGGAATTACGGAGCAAATGTCTTTTCGTGTAAAACGTCTGATTTATTTTCATTTTTATGACGGAAAATTTGTCATTTCTTGGCATAAGATTTGCAATTTGTTTACAGGCTTCTGCACGTTTATTTCTAGCTATATTTACACTATCGTGATTAATCATTGGTTTCAAATTTAAAATAATACTACACACTACCTATTGTTTGGCAAATGGTCTAATGGTAAAAATGATAAAATGTCTCATTTAAGATGCTTACACTCGCTACCATTATCTTGTGCAAGGTCTTAAGTGTATATGAGTTTTCATCATATTAAATTTTCAAAACTTGTTGTCAAATATTAAAAATGTGGTTAAAAACGATTTTTTTTTTATTGTAGACTCAATGTAGTGAATTTTTTTCGTATGATTTCCAGTCTGAAATTAAAAAAAAAATCCCCCATCCCATTATTTCGACCCTAGACTCGCCCCTGCATGTATTCATCACGTATTATAGATTTTATAAGAAAATAATGAAATTAAATAAATATTAGGCAGCGTTTTACGATTTTCGTGATGCGAACAAATCACTAAGTCGTACATACTTCAAACTTGAACGCTTATTTTTTGAAAATTCCTCTTAAATGCCGAATTTCAAATAAATCGATTAAAAACATTACCTTGATCTGTTAAATTCGCGTACCGTGTGAATAAATCGCGGGTAGATACACCCGTACACGCAGACAATCGAATGTCTATAGTCGATTATAAAATAAACGGGATCGTCTTGTCGGAAAGAATTTGTGAATATTATGATATATATATATATATATATTTAATTATATTTACCTTGTTACTAACCGAGAAAACAATATTTATCATAAATTTATTAAAATAATATTTTCAAGAATTTAATGTTTTTTTTTCTATTGTACCTAAATGAAAGAGCCTTTTTTTTAATTGGCCGGCCGAGTAATGTGTGCCCGGGAAGCCACTGTATGTATTAATAAAATGTAATCGTATTAGGAATTTACGATATAACATATTTTATGATTCACAATAAATACGATATATCATAAATCGTTATTTCAAAAACTCGGTAAATGCCGATGTAGGAAAAAAAAATAATTAAAAAAATAAGCGTTCAAAGAAGTCATAATGTATAATATGCATTTTTTAAATTTTTGTTTCGATTTTTTCAACTTATTTATTTCTATTTTATCTTTCATGAATTACCAGCGTCGTATCAAATGTAGCGCATACGTCACGTGCATGCGTTTTCGATTTGAATAATGCCGATTTTCTTCTAAGCTCATATCGAACATTGCCAGCTCACCGGGGCAGTATTGCGTATGACCCACAAAAATCTTCACGACGAGATTCGTATACAAAGCACATTTTTATAAGCGAAACTTGTTCCATAAAAATTTAGGATTTCTATGAGCTAGTCCGAGAGAAGTGACTTTTTAATTTCGACCGTAATATTCTAAAAACGTGTGCCTACAAAAAAGATTTTATATCAGAAACACTAGGCCTTGTAGTGTGTTTATAGCGACAGGTTTGAAATTATTAGGTTAACTGTCTTCACCCATAAATGCAGATAACGTACTTCTGGTAACGTTAATCATTTTTTTATTTATTTTTTTTTTTATTGTATTTTCACTAATGTCAAAAGAATTAAGAAACACGATTTTACAAACTCTTTACTACACTGGTCGTCTGCTAATGAAAAATATTGTACCGGCGAGTTTCTTTTTGGACGAAGAAAAAACCTTTCTTTCTCTCGTTCTTGCTTTTAGCATGATTTTAGTAGTGTGGTTTGAAAATTGTAGTCTTGCTTTTTTAATTATTACATATAAAATCTCAATAAGATTTTAATACGATTTGTTATTGAATTTCGCAAATATCTTAACAATTTAGCAAATAACTACTCTTAGTGTTAAGAACCCAATTACACAGACTTTTTAATATTCTAACAATTTTTTTATTATATTTTATTATATGACCACACACCATCACATTTTTGTTAACCAAAATATTCTCTTTCCCTTCTCGCATTTTGTTCATAAATTTTCTACCGATCTCGTGTTTTTCTTTTTTTCATGTGATTCTCATAGTTCAATATCACACAGTTACACTGTCGAGTATATGTTATATATTATGTTTATGATCGTTATTCACATTATCGATAAATTTAACTCATTCGACGAGATAATTACTTTTTTTCTAATCTTGGATCACGTTTTGTATTGATATTAATACATAAAACTTCTTTCGTAATACTGACATCGGCTTAAACGATTTCTTCTGTATTATTTTCATGTTCTAACATTAATCCTACAACATTGAATTCTGCTGAATTAGGTATAAAATAAATCTGCAATAAAATACATTAAATTACGAAATGCATATTATTTATTATCTATAATCTTATAGGTTTTTTTGAATGATTTTTTATCATACCTTGCCCGACACCATGTTTTATATCGACATTATCTTTATTATTTTTCGACAATACATTAATATCTCGTAACTTCTAATTTATATATTTTATTAATATTCGCGTGATACTTTCTTTTTTTCTTTTCTTTTCTTTTCTTTTTTTTTTAATTTAATTATAATTTTCACGACCCGTACACGTACAACAAGCGAAACGCTATAAAAAGATAATGGAATAATTGAATTACAAATCCGCGTATCTCATTCTCACTATTTTGAATCGATTAAATAGTATTTTAGTTTACCAAGCCCCTACCTTTCATAACGTCCTTTCCACGTCAAATTCGTTAGATTTTGATCATTTAGTACGATAGACCTAATATTATTCGACTTTATTGGAATCGACACATTATCTTTTCGAACTATACTTAGACATTTTTTACTCTCGTTAAAGACGTCATTGTAATAGGATGAAATGGCTTATTAAAATAATTAAACTATTTCGTTCTAACACCACCGATTATATAATCTGTGCTAATACTGTGGAACGAGTTAAATACACTAATTAAGAATATTAACACTGTATACCTACTAATAAAACAATAAAAAAAAAAAAAGAATGATGCCAACATTGTATTTTATTAAATGCTATTTTATCACGAGCGTTAGAGATAAAACGAATTCCCTCTACTCTCGTACGGTCGGACGTTGATTCTACGAATTTCCAACAGCTTGTTTCATAGGTAAATAAATTATGCGATCGGAATACAAATTGATTTTAACGATTCGCCGCTTTTTCGCGCGTTTCGATAAAATATAATAATAATAATATTGAACACACTCGGAGTCGCGACGATTAGCCGACGATCATATTATTATTATTATTATTATTTTATTGTGATAAAACGAGAATATCGTCTGCACAAAAACCACACGTACGCAATAATATTTTTTTTTTTTGTTGCTCGCTGTTTAATTGTGATTATTGACTCGTTTACGCGCTTATACTGTGTATGCGAATCGTAAAACCGAGTCTTACAAGTACCGATCGATTGTTTTTTGTCATTTTCCGAACGTTTGCGCCGACATCGCGTAAATAATCGGATCTCGAACGAGAAAACGGTGCGGATTTCTCGAAACGTTCCATTGTCATTATGCTAATATACTAATATTATACGTAATACGCGTTATTTACGTCGGATAAAATGTTTTTTAACGTAGAACCTAGTCCACGTACACGGTACAATAATCAATGTTTGGCACGCCGTCGAAACAAAGAGCGTCGTTTATACGGTTTTGACGCCCCCCCCCTCCGAAACGATTCGATCACGAAACGGAACGGACCTAACTATAAAATTAAAAACAAAAAATTAAAAATGAAAATAAATACGTGTGTATTGTATATCGTAACGGTACCTACGTCGTATATAGATAAACGAGCACACACACGCGCGCGCCGAAATACTTAACGCGAGCAATAATTATGCAAATGACAGAAATATAAAATAGTCGCACCTTCGAGTAATAGAGCTGTGCCCACGTCGTCTTACAACTTAACTAAAATATTTAAATTTATACACATATATATATGTACTATACAATATACATATATTTATTTATATTAAATAATAAATATCATGTTGTACACTGAAAAATGCAATTCCATGTAAAATATATTAAATATATAACAAAAACAATATAAACCAAATGTATAACTTATTTATTAAACAATAATAAGTAATAAAAAAAATGTATTAAATTTGTTCGATTGTTTACAAAATAAAAAGTGTTAGACGAATTTTAGATGAATTCATGAATGTATTTGTTCAGTATCTATAACTTATATCTATAATTTTGGTTCAATAGTCGTTGGTTAAAATGGTTGATACTTAGATATAAATACACATAATAAATTTCCATTATTCTAATGGGTGCCCAGCACCCCATAATAATGTCAGTGGGTGCTCGAGCCCCCGGGCACCCATGTACATGGCGCCTATGGTTACGAACATCACTCGTTCTCGTATGACCGGACGGCGAACGTCCTGCACCACAAGTCGTCGTGTTTACCCCTTTATCGTCGTTTGCATCCGTACTTACAGTGGCGCCAAAGTCAGTTTTTAGAGGTATTGCAAAGCATTATAAGCATACCTTCAAAACAAGTACCTCCAATCCACCTAACCACAATAGGTCGAGCGACTGCCCTTTATTTTTTTTCTCCCATAGAGTGGATCTGACCTAGTGTGTTTCGCACCCTTAACAGGTATTGCAACTGCAATACCTAAGTATAGGGATCGGCGCCACTTCGTACTTACATATGCGTTACACGACCGACGATAGAATTATCGCGTAAAACTATTATTGTCGATTTTTCGTCAGCGGTTATAAACGGTACGTTTACGCTGGTCCGTCCTCAGATATTTTCCGCCCTTAAGGTCCGCTCAAACCGAAGCAGTAGCTTCGCTACGATCGCTACGATGGCGGTAACTTCGGTGGTATTTATCGCTATTAAATACCGCTTGACCTAATCTAACCAGAGCGAAATATTTCGCCGAGAATTAGTCAACATCGGGACACCCATACACGTGTACGCGTATTTTTGTTCTCATTAATATTAATATTTTAATTGCATATTAATTACAAATTGCTAATTTTTTTTTTAAATTTGTATTATAATATGGATATATATTTAAGTTCAAGTTCAGATGAAGAAGATTTATTACTGTTAGCAGCTGCAATAGATGATGAAGAACAGAAAAGGTACCTTATGCTTAGTTATAATATATTAACTGCAATTGTTTTTAAATACGATTTGGGCTATTGCAATAACAAAAATCATGTTATATTTCATTTTTAGACGTAAAAGACGAAAATGGGTTCATGAAATTAATACCAAAAGAGAAAGTTTAGGTGAATTTAATCATTTAATGCCTCAATTACAAAATGATGAAAAACGTTTTTTCATTTATTTTCGAATGACATCAAATTGTTTTGATGAAATTTTACATTTTATTAATGATTACGTACATTTCAATGCTGCTCTTAAATACTAAATTAAACAGGTACATGAACAGTATTGAAATGAACAAACGTGTATTACGACTCCTCCAAAGAAAAGGGAAGTAACTCGAATTTTATCATTTTTCACTTTTTGTTGAAATGTGATAAAGGAATATGTTCTGTACCTCCCGCGAAAACGGCAGTAACTTTACTACTCCAAAGAGGTTAGAAATCATAATATTAAAATATATTTATAATCTCTCGTGATAAAGTTTCCGGCGAAGAAAGACGTATCTTAAGTTACTTTTTTTTTAAATCAACATTCCCCGAGATAAAGGAAGTAACTCATTTCTGTATTTTGAAATACAACAATAATTTATTGTTTATTTTAATTATTGTATTTATAGTGTTCAATGATAGCATGCATAATGATATACATACATAAACTCAATAAACTTGACTGTTTAGTGTCAGACGTAAGTAATAATATTATTAATACAATTAATAATATTAATAATTATTATTATAGTGTTTTTTATTATCAATCATGGCCTACAAAAAAATAAGTTATTCGATTTTATAATACATATTAATATTATTATTATTATTACCTATTTTATAAACACCGGACTGAAAAAATAACATGAAATTCCAGTGCATATTAGTTTTATTTGAAAATATTTTATTTTTATTACTTATCTATATTTACCCAAGATAGAGGAAGTAACTCGAGTTACTTCTTTATAATAAATGATTTTTCCCAAGAAAAAAAAAGTGACTCGAGTTACTTCTCCGAACAACTTTTTTCCCCGTGAAAAAAGAAGTAACTTAAGTTTATTTTTCATCATACATTGTACTGTGGAAGTTAAAAAACAAAAAATTATGGTGATAATATTATATTCAATCAAACAACCAAAGTTCATATAAAAATTTGATATGAAACAGTTAAAAACCGATAGTAATTTAAGTTAAAGCTTATAACATAGCTCTACTGAAAAATGATAAAATTCGAGTTACTTCCTTTTTCATTGGGGGAGTCGATTAATGCGTTGATTGATAAATTTGAATTTGACAAAACCGTACGTGTATATACAACTCAAAAAATTAGAATAAAACGCGAGTAGCTATACATTATACATACGAGGTACTGTAAATAAAAATAAGAAACATATTTACAATAATAACAACAATGACATTTTGAAATAATAGTGTGGAATCACTAATTAACTTTTCTCGCCTTTTTTGTCGCAAAATCTCGTACTTAGTCTAGTATTCGTGCCAACTCTGCTTCGATGGATAAAATTGATAATTTATTAAAACGCTCATTACTCAATGTAGATCTTAAATGATTTCGTATAAGTTTCAGTTTAAAGAAACTTCTATCAGCAGATGCTACTGTCACCGGAATCGTAAGAATGATTCTAAAACTTATTGCAATATCAAGATAGATTTCCTGGGGTCGATGACTAAATATACTCGAGGTTTTTACTTGACGAACTATTTTTTGAAGATTTAATAATTTCATTTTGCCGACTCAATTTCCTAAAGCAAAGCACGGCTTGCTTATACCCTAGCGATGAGCCTGTGTTTAAGTGTCATTTTTCGTACGCCCATAAACAGTGGTTCTCGGCCCGTTTTGAACCGTGTTAGTCCAGTGCTGTCTTAGATTAGGTTAACCTATCGACATTTGACGCCACCCCCACCCCTCATAAATAATGCAAAACTGGTTTCACATTTGTAGCATATTAAAATACATCATTCCATAAATTATATGTTTAATACTTATCAATTAAATGTTTCTGCTAATTGAATATTATCGTCATCTTATATATTACAAATGTATTTATTTCGTTTTGATGATTTTTATTTATTTTTTAAATCGACTCCGATTTCATTATTATAGTTACGTTATAGAAAAAAAAACTACTATTTTCTTAAAACAATACGTAAATCACGTATAGTTAATACCTATATAAATCTTTTTATATGAATAGTACACATACGATTTGATAGGTACTCTTCGATATTATAAAAGAAGAATAATAATTGTTATGTGAAACACCAAAATGTTTTAAATTTTTAATTATTTTCATTAATTTTTATTACGCTTCTTAATTTCTTAAATTTGGGCGCTCTGGAACACTAGCCCCATTTGCCCCCCCCCAGTATTGGGACGGCTATGCGTGTCACCCTCACACAGGAAAATATACGTCGTCTTATCGTTATTGACTGTGAAGTAATCGCAGTTCATTGTTGTGTTTTTAAAGTCAAAACCTTGGAACCATCAGATTTCAGGAAAAGTACCATGAACTTAATAAACAGTTTTATTTATCATCGAATACAGTCAGCAGATAAGTAATGAGCAAACATTTTGAGTTCTAGGTTAGATTGAATTGCATTGATATTTTGTACAAATCAAACAAAAGTATAACGAACATAAAATTATGTATAATTTGTTTGATGTACAGTATTTATTTTAATTTTATTTTTACCAACTCAAACGTATAGAGCAGCCGTTCGTTTGTAGTGTTGTAATAATCTCGTACCGTTTTCTGAATAATAATGCAATAATGGTAATTTTTGTTGCTGATAGAGAGACACGAGCGTATAATGTAGTACAATATAATATAATAAAAAGTTATGATTTAGATAAAACAAATATCAAATTTTAAATAAGTTTAATTACGGCGTGTGTTTGTACATTCTCGATGATAAATAATAATAACTCAAACCGTTAATTAGCAAAAAAATAATATAATATAATGTAATATAATATAATATAATATAATATTGTGTGTATTCAGTGATATCGAGTTTGATATGAAAATTTCTTGTTTGAATAATATTAATTTTAGGAAATCAATACCAATTAAAACTATTTATAGGTTATTTCACGTCCGTCCGTCCGCGTGTAAACGTTCGGACCAAAGTATAGCGGGGAACCGGCCGTCGGAGTTGAACGCACACGCGTGTAATACCTACACGAACGAAGTAGCTGAAAATCGTCCGATAATATTGTTAATGTTTCACGGTAACCGACGTAAAGCGTTCGAATTACATTTTAACATGCGGACCGTACGTGTTTCTACGAGTCCGTCGGTAGTTTAGGCAAACTTCCGTTACGATGGAAATTTCGTGATATTATCGATTCCCGTTCACGGTGAATTCATTCCGAATCGGAACCAGAGTTTTTCAGGACGACGACGGCGATAAAGGGGTTTTTTTCGCGGTTCTTTTCGACGACGGCGTTACCCCCCCCCCCTGTACGCGTGCAAATAGTGGTGCGAATCGACCAGATTCGTGTGTGTGTGTGTGTGTGGGTACCGCACAAATCGTCGTGGTACTTAATATAATAATAATTCTTCGTTAAAAACATAATTACAAAAATTTACAATTAATTATTATCAATCGTACAACAGCATAATAATTGTTATTATTAGCGTCGAACTGACATAATATCACTGCGTTGGAACCTAAGTGGCGTTGCTGCTGTTGCTGCTCGTTGCCGCCTCGTCGTGTTAAAACAAATACCTTAAAACCGAATAGAGTCCCTACGGCGGCAGTGGTAATTACGCATCGAATTTTGTTCGCGAACAATATTGATACGATTGATTGGTCGCGGATTCACGGCCGCTCGTCGGCGCGAGCGGTGTGAAAGACCACGCGTGATAAGAGCGTTCGCTGTGTGATAAATGATAATATATTATAAAAAATCGTACGCTATACGTCGTAGACTAAAACTGTTATGACGTGGAGGTCGTTATCATTGAATTCTACGGAGACGCGCCGCGGCAATAGCCCCCCCCCCCCCCGAGAATTTTCTTCACACGCCTTCGAGCATTGGCGTGATTCCATAAAATTACAGCAGTTGCAGCAAAACTTTCATGGATTCCAAAATCAAAAAGTCGAATTGGGTCGTTTTCAAAGCAGTTTGCTTTGCTCGCGTATTATTTACCATTTTAAATTTGATTACATCCAAATATGAAAATTGTTCACAACACAATCTGTATAATCTTCATATTTTAAACTCTATACATGATTATTGAATATGTATTTAAAATATAATATTATTTTATAATATAATTAATATTTTTCTAATAAAAAATTTAACCTTTTTTGTAATAATATCAAAACAATAAAACAGTACTATATAGTATACTTTAATTTGGTTAAAGTTAAGTTTCAGCAGAAGCAAAACCATATCTTTGCACCTGCTACATTTTTCAAGAAGGTGCAAGTGCACCGTCGAGCACCCCCGTAATTACGCCACTGCATTCGAGTGTACCAAATAATTAGAAACTCGGGAAACGCATAATATAATACGGGCAGGGTTTACTTTATATTATATCGACCCGGATTCGACGTATGGACGGAAAACACGCGCTGAAAAACATTGTTTTCTTTTCGTTTCAAACTACACACGCGACGTTTACACGCGGTGCCGCCGATCCCTGTATCTAGGTGCTGCAGTCGCAATACCTGTCAAGGGTGAGTGGGTGAGTGGGTGGGTGTGGTAAGTCTGCGAAACACACTGGGTTAGATCCGCTCGACGGGAGGAAAAAAAATCACGGGCAGTCGCTCGACCTTTTGTGGTCAGGTTATTATTAGGTATTATTAGGTATTGTGGTAGGATGAGTAATTGCTTCGGAGGTATGCTGGTATAACCAGGGTCTGGATTTCAAAGAATTTGTTAATTATTACAGAGTACAGCTAAAAATAGCAGGGTGGGCAATAAATTTGTTTTACACACCAGGGACTGTAAATATGAAATTTTATTTTGCTATTTTTCGCACATTTGATGCATTTAAGATTTTAGTGCTATTTTTAAAGTGTTGGTACCATTTTTCTTATATAATACTTTATTTATAAAAAAATAGTAGAGTTCATGAATATTGTTTGTGTCGAGAAAAATTGTGAAAAATTACCACATTTTTGTTTCGTAATTAATTTATGAACAATATTATAGTTGTAGGTAAACAATATTAAACAAGTTAGTCTATTTTTAAGAAGCTCGAAAATATCGAATATTAAACATTTTATGCCCTCTAATCTGTTTTATTTATGTATATAATTCACTACTGTTTAGATTTTACAATTTTCTTTAAATAATACGTATTAGTTCAAAAGATAAAAATTTAAACCACTAGTAAAAGATGATAATTTCAAACAAAATTTTTTTTTCCTATTTTTGATATTTTTAAGGCATATTTTAGTACTTTTTGGTGCTATAAAATCCGAACCCTGCTTATAACGCTTTGCAACACCTCTAAAAACCGACTTTGGCGCCACCGTATGCACGCGTGTTGTGTAACGGCGGCAAACGAACCGATTCGAAATCACAATAATAGTCTGGATTTTGTGTGTACGTAAACAAAAAGTGTTGCCGATTCGCGTTATAATGTGTTAAATCATTGAAATATTTCCCGCCCGTACGGAACAGGCACGTATAGGCGGACAGAAAATAATTAGCGTTGGCTGCACATTCGCTAAAACGAAAACACTCTCCACGGCGCGCTCGGGTTACGGTCAAAATTCGAATTTCGGTCCTGAGTTAGATATATTTTATTCGTTATAATGACATAAGCTCGCTGCGGTCGACGTACGCACGATGACGTCCACCTCGTAATTTACGCGAAGATGTAACCAGTAAAATAATATTGTTGTGATTCTACTGTGCGTTTATGATTTTGTACTCAATTATGTGTTTTCTGTCCATTTTATCTCTTTGTTTCATCGAACCAGTGACGTGTGTTCATAGAGCAGTCATATTATGACGTGTCTATCAAGAAGTATTACTCATGGTTTTGTTTGCTGCGTTTATTCAAAGCTATTAAAATGTTGAGTATTGCGTTTATTTTTAATCGTTATTGATCGGTCTCGTTTGCAATACGATTTCTAATTCGTGAAGTTTGAGTTTGAAAAAGTCGGATTTACGACTTATTATTATTTCCAAGTCACTTCGTTTTTTCGTCGTGTAATTTACACTCGTGTAACCCAGCGCAAGACTTCGAGGTAGTTCTGTTCTCGAAAAAAAAAAAAAAATAAACAATTAAAACAACATCAGCGCTTTTTCTAATTTCCGAACGTGTCACGTATTCATATTTACAGGGCAGTCTCGTAAATAGGTGCATGGCCATAATATATTATAATATAATATCGGACGCGACGTGGGCTATTATAATATAGAATCAACAGAGTAAAATGTACAAGACGGGAACGGTTGGCTAACGGATTCAAAACGCGACGCCACTTTTATTCAAATCGAACTTTCACGTTTAGCCTGCGCGGTGAAACGGAATTCCAAAAACAAATAATATGGATTTGCCGTAGGTACGTGCCCGAAGGAAATAGGTCTTGAACAATGGACGACTTGTTAAGTAATAAAATGTAGATTGCCGTATTTAAGAGCGAATCGCGGTATCTCGATCGGAGCTATTGTATACCGTCTAATACAGGGGTTCGAATCGAACATAATGGGTTTACGTATATGGAATTATTTTTCATAATTGTAAATTATATTCTCATTGAAACCCAACTGCGCGCCGTTCGTATAGTACATATTTAAGTGTATATATAATATATATATTGTATGTCCGTACGTATAATATTATCCGAGTTGTTATTATTATTATTATTCTTTTTTTCTCCTTCTTCTTTATTCACGATACACACCTTAAAATCCGACGTTTATATTTTAAGTGTCGAGTAGGAATTTTATTTCGCACAATTGAAACCGTTCTTTGTAGTCGTCAATGATACTCGCGGTGCGCACGCGTGTGTGTGTATACGAGTCGACGACGCGGGTTGACGATCCAAGTCGCTGTGTAAAAATTTCCGATTTTTCATTACCTCCGTACCGTGCGTCAATCTTCGTATAATAAATAATTTATGACGTGCGCGTACGTATACCATAATATAATATTATACGTATATTCTTAGCCGCACTCGGCGTATATAATACAATATATACCTACAAATAATTAACACGTCGACGTCATCATCGACAGTCAGTTTAAAATGTAATATGGAAGAAAAAAAAATGTACGTTCATAATATTATATTTGTATACATATATATGTAATATTATACTTAATCTATACTCGTAATGAAACGTCCGTAAACTGGTTGGCATTGAAAACCGTGATTCTGTGGTTTTTTTTTTGTTTCTGGCGTACGTGGTCCAGTGGTACCTACCGAAAATCTTTAAGATTATCTATTTATTTATTTTTTTTTGTTTTTTTTATCAAAAATATGTATGCTGCACTCACGAAATATTGAACGGGCGTTTTTACAGATGGCATGTAGACGAATTAAAGTTTATTTCGAATAAACGGCAACCGGTTCTTTGAATTTTTTTTTTTTATTATTTAAACAACTCATATAATGGCTCATTCAATTTTTTTCTCCGGTAAATAACTTTGATGTGATCCAAGAGAGAATTTTCGTTTTGTTATTTGTTATTACTCTTTTTGTTTTGTTTTTTTGACATTGTTAGACAGTGATGCAGTCTAATCGTTAATTAGATATATCTGATCACGGGGGAAAAAAAGGGTAAAATCAAAGAAAGGTTATTTGTAATTTTGCAAAAAATACACTTCATATTTTTAGTAAAAAAGAAAAAAAATTCGTTACCCTGAAAACTCGTCACTTTTTTTTTTATACATCGTACAATAACCATTGGCATTGTAATCAGATTTTGTTTTGGTAAAAATAATTTTACAAAAAAAAAAAAAAAGTTAGAAACATATTTTTTTTACAACGGACTAAATACTCGAATAAAAACTCGACGAATTTTTAATTCGGCCTATCTGCCTGTATAATGCCTTTTTTTTTTTGCTTCGAATTGCGCATTGTACATATTATTATAGTTATTATACCATGACAATAATAACTGGTAAACGTATATACGATTTTATTGTCTTCGGGTGTACGTCGTATCCACTGTGTCTTTTAATCCGATAAAAACGTCTCGAGAAAGATGATAAAACTGTTTTATACATTTGTAATGAAAATAAACTGCACGCTAACATCCGTTCTCGTTTCGAAACTTCCGGTCGCCCCCCAATTGGGTTACACACACATAACGCCAGAATATTGTCACGCCGGAAAAACCGTGGAGTTTTATGACGGCGTAATGGCCATTCCTTGTTCATAAATATTGTTTATGGTAATATATTATTTTATTACTCTTTAAGTAAAACACAACTCAACAGCAACTACCATGTATTTTCTGTTCTCGAGACGCCGCGTATTTCATATACATGCATGTATACATATAAATAAATAACATATATATATATATATATATTGCATTACATACATATTATATTATGTAGCCGGAGCGAACTCGTAATGGATCGTTTTGTTATTGCCAGGCCTAAGTATTATTTTCTTCAGACTTTTGAACATTAATAAAAATAATAGAAAAAAAAATATCCATTGGCATACGGAACGGGTCGAATCTTATCCGCCCAATCTGTACCCATTCAAAGTCGACCCGTTCTTGCGTCGCGTTTACGTATTATTATTATATTGTTAATTCGCAGATGCTCGGTACGTTTAATTACTCGAATTTTCGTGAGTACTAAACTGCTTGTTTTCCAAAGCGTGACATCGCCAGCTGTACGATGTGTAAAATGTCTGCGAGAACTGAAAATTAATCGAGTGCTTTTTCTCCCCCGAGTATGCGCGTATTCTCTAATCAACGTTTTATAATTTCATGGTGAAAGTTAATAGAGTCGAACGAGGTAATATTAAATATTGTTGTAGCACTTGATTCGTTATACTTTGGAGTTCAAAGTCGTTCACACGCGCGCACACACACACGCACACGCACACACACACACACACACACACACACACACACACACACACACACACACACACACACACACACACACACACACACACACACACACACACACACACACGCTGTAATATAATAATATAAACGGTATGCAGGTGTGTTTATAACATGACATGCACATACGACCTATTTCCGTGGATTAATGTGCGCGCGTTTTCGCATTCAAATTGTCTAGTGATTTTTCCCGGAATACGACCCGAGTGACTATACTCATGAGTTATGACTATTATTACACTACACTGTCGAATACTCGAATCACGTGTGTCCGTTATTGACGCACCTACCGACGCGCGAACGTTACAATACACCGGTGTGCCGATTGTCGGTCGGAAACAACAAATAATAAACGCGAAAATGCGGTTCTCAGAATATACAGGGTACCTGGTATGCAGGGGCGTATTTAGATTTTTGGGGGGGCTGTCGTATTTTCTCCAACTGAAATTCCCCAATTCAGCCTATTAAACCGAACTCAAAGGTATAATCGTTACGATCAAAATCGTCTGACACCATTACACGAATAACTTGTTCGTTGTTGCTAATAATTCTTTATAAAATTATATTGAATTTTTATGCTAGCTCCACACTCTCGCCGAGGCGAAGCGAGGCAGCGCGAGCACGAGAGTGTAGTCGGTCAACTCGTGTCGTCTCGTCTCGTCTCGTCTCGTCTCGCCTCGCCTCGTGCGCGCTCCACTCCGAGTCGGTAATTTGGTCGCGAGTCAAAAGACCACGAGACACGATTTTGTACAACCGCTAGAAACAACTGGGTGAGTCACGAGACTACACGAGAGTGTAGACTGTGAATTCGTGCACTGCCTAACGATTTACATCTGATGAGACATAATAAGCAGATTTCATAAACAATTCCTGGATTTGGGGGGCGAGTGAAGCCCCCTAAGTCCTCCCATAAATACGCCTCTGCTGGTATGTGTGCGCGTAAGCGTAATTATGAGTAATATCGTCACCGATATGTTTTGTTCCGGCGGTTTATGGCCGAAAAACGTAATTGATGTTTTGTTCTGGTTTTGTGAAGTGAATTGAATTCATACACACTCGACTGCACTTTACGCGATTAACTATAGGAATAGGACGGATTTTCGATTTTAAAACTTATTAAAGCACTCCAAGTGAGTGTAATAATCGCAAAAAACAAGGGTTTGCGGGTTATATCGACATCGTTTATTCTATGCGTTTCAGAATGATCTAATATGTTGGTTTTCTCGGCCGGACGCGTGGTGAAACGTCACGTGACGAAACTGGGTAGGTGACTGATATCGAAATCGCGTACTGCAATCGATCGAATCGTATTTAAAGCGCGGACAAAGTGTCCGTTCGACGAATGTCAACTAACGCCATCGACGTTATTGTAGAACGTGAAAACAAATTTAAAAAATTCAAAGCACGGCGGTACGACGATATCATCGAGTCGCGTACCTACTATAACACGATATTCGGGGGGGACGGGGACGTCGAGTATTGATGTTTGCAATACAGTACGGTGTATTATCGTTAAACCGATGGCATAATTGAAGACGCGGGCGCAACAATCAGACATCTTCATTTTTTTATTCCAAAAATCACTTTATTGTTCCTATTTCATTCGTGCTGTTTATGCTCATCGCTGATATTACATACATTACACTTTTTCCGTTTTCGTTTAATTTCAAAATATTGTTGTAGATTAATTAAGTCTGATAATCGTATAAGTTAGCTGTCGTGTAGTTAGTAGTTACTATAGTTTAGTACCCAGTTACTATAGCGTTGGTGAAATTTCGTTTTAAAAAATATTTTAATCACTATGATTGTTCCGACCATGTTTTCGAGTAGTTTTGATATTGATGGTCCCGATATTATAATCAATTACACATATCGTTTTGTTTATTTTTTTTTTGCTATCGACGTTTATTCTTTTATTTATTATTATTTATGAAAATTCTAAACGGTTTTGTATCCTAACATTAAAATACAAGTAACATTTTTAATTTAACAACATAATACACTCACTGTTCTTCTCTATTGATATATATTGTTTTTTTTTTTTTTTTACAATAACGATCGATTTGTACAGTGATATCGATATTCTAAAATATTTACTTAATATTATGCTTTGTTACCAATGGTCATATTTTTAGAGTGACAACCAGACATCTCCAACTCGTTTTCGGTTTAGTGAGTTCGGAAATTTGATTTTGACCATTCATCAGTATCAATTATAAATACCCGCGGAATTAGATTTCAAACATATTTTTTATTATTATTTTCAAACGTTATTTTATAGAGATGTATATTTTTTTTTTGTTCATTAGTTTTGGTCTCTCCTGGACGTTTTCGTGATTCGTAGACGTCTCGTTGTTGCACCCACGTATCCCATATCTCCGCCGTGGAATCGGCGTCGCTCGTAAACGTGTCGTACGTCGCCCGATCGTGTTACACCCTGTACGCGCACCGTATAGGACAGGGGTCGGCAACCTTTTTTGACGGAAGAGCCAAAAGTTACAATAGACAACATTTTCCAGATTTTAAAGAGCCACTAAAAATTTTTGTAATTTTTTAAAATATAATTTAATTTTTTAATTTTAAGAGACATAATAATAGTAAAATTAATTAATAAAAATATAATACATTTATAATAAAAAAAAAAAAAAAAATTAATAATAGAGACGGCGTATGACTAATTAGTTGTAGATAGCATCGCGATTATCGGTTTTAACGGCATGTACTATAGGTATAGTCTATAACAAACATTTTACAACGATAGACTGTGCTCCACGCAGGCAATATCAAATTTTTTTTATATATATTAAATATTGTTTTTGAACATAAAATATTAATTTTTATGTGTAGCTGGAGAGCCGCGACTTTAGACCGAAAGAGCCACATGTGGCTCGCGAGCCGCAGGTTGCCGACCACTGGTATAGGACAATGCGTGGTCCCGGACTTTCGGTGTATACGACGCACACAGGTCGTAGGTGTACGCGCGTCGCGTACACGTTATATTGTTGTGCGGCGGCGTGTTATTATAACGATGACGACGGACGGTCGATCGATACGTCCGATCGATGAGCGCAGGAAACCGCCTCGATTATGTAAATTCGTCGGGCCGATCATCAATCGCGTTTTCCCCGAAAACCTAACCGCGGACTGCACGTGTACGGCGCAACGACGTACGAGCACACGAAGGACCCCGTGACGGGGGGGCCGCCGCCGCCGCCGCGCCTCCCCTCGGACGCCCCGCTGGCGCGCCTTCCCCGACGCCCCGCCACACTACTACGCGGCACACCGCGATCCACGCGGGGCCAATATGTCACACACCCAGCGGCGGCCGCATTCCGACACCTGACGTCGACCAATCAACGGTCGCGGATAAAAAACACACACACACACACACACACACACACACACGCACACACATACACACACCAACACCGTGGCGTTGCAGTGTAGATACTTATCGCGTCCGAGTCTTGTCAGAATGCCACTCGCAACGCGGCGGCGGCGGCCGCCGTGGATACGTACCTACCTCGCCGTCGTCGTAGTCGTAGTCGTAGTCGTAGTCGTCGTCGTCGTCCGTACACCTTGTATATTATAGCCGTCGAACATAATAATAATATTATACGTGTGTATGTGTACATCAATACGCTGTGTGAATTCACCGGTGTGATTAATGATCGTCCCGCCGTACAGTCTCTGCGTCGTCGTATTTTTCCGTGTGCCCTTTTTAATTTCTATACGCACACACCGTCGTCGTACGTACACACATCACTCGGCGGCGGCGTCCGGGGAATCTAATTACGTATAAAATATATAATATAATATGTGTGAGTGTGTGTGTGTGTGTGTGTGTGTGCGCTATAGAAAGAACCGTCGATTCGGTGAAATAGCTTTTTATAATGTAAGTGTGTGTGTGTGTGAGTGCATACTTTTTTACTTGCACGCGCGCGCGCACACACACACACACACACATATACACATGCGCACACGCGGTCCACGGTCATGAACTCTTCGAGAACGGGCGCGCTCGCGGTCTCCTCCACGAAAGGTCTGTGGCCTTACCGCTGGCGCGGCCCGATGATTTTTTGGTCGAAAACAATGAGCTCTCTCGCGCGCGCACACACACACACGAGCGTATCATAATAATAATAATAATAATAAATAGAATGACGTGTATACCTACGTGTACGTCATGTACAAAACGAAATCCCATTAGCGGCCGTCGGTGCAGACGCCGCCGCGTGTTCGGACGGCCACGCGGTTAACGATCGGCCATCGACGCTCGTGTGTATATATCGTAATAAATAAGCCGTGTTGCTGTACGGTATATACGCGATGACGGATCGTCCGGTGGTCTTCCCCGGACCCGGGTGCGATTCGGGAACGCGCGGGATCGATGACGATTTACGCACGAAATCGCGACTAGGTCATAAAACTTTGGGATATATAGATGGGTGGTGGAGCAACGTGATATGTTCGGGCAGTGGCGACAAAGTCAGTTTTTAGAGGTATTGCAAAGAAATTATAAGCATGCCTTCAAAGCAAGTACAAACCCCCTATGTGCCTAACCACAATAGGCCGAGCGACTGCCCTCATTTTTTCTACTCCCATCGAGTGAATCTAACCTAGTGTGTTTCACTGCTTTACCACACCCACCCTTAACAGGAATTGCAACTGCAACTCCTAGGGACCTGTAGGGATCGGCGTCACTGTTTTCGGGAAACAAACGCGTGCGTATTATTACACAGTTTGGATTTTGATAAGAAAAATTGCACAAATGTTTTGTTCAACATTTCGATCAGAGACGTTATAATATTAAGGAGGAAAACATATAAACGTATTACGGAGTGCCTAAAAACGTGTTCACTATAGGCGCTTTATAATATTACAATGGTTTCGGTCATTTTTTGAAATACTTTTTTAAATTATAATTTTTCACAGGCTCGAGTAAAAATTTCAGAACAAACATTCCGCATTCAGAGTATTAAGTATTCGATACTGTACACTAGTGTATTAATGCGATTTCTAGCACGATTCGCAAGATTTAAAAGCATATGATACTTAATTTATGCCATTAGCGTTTAATTTTTCTCGTATGATTTAGTCGACTGTCAACTTTTAATTGTTTAAATTTAGTTGTTTTTGTACATTTGATTGTGATCACTAAGTATGTTATTGCATCGCAAATGTTTCATTCGCTTAAAAAACTCGGCGGAAAAATCATGCGAACAATTTTTCTTTGATTATTTTCCGACTGATTTTTTTTAATCGAAATAAAACAATATTTTCATATATTAAACTACAGAATTTTCAATTCAATATCGTGTTCAAAGTTTCGACTTGATAGTCGCAAGTATAGTTCTTATATTTTCGTCACGCGTATAAGTCACGCCACAAAATTATGTTCTTCTCGTTTTCCAAGCCTGCATATAATATAACAATAAAACTTGTTCATTCATTTATATAGTTTTTAGCCTTTTTTTTTTTTTAACTTTAACTCTGATAAATACGACTGACGCGTATAATACATCATTATTTTGTTTTACACTTTTCTCGAACACATATCGATCACTCAAGAGTCAGTCATTTCAACTTCCTAGGTATTGAAACGGTGAGTTTTACGTTCTCGTTTTTTCGCCGACGCGCCTACAGTCCGAACTTTTAAATTGTAAACAATACGGATACCGATATTAAACGAATCGTGTTAATAGCTTTTTAGATTATTTATGTTTTGTTTGTAAAAATGTCTAAACCGTCAAAGATCTATTCCCACTGCTCAGTGAATATTATATATTATATTTCTGCCATTAAAGTCACTGGTCGTACGATATTACGATATATATTTTTTTTTTTCGTAATTCCAATTCGGTTTGGGGCGGATTGTTTCGTATCTGCTGGTATACACCTAGCTATTACCACGTATTCGTCGTTAGGAAATATAATATATTTATATATATACATATGTGTGACACGTGGAAACAATGCGCGACGTAAGGACGATAATGTTATATTGTGTTATTTAGGACGAATATAATTTCAGCTGCGGTACACATGATATATGCATATTGTAATAATAACACATTATACGAATAATCCGTCACGGATATACCGCTCGAAATCATATTAACATTCACAGCATAATCTCGGTGCCGAGATTTATAATCGATTGTTTTAAACGTCTGCGGTTCAAACACGTGTAAACACTATAATTTTGTTTACAATCTTTGGGAAAACGAAAAACACGTTAACGTCTCTTTTACATAACGCGCGTCTGCAGAAAACATTAATACACACTCACGCGGTAGAAACGCTTATAGTTCTTCCAGAATATTAATTACGATAGGTCGGACCGAGCACAGTATTCCTATTTCCTACTGCACCACACACTGCGGACGCAAACACTCGGCGTAAACACGTTTCATATGTATATATGTGATATTTTGTATCCGTATCCCACGTATAATTTATAATATTATATGCATTTATACGCGTATGATATTACACTCACGTGGCAATTTAATTATTGTACTCCATGTCATTATGAGCTATGATTTCTTAAGACTTTAACGACTTCCTAATTTTAAATACTCGATCTAGTAATTATTATACGGCGAAATCGTACATCGTACACGCGTTATAATACGTCCCGCGTACTGTAGGATAATGTAGTATTATAATTATTAATATTGCCTTCCTTGACGTCATTTATATTAATCGTGCATTTTATTATTCTTACATATTTCAGAACGAACCGAGCCCCGCGCCGTGTCCATTATACGTTTATACATCATACACGCACACACACACTCACACAAAATACGCTTTTATTGGATCTTATATACAACTAATGTATACGCAGTACCACTGCGATCATTACCATACCGCCGCGTTTACTTTGTTTTGTTTTTTTTTTCTTTCATCCTTGTCTCTAGATTCGAAATAATCGAGTTTCATATTTTGATTAATTGCTCGCTCGCACAACATAACGTATAAATTCAATCTCTAACAAACCGTCCGTTCTCGTTTCGGCCGCGTCCGTGCCAGTTTGGGTGGGTCACCCGCGCGATCATAGTAACATTACGTATCACACAACATATTGATATAGGTAGGTACGTACGTGTATTAATCGCGCGTTGTCTTGAAACGCTCGTTGCCGGTCGGGACGTACCCGCGCACTAAAAAATAAAACGAAACAAAACGTAATCGTACTACGCAATTTCGATAGTATAATGTGTCCTCGTATTCGCGGCAATTCAGTTTTCGCACGCGTGACGAGTATTTCGAGCGGTTACTCATACTGCAGGATATAGATCCGATCGAAAACCGCGGTGAATCTTACGCACACAGTGCACGAAAACGCCCCTATCAGGGTGACCACATGTCCTGTTTTACACAGCATTGTCCTTTATTTCAGTTTTGTGTCTGTTTGTCCTGACGGACGTCTCTCAGGACGCTTTTGTTCCTGTGTTTTTAGTCAGTATTGTAAAATGTTTAAATATAAATATGTAATATAAGTATAGATATGATGTAAATGAACACTCTCTAAATTATGAAACGTATTAAGTTCTCATACGATAAAATAAAAAGATTTGTTGTCAATCAGAACAATCATAAATATATGGTATTATATGAGTGAAAAAGTTCCAAAAAAAAAAAAAAAAGTAATAATATTAATAAAGTACAGAAATAAAGTATTTGAACAAATTAAAAAAAAAGTGTTTATTGTATAATACTATTTACTTTTTAAATTTTTATTCAAAATCGCATATTAGTTTTGTAACCATTTTAAAGAATGGAAATAAATAACACGTGCGTATATTACTCGTTGGTACATTAAATCATGTTTTTTTTTTTTATAACGATTAATAATCAATAAAAAATGATAAAAATATTTCTCTAAAACAGTGTTTCCCAACCGGTAGTCCGCGGTCCCATAGATTTTGTGTATTCTTGAGCAAAAAAAAAGGGATTCCTAGTTTTCGTAAAATTGAGGTGGTCCGCGACCTATACAATATTGTCGAAGTGGTCCGTGATAGTAAAAAGGTTGGGAAACACTGCTTTAAAAATTATCACGGAATTAATTTCAGTTCTTTTTTTTATTTTTTAAATACCCTAGCCTATATATACTGTTGCAGCTCACGCACACACACACACACACACACACACACACACACACACACACACACACACACACACACACACACACACACACACACACACACGCACGCACGCACTCTTATATCGTTCCTACGTATAATACGTACAAGAGATATCGTCGTATATACACATGCGTCGTGTGCACCGACGGTGGTTTCGGATCAACGACCCAAACGCACGTTTCGTTTTATATTGGGTTTAATTAAGAAAATGACCGTTTATTATTGCCGTTGCAGCGGGAAATGGAGAACGCGCGCGCGCCTTGCGTAGATCGTACTATACGAGTATCGGCGGCGACGTTACCGCGGCGCTGCTCGTTAATGTCCATCGGACGGACGGCTTCGGCCAACGGTCGGCGGCGCGGGGCTTTTCGCGAACGGAAAAAAGAAAAAGGAAGAAGAAAAAAAAGAACTTATATATATTTATATCGCGAATAAGAGCAAAAAAAAAAAAAAAACAATTAAAAATAAAATAATACTGCGTGAACACACGGACCCGTGCGCACGCGAATATCCGCCACCACGAACGCCGCCGCCGCCCATTTCGCTCGTGCGCGCCGGACCTCATTACCTTATCACCAGAGTCGCGCGCGCTCTCGACAGTACACCCGCGTGCAGCGTACACGATAAACGATACGCGGCGTCCGCTCCTCCTCCCTCCTACGACTGTAATCGCGAGACGGGTGGGCTGCGTGTGTGTGCGCGCGCGTACGCCTCCCGCCGCCGCTGCGATTCCTCGACATGTGTTTAATTAGCGAAACTTTCAGACAAAAGAATCGTATGACAATCGTACGTAAGGTACGTCCACACTAGTGCGTTTTTGCTTGCGATAAGCGCATGAGTCATATGCGATGACGAACGAAGCGCATTCAATAACGGATACGTCTATCGAGTTGAACGGAGAAAAGTTTTGTTCAGCATGCGACAAAGCACGTGTTTCGGAACAAATCTACTTTACCAACCCCCTCACGATTTTCAAATTTTTTTTTTCAAAAGACTTAGTTTTTTATGCTTAGAACGACGGTGTAATTTTTTTTTCCCGGAAACAATTATTTTAGAAGTTATGGCCTTTCAAAGTTTGCGATTTGACGTTTGATTTGACGGTCCTCCGCGCGTCATTATATAGTAGTGTTGCGCGCGTGCGTATAAACGTAAAATCGAAAACTTTGGAAGGCCATAACTTCGAAACTAAACGAGAGCGGCAAATTCTGATTGCACCACCGTTCTTAACTCGATGAAATACATGAGTTTCGATAAAAAAAATTGAAAAAAAATCGCTTGGCCCCTAAACTAGATTAGTAAGTAGCATGCGCATAAACGTAAAATCTTAAACTTTGGAAGGCTATAACTTCTAAAATAATTGTTTCCGGAAAAAAAAATTACACCATCATTTTAAGCATAAAAAAACAAGTCTTTTGAAAAAAAAAAATTTTGAAAATCGTGAGGGGGTTGGTAAAGTAGACTTTAGCCCGTGTTTCCAAGACCAGTGGATTTTTCGTGCGATTTGATTGCGACTTCTGTATTTATTTTTTTATTTCAGAATTTTGATTTATATCGTTTTGATTTTTTTGTTTATATTGAGTGTGTTACTCATAATAATGGATGAAAATCAAACATTAAAACTTATCGAATCATATAAAGCGGCAAAACTTTTATGGAACGCAAATCATACCGACTATTGCAACAAAAGTACACGAAATGATGCGTTGGAGCGTATCGGTAATGAATTCTCAACATTGATGTGTCCGCCGTAAAAATCAAAATTAAAAACTTGCGTTAGGGGAAGTTCGATCATTTTTAATAACGAAAAAAAATTTGTTTTGGACATTCGCGTAAAGTTTCCAAACAGGAAGTCTTCGTCCAATTGCAAATCGTTAATAATACCGAAGTTTCTTATTTTAAAATAATTTTTTATCCATTTGGAACGCTTTTTCTCACGTTTTTTTTTCGCATTGGCGATGATATAGTACGCTGCAGAAATACCTAAAAGTAAATTTGAATCTGACGTACTTTTAGTTTTAACTATACCGCACGGCGAAAAACGACTGCTGGCGTAGGCACAGACGTGGACATAAAGAAGCATGCGTTCAAAGCACTCAACAATCGCATGCGCTTATCGAATGACGAAGAGCAAGTTGAAACGCAAGTGGAATCGAAAGGTGAAAACGAAAACGCACTAGTGTGGACATACCTTTACATCGTCGTCACTGGCCGTCTACATACCCGCCGCCGTGCCCTGGTCTCGCTGCGATTAATTATTTTTTTATACGATTTATAACAAAATTAGTCACCTGGGGTAAAATGTTTCCAGACTCCGCTTTGAACGACTGTTTATTATTTAATACTTAATGATAAAAATCACACTATCATAATTATACTTTTATCATTAATGATATCACGGCCGTGGAGGTGAATACGATTTTACCTCCAAACAAAAAAAAACGTTTTTAATATAGATTTATAGATGGGGTATTAAAATACCCCGTGGTGACTAACGAAGGGATATGTATAAGAAACCGCCTTCAGTGGATTCTTATTATTGTTCTTTTTCTTCTTTTGAACAAGCGGTCGTGTAACCGTTAGACACAATAAAGACCTGACTATTTTGATAGACAATGTTTCCATTTGTGTTACAACAGTTTCATTCTGGCTCGTGATTTACGGGGAAAATTATAAATCGAAACGATCCTCACGTCGTAAAAACTTATGACCGAAAAGCGAGTGGACCGTAGTGTGTTGAATAAAGTAGCTCGGTAGTTAGTTTTTAAACGTTATGCTAATGTTACAGCGAAAATGAAACAGTATATTATAATCTCGTCGACACTGTTGCGATTCGTACGCGACGTACGCGTATATTGTAAAGCGCAAAATAAAAACGCGACGATCCACCGGCGGCGCCGGGGAGGAGACGCGCCGTCGAAAATCGGTAGCGTGTACCATAAACACGGTCCAACGTGAAAGCGAGTACCGAGTTGGTGTGCGTGTACACCGAACATCGGGTCGCCGCTGCAGTTTATAATATCCGATAAACTACGTCTACGTGTGTACACACACGCACATGGTAAATAATATATCGTACGTGTGTGTAGGTTTCCCCATTCATGCGGTCGTGTATGCGTGTAAATGTGTGTGCGTGTGTGCGTGTATAGAAATTTCATTCATCCGAAAAGTCCCTCTGTCCCACCACCAGCCCCCTCGTCCGTTCGGTCTACCCCCCGAAAACGCGTACACAATAATATCGTACACACGCACACTACGACGATACCTCTCGTACAGCAGTCAATGAGAAGCAGGGCAGGGCGAGCGGGTGTTTGCATACTTGTACGTGTGTGTTGTGGGCGCACGTGTGTGTGTGTGTGTGTGTACGTACGCGTAGTCAAACTTGGAACAAGATAATAAATATTAAACGTCACGTATATACGCGCGCGCCCGGGTGACAGGTTAGGCTACCGGACTTGGGGACATTCTCGGTCGATGCGCAAGCCGCGTTCGACTCGCGTGGACCGTATAATAATATGTACATATGCGTGTCCAAGAAAAAAAAAACAAAATGTATATATATATATTATATGTATATAATTTTATGTGATATGTATATATTATGTATAAACGTTGTATGTGTAAAATATTTTGATAAGTTTTTTTTTTTTTCCACTTCTCACCGATTTATCTCCATTATACCGCGTACGTTATACAAATATGTATTATACCGTGTGTGTATATTATTATTATTATTATATACGTTTGTGTCGTGCGCGACGAGATCGGATTTCGTGTCCGGGGAATTTTAAACGACGTCGCGCGCGTTAATTTATTCGTCGTGGCTGCCGTGACGTGCCACCGTGTGTACGAGAACGCGACGCGTATACCCGACGTTATTAATAATATAATAACACAAGTATATTATGGTCGCCAATTAATAATGATAATCACATTATATATATATTTATACACACGTTAACGCACACGATGACTATGACGACGACGACGACGATGATTATTATTATTATTAAATAAAACTTAACGTGCGCGTGTGTGTGTGTGAGTGCGTGATGATCGTATCGATCTCCGCGCTCCCGGATTGTACTTGCCCAGAGCCGAATTAAGGGTTAGAGTCGCCCAGGAGCAATATATATTTGATAGGAAATTTCTCATCAAGAAGTCGTTAAAAACTTAAAACAGTATATAATATGTGTTTCATATAATATTGTATGAATAGGTATTAAACAATTAAAAAAAAAAAACATTTGGTACCTTATGTTATTACGTAAATAACTACTACAAATTTAAAACCTTAAATTTTTAATATTTTATATATATTCATAAAATAAGCGCAGGTATGTATATTTTAATAAAAATAAGACGATAAAAAGCGTAGTCAACGACGCGGTACAGGAAATCGATTAGACCAAACTACAGAAAACGTTTATTTATAACAGAATTTTAGAAAATTGTATGCAAACTGTGATTGATACCACTATATCCATGGCTATACGATGCCGCTAGTCCATCCTTATAATATTGTAGATACATTACTCAGTGCTACAGCTTATAATTTTATATTTTAAAAATAAGAAAAGACATTATTAAAATGAAAATATGCAATATTTCAGTAGCCAACGTTATATTATTTGATTTGATTATGTATAAATTTGAATAATTAAACATATTATACACGATATTTAATATTTGTATTACAAAAGTTCTATGCCACCTCCAAAAATTTGCCGCCCTGGAGCAAAAGCTCCTTTTGCACCTAAGTTAATCCGGCTCTGTACTTACCGTACGCGCAAATACAACGATTATTATCGATCGATTTTGTTTTCGTTATCAGTATATTGGTATACGTGGGAAAAAAAACGTGGTATAGGTAAATATAATATATCGGTTGAAAATAATAAAATAAAACAATAATCAAACATTTAACGTTATTATATTTCGCGTCACACAAAACGTTCGACAAAACGTCGTACCAGTGTTAAATTTTAATTTCAAACGATTGTTGCTGTTGATATTGTACAATATTCGCGTATCGCGTACACTGTCGACAGTCTAGGGTAAAATACTTTTAAAAAGTATTTGGAGTAAATACTCGAATACTCTTGAAAAATAGTATTCCGAATATGTATTCGAATACATCGTAAAAATAGTGTTCTGAATTAAGTATTTAGAATACTATAAAACTATTCTAAATACTTTTAAAATATTTTTTGTTTTAGATATCGATAAAATAATTGCTTTTGTAAAATAATATCCAATATTTAAATATATTGTTTGTAAATTAAATTTAAAATTATAATATACCTAACTATGACAATTGATGATTTACAATGTTATATAATAGCAATTATCTGCTATTATTATATTTTATGAATAATATTAATTACTAAATTATATTATCAAAACCTATGATTTTTGAATTTTTCATTAGGATAGGCACGATTAAAAACAAAACATACTGTAAATCAGGAACGTAAAAAGTATTTATTTAAATAAAATTTAAAATACTTTAAAAATTACATTTGAAACATTTTGTTACATTTAAGCATCAACGCATGCTCGAAGTCATCATCCGTCATTTTCCCTCTTTTTTTTAGTCAATACTGCACTATCAACACTAAAGACACGCTCTACAGCTGCACTGCTTGGCAGTGGTGTATTGAACTTTACAAATACTTTTTTTACTATTTGGAGTTTCAATTAAAGAATCTAAACTTCTAGTTGGACTTTTGGTTAAAAAATTTGATATTTCCTGTTCTAAAGGTAGATTTATTTTATTAGTACTGTTAAAGTATTCCGAATATAGTATTTAGAATACTTCCAAATGTATTCTGAAAACTAGTTAAAAATACTGCTAGGAAAAATATTTTTAAAGTATTCTGAATACCTAAATAATATTCCGAATACAGTATTCGGAATACATTATTCGGAATACTTACCCAAGACTGACTGTCGACATGCGCGTGTTCATTTATTTAATAATACGAGTAAATAATAAATATTTGTCTCATTCGTTCCTCGAGTGCGGCGTAGCTCTCGTCCACAAAGGCATGCCTTCATTTCACTGGTAGTCCCGGTATATTCATGATTTTTTTTTTTTTATTAAATTCTGCGAAAAGATAATGGGCCCACTGAACAAGTTCGTACATATATTATGTGTGTGTGTGTGTGTGCGATTTGTATAGGGGTGATCCTTGCTATTTCGCCACCCTGTGCCAATAAACAATGGACCCCCATGTAGGTATTACGATATTATTACGAATATTATTATTCATACGTATTTATTTTAGCTTAACAAAATAATAATAATAATAATAATAATAATAATAATAATAATAATAAAAGAATACGAATACGAATAAGATTATAATATAATGATAATAAACCAGAAAATGCAAAATCGACCGTTATCGTTCGTTCCTATTATGTGTGAAATAAATATTCGTCGTGGACACGAAAGGGGTGAGATAAACGATAAACGTTTTTACGTCTTGTGTTCGTGATTCGTTTTCTTCGGGGTGCGGGGCGTATATTTCTCATCCACAAAGGCATTTCAGTGCCTAGAAATCGCGTTTGCCGTTGAGAGCGAATCGTAAAAGGGTTATTCGTGTGGTACGTCGTCGGTCAGCAGCCGCAGTCACAGCGACGTAGCGCGTGTCGATTTTCATTTCAAGACGACTCCGGACGCGCCACCGGCGTTGTTTCTGAAAATCCACTTCCCGCACACGTATATTGAGCCGCCCCGGGCCTGCAAGACGCTCTCACTTCGCTGCAGCCCACTCGCTGAGGACCGTGGTCCACGTCCTCCCGGAGAGCCGCGTGCGAACGTACAATGACGGCACATATGATTTTCGTACCGCAGGGCCGCGAGGTTTTTTTTTTTTGTGTGCGATGAGACACATTTTGTGCAGTGAGAAAATTAATTGTGCAATGAAAACTATTACTTTGTGCGGTGCAAAAACGATTGCTCGTTATTTTTGTACATAGGATAATTGCGTGAACCATAAACAAAAAATAAATTGTGTCAAAAATCAAGATTAATTTCAAAAATTGACTATAGCGTCTTAGGCCGGCCGCACACCAGAAGAGCAAAACTGCGTTAAGAAGCGTTAGTCAGGCTAACACAGTTTTGTTGAAAATAGAACATAGGAAATTACATTGCATACGCACACTGATAAAGACATAGTCAAAACAAAACGTTTTTGCCTTAAACACAATTAGTTATGACTATTACCGTCTGAAGTGTCTCCATTTTTCATTAGTCACAATAAGACAAGAATGTAAAATTGTGTACATATTTTGTACATTTATCTTAATATTTAAATTTAAATTAAATTAATTAAATTAATATTTTTCTCATATAAAATACATGTATTTACATATTTTAAATGCATTATATTTAATACAAATATATTTCACATTATTAGTTATACGTTTCTGATTTAATGGACGAACCCATAATTTTTTTTCCTCTTTTTTTCTCCAAATCTTGTAGTGTACCATATACACACTGCAACCTCTTCGTCGGATGACATTTTGGTTACTGTTTGTGTATTTTTATACTTGTGTGTATTTTTTTTATGTTTGTCTTGTCTTGTCTTGCCTTGATTTGACTAACTGATATGCGCATATATAAAACAAATTGTTTTTAGTTGACTAACACGAAAATGACTAACACAGATTTGCTCTTCTGGTGTGCGGCCGGCCTTAGACGTTTAGTCTTATCTTGCTCTATGATCGAATGGTTTGGGTTGCAAATTGACAAATGTATTGTTATCTACAATCTCGATATTGTTATTATTATTATTATTTTTTATTAGAAAAATGTATTTATTTATATTTAATACAACAATTATAATATATAAATATAATAATATCTACTCCTTTAAGCCGTAGCTGGTGATGGAGTAGAGAGTTATAAATTTCCTTTTTAGCATAACATAATTGAATGAGAAATAATAATAAATATAATAATAATATGAATACAAATACGTATACAGAAATGAAACAGAACATAATCAGTAATTATCATCGGAATATACAAGTTATTTACAAAATAATAAGAATATCAAATATATCAAACACGGAAATTATTCTAATACTAAAATATAAAATAATTATAAAACAGAAAATAGCCAGCTTTATAGGAACTAATTTTTTCCTATTTAATGATCCGGAGTGGATATCTTTCTTTATTATAATAGACATTTGATTAAAAAATTTGGGACCTAGGTAGTCAACAAAAGATTGACCAAAAGCTTTTTTAGTGACTTTAACAGGTAATATGCTCTGAAGTTGGTTTTTAGAGGTATTGCAAAACATTATAATAAGCATACCTTCAAAGCAAGTACTCATCCATTTAACCACAGTGGGTTGAGTAACTGCCCCGCGTTTTTTTTCCTCCCCTCGAGTGGATCTAACCTAGTGTGTTTCGCAGCCTTACCACACCCGCCTACCCACCGTCAACAGGTATTGCAACTGCAATACCTAGATATAGAGAGCGGCGCCACTGGCGTACGCGACCGACTGACCGTTGTGACAGTCGTTCGGAAAGGCGAACGAAAAAATTTTAATATTTTCAGACTATACAACATAATAATAATAATAATAATAATAATAATAATAATAATAATAATAATAATAATAATAATAATAATAATAATAATAATAATAATAATAATAATAATAATAATAATAATAATATTAATAATAATAATAATAATAATAATAATAATAATAGTAATAAATAGTAATCAACAACATTAATTAATAGGGCCCGGATTTTTATGCAAAAATTATTGTTAAATATGCACATATTTATGCACTCAAAAATTAAAAAATATGCAAAAAAATGTATTGTGTATTAAAAAACCAAACATTTAAAAAAAAAGTTAAAAATATTGTATTAAGCAAAAAAAAAAATACAATTTAATTATAAGTATTTAAGATGTGTTTAGGCCTAGCATAAAAATGTATATTATAGATATTGAATATAACATTTGAGTACCAACATGATGTAACAAAATGTGCTTTTAAATTATCAAATTGAAAACTTCTACGATTGTCACGCAACATCGCCTTGTATTTCGAAAAACTTCTTTCCACGTCTGCTGACACTGCAATAGGTGCGTATTTGTAACAAGAAATATCTACTGGTGACAACTCTGCAAGGTCTTCATCATCGTTTCTTATTTCTCCGCTTATAATTCCAGAAATTTTAGAAGATAACGTTTATACATCTGTACGTCTGTCACGGAATTTCCTATTGTAAAATATTTTGTTTCGTTAGGTTGAATTATATTTGTCAAGAATGTCGGCAATTGGCATGTATAACAAACTTTCGAGTAAAATTTAAAATATTTTATCAAGCGTTTATAAAATATGCACATTTTATATGTAATTATCCAGAAATATGCAACTTTTATGCATTTTGATGCAAATATGCAAAAATATGCAATAAAAGAAATTAATAGCGGAATCTACGTATAACGAAAAGTCAAGATATTTAATCTGAATTGTTATAATTCAAATGTAGAAGAATATGAATTTTCATAAAAATCCGGGCCCTAATTAATAATTACAATCGTTGAGGTGTCTCGCGCGGGGGCGTGCACGTTCGCGTGGCTCGGTTGTCATCGCGTCGAATTTATTCCCGAACGCCGCGCCGCCTCTGGCCCACGTCAACGAGCGATTGAACGGAGGAGGGGTCGGCCGTTCAACGGACGAAGAAATAACGACTGTGATGTGGCAGTGGCGGATTTTAGAGAAATGACCAAGGCGGCATACGCAACAAAGGATCCGAAAATAATAATAATAAAAAAAAAAAATAACGAAACCACAATTTATGGGGGCTTTGCACCTACCCCGGTTTATTTTCGATAATACACTCGGTAAAAATAAACGATTACGATTTTTCAATTGTAGAAATTAAATTTTTTCAAAATGTTTCCGGTCCGTTACGGTTAGGTTAGGTTACCTACGGTAGGTATAACACTTTTATTGATAACTGGTCAACGTTTCGTTTTACGATCTCTGTTAGTTTTGGTAGTTTTTTTCTTAACTAAGACATTCCCAGCCTGAGGCTATCTATATCTAGGGATATTTGACAATATGCTTATTGGTTTTAGCAGGTATCATCATGATAATTAAAAATATTTTTAAGCGCTAAGGATAAAATTATCAATTGGTAGTTTAGGACGTACAGAAGTAACGATGTGATAACGATAGTTTACTAATATTTACGTATTCACAATAATTTAATAACTACGTAAGTAACAGAGAGGTCGTAGAGTGATCTGGAAGAAGCGCACGTGTAGCGTTAAGACTTGGACGTTGAGAAGTGGCTTAGTGTAGGGCAGAGACGTATTCAGAAATTTGGCACCCGGGTGCTAATGTTTTTCCATGCCCCCCCCCAAAAAAAAAAATATATATTTGACTTTTGCCACCTACCAAACTCGTTGGAGTTTCCTTTCAGGTGACCATAAGGAGTTGAACAAAAATTAATGAAAAAATAATATAATAAATGAGATAATATATATCTCTATTATCTATACATTTTGTCTACACTCCAATGCTCTGGTGCCCAAGGTTTATAGATTATATTTATAAACCTTGTGTGGTGCCAGATGTCACAAATTTAAAATATCATTGTAAAAAAATTGTATTAACCAATTTGTATTATTGTTCATTAACAGAAGATGGGTTATGTAAAAATCTGATGCCACCCCTAAAAAAATGCCTCCCGGGGCGATCGCCCCCCCCTAAATACGTCACTGATGTAGGGGGTCGTGGGGACGACCTCGTTTTAAACGACGATGAGTCGGGTGAGTGAGAAGGTTGTAGTGAATGGCACCCGATGGGTTTGGAAGAGAGCAGTGGACGTTTTTCGCTAATGATTTCAGATGATCTTCGATTACTCGGATATGAAATTGTTTATGGAGATTTGCATTTCTGACCAACCATTTTAGACGAATAAAAAGTTATGAAAAAAACAATATCCTACGTTATGTACGTTACATATTATTATTATGTGATGCGAAACGATCACAGGCGAATAATAATTATCGAGTGCGTTTGTGGAACGTCAACCGTCAAACCGGTTACTCGTGAGGCGTTTTAAATGCGCGCAAGACTGCAGTGCACACACTTCTCGTTTAGATACAAGTATATGATCACTGATCGAACGCGTCAAAATCAGACGGACGTCCGCTCGCGGTTGAAAGAACGTCGTCATGGTGATTGTTTCCCGTGTGAATATCGACAATGTTTAAATACACGAGTGTATACGATTTCGAACGATTTTGTGTCGCGATTTTAAAACGCCAAGCGCGTTGTGACCGGCGCGGCGTCGACGTGAGTTCAGGTTTAAAAGAAATGAGTTAAATTATAATTATAATAAAAATAATAATAAATGTATATATTAGGTAATGTACTTATAGGGTATAACTCCTCGTCGCATTCGGAAAACGATTCCGATAGAAGTTTAGTTGATACTTGATGATTGATTTTTTTTTTTTTTTTTATTGGTTACAAATGCCTCGGCGACTGAGGCCATTGGCTACAAGAAATTACGTAATATTTACATTGAACAGAGGGGTTGTTACACTAAATTTAAACTTATACGTAATAACTAAAGTAGTACAAATGAATAAATAAGGGCTACAAATAGAATTGAAAGTGATACATTATAGGACAGTTCATTTATAGTTAATATTATATTTAGATACATTTATTTATTTATTTTTTTTTTTTATGTAGCTCAGCCGTATCCCTAAGGAATATTTCAGAACATTAATTGTATCGATGTTAAGGTTTTCAGTAAGATGGGGTGAGTTAAATTATTTTTTGCCGTTTGTAGTTTGTACTTTCTGCAATCGGTGAGGATGTGCTTAACTGTCATGGGATTGTTGCAGGTCGGACATATGGGTGGGTAATGATTTTTTTGCGAACAGCTAAAATTATGTTTGAACGTAGGGTATTTTTTTTTTAATACTATATCAAAATTAATTTATGTAAGACGCCAGTTAGAATATTTGAATGTGCGTTTGGATTTTAAAATTGTATAGCGTTCTATAAATGGGAAAAATTACTGTTCGACAAGAAAACAATTGTTTTCATTAATATTCTTAACTTATAAACGTGTATGAAAAAATAAAAAAATAAAATCCAGGTGAATAATTTTTTTTGATTTTTTAGTATCGGTAGTAAAACTTGCGGGTAAAAAGTTTTTAAACTTGCAAGGCTCGATGTTATGAATTAAAAATGTTTCAAGATGAACGTATTAGACGTTTCCAATATTTTCAGAGATTTATGTTTATTTCAAATCGAAACCGAATTTTTTTTTAAACTTGTTTTTTCACTCTGTATAAAAGCGTTGACGGTATTTGGCGAATACTGCGAGTTTCTAACGTCGCTACTTTTGAAGTTACGGCTAAATAACTAAAATAGATTGAAAGAAAATCTCGTTTATAACACATTTTACCGTTTTCACACAACTTTTCGGTAGTTTTCGTAAATATCGGTAAAACTTTCGCGAGTACAACTTTTCGGGAGTTTTTCCTCAATATTGGAAAAACTTTCGGGATTGGAGAAAAATGACCTTTTTACAGCCCCGAGTCGACGAAAGTTGTAATCTACAGTAGGGCTGAACGTAACTATTTCGAACAGCGCGGTAAACTATCTGAAAAAGTGTTCACGGCCATAAAAAGGAAGAAAAAAAAAGAAGAAAAAAAAAGAAATACATCACCGTGAAACCTATACGTTCTTCGCTTCACGGAGGATCTCGAAAAATATTACCTAAACGTTTTGTCGTATTCCGCCCACGAGAATGATTTATGCGCCGCTCCGTCCCAGCCCGTTTTCAACCGTTTACTGTGTACGGTGTTCATAACGTAGCGACTACCGTTCGCGTACTGTACAAACATATTTTATACGCGAATTTCCCACAAGTCTGAACGACACTGTCGCGACTGAAATAAAATCGTCATTTGAGCTCTGAGTACTGATCGTGCCGATATAATTGAATCGCTGACTGCAAAAAGAGGACTGGTCCAATTTTTCTAGTTTTTCGGGAACAATAAAAAACTAAATAAGTTAGGCAATACTATCGTAAAAGTGTCAAGTTTTTACTCAGCTTTACTCAGAACCGTTTGACTAAAGAAATGATTTGCACAAATGAAAAACTATCACGGAACATGTCCCCTTACACTGTAGTTAACTGTAATTTCCGATCGCAATAATTGATATTTGGAAAGTCGGATTAGACTCCTTTCTGCAGTAAATGATGTATTTACGTGAGTTTAATAAAAAATTAAAATAAAATCAACAATTATAAAAATGGACTTATATTATACACAGTCGGTATACCGGGTGCGCAAGTATGAAAATATTTTTATCGAACGTACGCGTATAATTAAATTCGTTTAACACATAGATTTCGTGTTATTTAGGTCACAAGATTTCGGAATCACCAAACGATATACAACGAATAATCGGACGACATTTTTTTTTCTCGGGCACGAGTAATTTTGAAGTCCTGAACGTACTACGAATATTGTGTGCGAGGCTTTTCATCAAACTCGCACTGTGTTCTTCGCGTCCAAATGGTTTTGCCTTCGTAAAAGCAAATAATAGAAACACAGTCTATACTGACCACTTATACGGCGATAAACAGTACCGAATAATAAAAATTCGTATCGAATCGACTGTATTTGACATTAAAAAAAAAAAAAAAAAAAACCCTAGAATCCATCACCGAGAAAAATAAAAATCCAGCAATATTAATCACAGAGCATTTTTTAAATAAGTCTGTTGTTATTATATTAAAACACAATTTTATGTTTTGCTACTTGGTACGTTTTTAAAAATCCCTTTTTATTTTTAATAAATATAAATTTAATTTTTTTTTTCAATACAAGGAATTCCTAATTATGCTTTTCTTTGCTGTTGATAATATTTCAGCAGATATATTATTTATTTTAGTTATTAAAGTACATTTTTTTTTAATAAACCCAAAAATACGATATAATTTTTTTATATATAAAATTGTTTAAATGCTACTGTAATTAAAATGTATTTCGTTTTTATTAACTTGATAAACCATAATAATTCAGTTATTAAATAATAATTTTGAAGTATTTATAAAATGTGTAAAATGAATTCGTATGTGTATTAATATTATTATCATTGTTTTGTATTGTTTATTTTATCGACATTGTGATGTCATCGAGTGAAGCAAACAAAGTTAATTGTTATACGATTTTTACGGAATAGGCTGTTTCTACATCAGTTTTCAACTTTAAAATGTGTACGCAAAATTATTGAACGGTCCAATCATTATGCGCCTTTGGATACAGATAGAAAAACATTTTTTTGAAACTTTCATTCATCTTTTCTTAAACAATAACATTTTTAACAGGTTTGATAAGGAAAAACCTACCGACAATTAGTCTAAAAATGATAAAATATATAAACGATATATTTTTATACCGACGTTTTGTTCGGAATCGTTTAATTAAAGGAACGATCTATCATTTTCTTAAAATCCAACACACGCATCGCGATTATATTTGTCCGAAGAGCGAAGGATATATTATCTTTTGGTGCAATGTACGTTTTTTTTGAGTATAAAATTTAAAAAATGTTTATGCGATTTAAGTTTTTTATATTTAATGGCTTGAGAAAAATTATATTTAAGTGAGTAAATGCAAAATAATCTTTTAAGTATTCATATGATATGTGAAATTAATTTACATGTGTATTTAACGTACATAAGAATATCATTTCATAATGATACCGCATTTCCTAATTAAATTTATATCACTAGATAATAAGAACTCAAGTAATTATTAAAAATACTCTTGTATTTTGTAATTGACAAATTGTACTGTAGACCGTAGTGTTCATAATTGTTTTACTGATATTCACATGAATTTCTATAAAATTATAATGTGTTATATTTAAACATCTGTTAGTTTGACAGAAATCTTGTTGGCTAAATATTCGTAGCAATAAGACAATTGTCGAACCAACGTAGTTTGTTTTTAATATGATCTGGATTTTTCTCTCCGAGTGTACACGACTGTCGATCAACTAATTAACTTTTGTAGAATTATCGTATTTTTATTTTTTTATTTTTTTTATCACCAATAATAATAATTGCCATTTGGACGTTTTGAACTAATTTTATTTACTTAGAAACATAGTAGCCAGTAGATAGTATTTGTGTTACATAATATAATAATTGTACAATTGAAAAGTGTTCATTAAGAATATTCACGTTATTATTTATTTAATATTTTAAATATTTATAACTGCGGGCTTTACATACTGCGGTTAAAACAAACAAAAAAAAAAAAAAAAAACGAATTGAAAAAATGTGTGATTACTCACTGTACCAGAATACATTACTCACTGGTTTTAAATTAACGCAATAAAAAAAAAAAAAAAAAGTGTAATTAACTGGCACAATAATTGGTCTATCGGCCCTAATTATAATGAGCGCTACTAAAAATATTTCGGGCGCAATTATTGGTAAACACCCTGAATAATACATCATAGAAGTGCGATACGTAATTTATTAGGTATTTTAAACAGATTTTATGTTTTTTCAAACATCGTTCAATTATAATTTGATGATACAGTATCTACTAAAAGTATTGTGGTCTGAGCGATACGTCTGTAAAAGAACGTGTGAACAAGAATTATTATTATAAAACAACTATTGATATTGTGTTTAAAATTATAATAACTACAAACGTATTCAGACGTATTTTTTGTGGATCACGCCGAAAAAAATGTTTTTTATCACTCGGTACGTTGTGTAAAAGTTAAAACTATAGCTATTGAATAATCAAAAAAAAAATAATAATAATAATAATAAAAATAATAATAAATGAATTTAAAAATATACATATATTATATTATTTTTATGGAAAAGTCGACAAATTAATAACGTACTCCAGTCGCACGGAAAGAAACGAAGAGGAAAATACACCCATATACATAATATGTAATATGTAATATATTGAAATTTGACGCGAAAGACAGAAAATAATATTGCCTAGCAAGTCTTTTCGATATTTACGCCGTCGTAGATGTTATTTAAATCGCACCTGCAGGTTAAACACGTTGTGTATAAAACCGATAATCAAATTAAGGTCCTGTGTATACGTGCGTATATATATATGTATATAAATAGATATACATATATACACATATTGTAATATAACATGATATACGCGCGAACACGACGGACAAAACCGCGAAATCATCTGTCTCTGTCCTTCTCTCTCTCTCTCTCTCTCTCTCTCTCTCTCTCTCTCTCTCTCTCTCTCTCTCTCTCTCTCTCTCTCTCTCTCTCTCTCTCTCTCTCTCTCTATTTCTCTCTTTCTCTCTCATTCGTTATGCACTCATAATATTATACACAATATTACAATATCGTTTCGTACACATACCTGTCCGAAAACGCTGCACGCAGTATTAATGATGTGTAATCGGTCGAACGTCCGTTATATACTGTTTCGATACAACGGATGTGTTATATTGTATAACGAGTAGCTTCACACGAGTGTACGAATTCGTATTTATAATATTATACGATATTCGGTCCTCACGCGTGTGATCGCCGTCACTTCGCAGTCATACATTCCGATTTCTTTTTCTTATTTATTTATTTATATTTTTTTTATGTAATGTCGAATTATTTAGAACGTATTCCAGGGGCGCTATTTCAGTAACCTAACCACGTTTTTTAGGCGAGCTGATTTTCGCCACCATAATGGTTTGAACGATTCGAATATTTTGAAATGCCGAATTTCGTGTTTTACGTGGCGAATATCAGTTTTTTAAATGAAGAAAAAAAATTAGCGTATCGGCGAAAAACACAAACTTTTATAATTACGAGTAGTATTTTAGAAACGAAACCGTCAATGCCTCGAATGTTGTTTGACCAACAAATCTATTACAAATCTATTTGAGTTTTACTTCGATTCGAAAACGAATATTTTATAATGATAATAACTCGTTCAATTTTTTAAAATTTCGTTATTTTTAAGTTTCACACCACAACTACGTATATGGTTACACATCTGATGGGCTGTGGGGGATGGCCAGGCCCATCCACGGTATGACACGGTGTGCGAACACATACCCGGTAGTCGGTTAGGTCTGTAAAGGACACGCTCGTGCGTGTGTGAGTGTGTGTGTGTGTGTGTGTGTGTGTGTGTGTGTGTGTGTGTGTGTGTGTAAATTTGAGAGCGTGGTCATGTGCAGCGTAACGGCATCGAACACGTTTACGGACGCGTTGTGTCGGGTGCACACACACACACACACACACACACACACACACACACACACACACACACACACACACACACACACACACACACACACACACACACACACACCCGTGCGCCGTGTTGCAGTTGCGTTTGCGTTTCAGCGTCGTGTTATTAAGTGTAATTAATTTTTCATCGGACGTTCAAAAATCGAACGTGTGCGTGTGAACGCTTCCGACGACGAAGGCGGAAAATATTCGTCGGCTGCACAGCGGCGGTCTGCACCCGTATACTCTTTCTATTCACGGCGGCGGGACCACGTCCTCCGCTCGCCGCGGTATGAACACGCCATGCCGCGGTACATCGATAAAATATATTTGATTGTTCAAACACCTCGCGTTATTGGAAGCCTACGAACGCCGTGAGACAAGACGTTTTATCTTTTATTCCTTTTTCGCTTTTTACTATAAAATAATAATAATAACCTGACGAAAATAACGAAAATAATAATCCATAAACAACGTTGTAAAACGTCCGGTGGAACCCGGCTGCGTAAATTATCATACTGTTTTGTGTATGTTTTATATTTTCGGTCGGAAACAAAAACATACGCAGTGCGTTTAATACGCGCGTTTATATTATTTTAACGTCCGAAAAACGAGGAATTTATACAAATCCACGTGATCGGTAGTCGTTTCACGTGTAAATACGTTCAATAAATAATAATAATAATAATAATAATAATAATAATAATAGGTATCCAGGTGTTTACGAATATAGAAACACGTCATAACACTATGTCACCGCGGGGGGAGGGGAGGAGGAGGATCCGGTCATCGCGAAAACGGCACTGTAAACATAATAATAATAATAATAATAATAATTGTTCTATAGGTATGTATCGGGGGCACGTAGGAGGAACACTGTGCGTTCTTATGCGCTGCGGACCTCTCTGACACCAAAACTGTCAGTGAATTATACGTTTATATTATATATATATATATATTTGGTGAATTACAATGTGGCGTGTAATGATGATTTTTTTTTAAATATTTAAGCTTTTCCATTTTTTCAACGTATATTGGCCACAAATTACGCGGCCGGCAGTTCGGTTCGTACGTGTAGCAGATATAAATATTATTTTTTACGTGTTCGCGACGTGAGTCGCATTAACGTCGCGTCCGTTTCACACGTACAGCAGACGACACGCACACACACACACACACACACACACACACACACACACACACACACACACGCACACGTATGAGTTGCTCGTGGCTCACGAGTCGCTGTTATTTTCCCATGATGATTCGACTTTGTGGGTTTCGTCAAAAGTCCTACCAGATCGAATGTGTCGAAACGCATGGTTTTTTTTTTTTTTTTTATAAATTTTCCGCAGTATCCGATACACAACCGAGTTGTTTTAGTTGTTTACAGCGATACAAATTACACGTCTTAGCGTGTAATATAATAACACACCTTACGTACGAAAACAGATGATTAAATTTGAATGGTTACGACATCAGAAAAACTATTTTTATTTAGCGAATTATTCCGTTCGAACGGGCTCGTCTATTTTAATACGACTATAATAACATTATATAATGCCTGTCCGAAACTATTAATTTAAAACACTACCGACACTAGTAATACATTTTTATAAACTATATGATATTGATATTTTCCGGCGGAATGTTATGACCGAAACACCGTAAACACGAGACCGACCGGTTACAATTAATTCGATTCGATTCGAAATTTCTTCTTTTTCCAGCTAATACGAATATGTATGTATTTTTTAAACAGTCTCCATCGCTACCGCAGGTTTAACACGCGTGCGCTGTAATACAGTGTTGTGCGGAGAGCAGGCGAGAAATTTATCGATACCGGTGTCGGGTTCGTACTTAATAGGTAATTCATTTTGTGTCGTTTTCAATAGTTCATAAATGAATAAATTAAACTGTTTTTTGAACGCACACGCGTGGAATTTCATATCGCAATCGATTCGATTTTAACGAGTATGACGTTATAGCCACATGATATGCTCACGGCCGCGGGCAGGGCCGTCCCTCGCCCCGGGCCCCGCGCTATCGCCACTGTTGGACAGGCCCCGCTTTCATAGATTCAATAAAAAAAATTCAAGTTGATGAGCAAAAAAAAAAAAAATGTATCAATAATTATTTTTCATATAGAATTGTTGAATGGAACACAATAAAATATTATAAAAGTATTTATATTTTATAATTTATACAGGGTGCGGCGTAATGGACTCCCACATTTTCGAGGTGAATTAAAAAAAAACCAAACAAGATATGGACATTTTTTTTTTATTTATTAAAACTACATAATAATATTGTCCAAATGATTGCCTTTTCAATTGACGCACATTTGGAGCCGTTCTAGAAAATAATCCGTAATTGACTACAATATTTCAAAACATCGTTAGCACGTAATTAAACTGATCAGATAAAAGCGGTTTGTTTCACTGGGTTAGGTCATTAACACGATTTTCAGTCGTCACAATGTCGTGGTCAGGTGAACAACGTGATTTCGTTATCGAGGCGTTTTTCAAAAACGCCGAATGTGTGACAAAACATTACGTCATGGCCTCCTCGCCTCCCTGATTTGAGTCCATGTGACTATTTCTTATGGGGATACCTCAAAGAGCTGAAGTTTTCAAACATCGACCAAGAACCATTGAAGAACTAAAAGAGGCTATCCGTCAAAAATTCTCCGCGATTCCACTCGATATGCTGGCGAGAGTGATGGAAAACTTTCAAGAACGGATCCATATGTGCGTTGCTCGTCAAGGAAATCATTTAGACGACATTATTGAAAAAAAAATAACTTTAAAAAAACCTTAGGTATATAATTTAGTTTTAATAAATAAAAAAAAAAATCCATATCTTGTATAGGTTTTTTTTTTTTATTTCCCTCGGAAATGTGGGAGTCCATTATGCCGCTCCCTGTATTTAATCATTTTTTCTTTTAATACATTAGGCACGTATACGTATGGTATTGGTATACATTATTATTATACATATAATCATTGTGTATAAATAGACGATAGTAGATTATAGACGATTATAGATAGACGATAATCAATGACATTATGATATTAAAAATCACTTCTTGAATATGAAATCACTTTTGAATTCATTTTAACCATTGTTATATTATTTGATATAGTTCACATAACAATCGATTAAGTTAGTAAAACCTTACAACGTGAACACATATCTATTGACTTCGCTTCAAAATAACTATGTTGCCCTAAAAGTACTCTTAACAGGATTTATAGAGAAAATGGATGTAAAAATGCAAAAAAAGGAAACTATTAAAGTATGTCGAAAATTGGAAATAATACTGGAGTTAAAAAAAAAAAAGAAGTATAAAAAGAAAAAAAATGTTTGATTATGTAAGTCCAAGAATGAGTACATAATATGTTTCCGATAGCTAGGTTATGTATCCATAAATGAAAGGTTTCAAAAACTGGACAAATATAATGATTATTTTGATTTCCTGTATAATATTGGAAGTATGTATTTCTAAAATGGATAAAAGATGTTTTAATGAAACATCGTATGAATATTCAAATCTTGCTAGAAGTTGGTGATCTAAAAGATATAAATGGTCGAGAGTTGTTTGATGAATTGGTCATTCTTAGTGAGATCATTAAAGAAGACACCTCGCCACTTAAAGTTTTAGAAAAAATATTTAGTTACAGTGCTGATGACATTTACTGCAACGTGCCCGTAATATTAAGAATATTGTAAACTATGCCTGTTAACTACTGCTTCAGCAGAACGATCCTATTCAAAGTCGAAATAGATAAAAACTGTTTCCGAAGCACATTGTCACAAGAAAAGGTTACCGATTTTTCTCTACGGAAAAATAAATAATTGCTGTACGATTAAAATATGATGATATTATTGATCGATTCGCAGATTGAAAAAGTAGAAAAGTTAATTTTCAATACATTTTTAAATTGTACATATTACTATACTTTCATATTCGTTGTCTTATTTCGTCAATATTATTAATTATATTACTAAGTTTGATTATATGAAATGTTAAGTAATTAATTAATTTACTTATTCATATTGTTGTTGGAGCGAGGTACTATATTTGTTAAGACTATTCGCGCACATTTGAGTTTCAAATTCGGGTACTGGGCGCTCACTGTACGAATACTTTTCGGGACTTTCGGACGAAACAACGGACATTTACAATATTGTTTTCGGTTTGTTTTCGTCGCGCCGTCACGTGATATCAAAACGCACGTACGGCCGCTTTGTACGGCGTATGTGTATTATAGCGATCATATTACTCATATATACGTACAATATATTTATATACGCGTGCGTGGCAAACGGAAAAAAGCTCTCAGCAAACATAATCTTGAAACGGCCGCAGCGGGAGACGTGTATAATGTTATTATACGTATATAAATATAATGATAGACGTTTTTCGGTATTGAAACACACCGATCGATTAAAAACGGCGCTGCACCGACGTATCGGAGGAAATGACGGGCGGGTCGGCGGAGATCGCAATCCGTAACGCGCAACGACGACGTCCCGTCGCGATCGTCAATTCGCGAGTTTTCCAACGTCAATAAATCATGAGTTAAACACCGTCAGAGCGTCGTGTTTTTATTTTTTCTCAGCGTCGCCGCCCAAGAGCGACAAGCAGCTTATCTCCGGAGGACATCCGCGCCATAGTGGTGGAAGACCGTAAGTACATAGTGAGTTGTTCGCACAAATGAGTAAAATATTGTGTGTGTGTGTGTGTGTGTGTGTGTGTGTGTGTGTGTGTGTGTGTGTGTGTGTGTGTGTTTGTTTGAGAGAGAAAACACGACCGCTTCCTAGAACACGTAGATTTGGCGTAATATTTTCGCGGTGCCTGTTACGCGGCCAACTCTGAAACGTTTATTATTATTATCATTTCGCGTTCGCCCACGCGTTTTCTAATGTATAAATAACTCGAGATAAATGTAAACAATAAATTTACTCGCGTCGTGGTTGGAAAGCGATAGTGTAGCATAACGACATTGTGATTTCATTCGACGTCAATCGCCGTACGTACGTATTAAGGTGCAACTCCCGTTTTAGCGGCGGCACTCGTCCGTTTTTCGTCCGATCGCGTCAATCATTTAACGGACAGTATACGTACACATACAAGGGATGTCACGCGTGCACGTCGAACGCGGGGGGTGGACATTAGGGAGGCTATGGAGAATTTAACCCTCCTCCGGCGCTCGAAACGTTTTCAAGATTTATTTTACCGTCCGTTTAACAATATTTGAGAAAAAAAAAAAAAACAATAATACTATATTTTATAATATTTGCAGTATATCGCTTAATGTTATTTACACAGCATAGCTATTGTTTTATATTTGGGGGGGGGGCTGGAGCTCAGGACAATTTTTTCAATATACTCTAATGTGCTAAATTAGCGTACTAGTGTATATATTAGCTTTGGAGGGTAATGATATAGTCGTAGGGGTTAAGCTCCCCCCAGGGGCGGATCCAAGGAGGAGGCGAAGGGGGCGTGCGCCCCCCCCCCAAATATAAAAAAAAAAAACTTTTTTCCAATGTTAAGCCATTATTGGCAATCTAGTTAGTAGTTAATTATCCAAATTTGTGTAATGTGTTTTGTGTACCTTGGTACAACAGATTTAAATTGTTATCGCCATCATTTGTTATTATATTATCTATGCCTACGATTATAAGTATAATTTAACAAACGATCAGATAATGGGCAAATTTGTAGTTAGAAAAGTGCCCCCCCCCCAAAAAAAAAAGAACATTTATGGATCCGCCCCTGGCTCCCCCAGATACCCCACTTTTTGCGCCCATGGTTATTTGTGAAATACAATACATACATTTATCTAATCTTAGTGGCACGATAGTAGAATATCGTTACCTACGCTATGGGCGCAATTGACGATTATATGTAATTAACGAACATCACATTAATATTTACACCGGTGGACTGTCCGGAATCAAATGGGTTGAATGAAAGATTAAATCAAATATTAGTCAAAAGAATGAGATGTAAAATCAATAATGGAGAAAAGAGACCGAGGTCTAGAATAGTTGAAAAATGTGTGGAAGAATACAATAGTACAACACACAGTGTAACAAAATTTTCACCAGCTCATCTCCTGTGTAGCGTAAAACCTAATATTGTATCAATTGAACTGAAAAAAATTAAAAAATTAAAATTAAATTTAGAAACAGACAAAGAGTTATAAACTCGACAAATAATTATGAAAAAAATTTAAAAAAAGAGTGGATAGAACCCGGATAGATCACACATTTCAAGAGAATGACTTTGTCTGTATTGAGAATGGTAATAAAATGAATAGAAACAAATTAGATGAGATCAGAAGTGGACCTTTCCGAGTAATAAAGAAGATATCAAATACCATATAATATGAAGTCGACGGAGCAAAAAGGCGAAACGAATCAGATTTTTATCACAGCAGCAAATTAATTCCAGTAAAAACGCAAGTACTTCAGTCGGAAGGCACAACGGTACTAAAGTCTGCAGGAGCGGAGATGTAACAGTGGTAACTGCACTGTTATTGTTGATATTCTAATATTATCTATTAGTTAACCATATTACTAACAAACTATTTATCATGTATGTAAAATATTTTTGTATGAGTTATTCTAAATATGTGTTAGTAAATATTATATTATATTAAATTAAAGTAACTAATAAGTTATTAAAATATCGATTTTCCTTTATAGGTCAGTATTGTTAATTGTTACCGATATTGTGTTCATTAAAAATTCCTTTATAGTGAAAATCGATCGTCATATTAGATTACTAAGGGCAGAATTACAAATCGGAATTGCATATCATACACGTGTACTTTCAAATTATTTTTTTCATACCTAATCACGTATTTCTTAAAATATTTTATTCGTTTTATAAACTTAAACCCGTGCCTATTTTTTTGAACGTATTTGAAGTAAACTATTTTGCGCGTGGGCTCCTTTTTCATTTCTAGAACCACCGCTGACACCGCTGACACGATACAATATACATGTATTACCTACTTTTTTACTTTTGTCGATTGTAAAAAAAAAACTCTAATATTTCCAATTCGTGTCGACAATAATTATATTATATTTTCGTGCTCATTTTTCGTGACGATACCGTCGAAACAACTGCATTTTAGAGTACTAAATAATAATACACTGACCAATCCAACCTACCTGCCGAATTTCCAAGTTCAAAGAACCTTTTTTGAAAACTATTTGTGCACATTTCAACGTACATAATATAGAATATAGTGGGACGCGACGACGGCGTCAATACCATCGATACGATCGTTGTAGGGTCGTGGTGTAGAGTCGGCGAGTGAGACGCACTGTTTCGTATTTGTACTTGACATAAAAATTTTAATGTATTTATAATACACAATACACACACACACACACACACACACACACACACACACACACACACACACACACACACATAAAACGTGTGATTTTACTTTGTGTCGCGCGTTCGTCGTTCAAACTTTGTTTCGTCGAATGTAAACACGAGCGTCGCGGTCACGGAAGACTGAAAATAACATCGCTTAGAAAACATTCAATGACTCGACCATCTCACGAACACGATTCAATACACACACACACACACACACACACACACACACACACACACACACACACACACACACACACACACACATATTATTGTATAATCGTATTTAGTTTGTACACAAATGCGTGTGTGTACCGTATGTAGTCTGGTATTGTGCATAAATCTCAAGTCGCCCAGACCAAAGCAATGGTGTGGACTATTTTGTTGTATTTACGAAATTCGGGCGATATTTCTAACAACACTGTCAATAACGTGGAAAAACTCGTACGCCCACACCAAATAAACAAAATTGACCACATTTTAGTGTTCAGCAAGATGTTCAACCAGGAGGACGTAGTAGTCGCAGCAGCTCGCACGATAGTCTTTTAAGTTCTATAAAAAAAAAAAAAAACCGAAAAGAGATGAAACAAATTTCAATTATCCGGGCGTCTGCTCATGCGCACCACCTGTGACATCGATTAGTCCGGATAGTCGGCGTTCCGCTGTATTACGACGACGTAATATTATACGCACAAGTATATCATACGACTCGTATAGGTTCGCTCGAACGCTATACGAACGGTCAGACGTACAGCTCGCCGGCCGGAAGTGCAAAATCATCACGCATTACTGTGTGTGTGTGTGTGTGTGTGTGTCCGGATGTGATCTCCGGTGTTAATTAAACGACTCGTCGTAGAACTTCATGTGACTCTTATGGTTTATACCAGTGATGCCCAACCTTTTTCCTTTGGCGGGCCACTTTGGTAAACAATTATCTTCAAGCGGGCCACAAAGTACATATAAAAGTAAAATATATGTAAAAATAATATATGCAAATAAATATTTTAAAAATTTTTTCATACAATTTTTAATTTTTGAAAATTCGTAACGGGCCACATAGAATATCTTCGAGGGCCACATGTGGCCCGCGGGCCGCGGGTTGGGCACCACTGGTTTATACACTACTTTTTATGAATCTACGAGACTGTAATGTGAGCGTGCGTTTAAAAAACACACACACAAATACACATGCACGAGACCGATTTTACGACATCGAGGAACGCGCGTTTATCGAATTTGCATGAAAAAAAAAAAATAAAATTATCGAGCACATTATTATAGTTTTGTTTTCAACGTCGATTTAAGTTCTTCATATATATATATATTATTTAGATAACCTTTTTTCGACTTATCTCTTTTTAAAAATAATCACGCTTATGTACTGCATATTGTAATATAATATACATTACGTAAATGTACAAACTCAAAAACTCTTCGCGTTGATTAATTCATAATTAACAGTATATTATTTCATTAAACCAACATTCTCGTAATGACGCGCGTGTACTGTATTTGCGTGTGTGTCGTAATATAGTTTGCGACGGAATCGTACGAAACGTTTTTCTTTTCTATTCAACACGCGAATTCAACCTTCGATATTAAAAGTTAATATCACCTATACGTATACTTTACACAACGCGCACGAGTCGGACGGTTTTTAGAGAAAAAAAAAATGCTTTTATTTTCTCATCCTCTCGGACTTCAATAATATGCACGTATATGCATGTATTATTAATTACACAAATATTTAATCGCGATAAATAACGCGTACGTCGTTTATTAATTATTAGTCGAGCGATTTATTCCGTGTGAAACGACCATGAAACGTTTATAAATACGTTTTCATATAAATTAAAACAAAGCGTGTTTTTTTTTCTTCTAATACCGTATGACGATTCACACGATTTCGTACTATAGGATATGTGAATAGCAAAAAATAAAACTAAAACGACCAATTATACGTCTTATTTATATAAATTATTATACCTAATAATTTATGACGCGTTTATAGTAATGCGTGTAAATAATTTTATTTAGAACGTTTTACGGGGTATAATCAAAACCAGATATATTTCCGACCGTATTTTTTTTGTACCCGAGCCCGTAAAATAATATAAATAATTTCGCGGATTATAGTCATGACGTATGATACGTTTTTTCAATAGAAAATAATAAATAATTAGATCAGGGTAATCGCGTTCACGCGGGCGAACCAACGGCTTCACCCGAAACGAAGGAATGTACCATACAACTCAGGGGTCGGCAAGTGATTTTTATTTGAGTCCGGAAAACTAAAATAATTCGTAAACGGGGTCCGTAGAAAAAAGTTAATTTCACTACATCATTCAATGGTTTTTTGCTAAAACGTCAGAATTATTTGAACAGTCAACATGTCTTATAGTGTTATGTGAGAAATCGCATTTCTTGTCTTTGGCTAGTAACCTGAAATCGGGAACTCTTGTGGAATAATTGTGATAACGTTCTTATTAAACTATCAAAGAGAGATGTGTTGACGGTCCAGATCACTGCTTTCCGCGGTCCGAATTTGGACCGCGGTTCGCCGGTTGCCGGCCGTTGATATAACTGTTCAGTGTTTGAACCGATGAAACAATTATACGTTCTGTCGTCGTTTTAGATCGTACAGTATAACCTCGATTGACCGTCAGTCTCGGCACCAGACATTTGACAGATAATCGAAAAGACGGTTAAGTTAGTAGCAAACAGTTTTTTTAAACATATTACGTACATATTATTTATTGTTTTTTCAATAATTATGACATGATATAATTAGGTGCTATTACTTATTGGTACATTACTCGTATTATTATTACTACTAGTATACCCGTTGCGAAAATTTGCAATAGCTAATTTATTTATATAAAAAAAAAGTATAGGTGCAATCGAATCAGTACATAAACAAATTTTAACAAATCAATAAATGACTATAATATCGAAATTTGAAAGACATATCGAAATAACAGAGAGTGTTTATTAAAATATACGTTCCACAAACATTCTTCAAACTCAACGAGTTAACGCAGTTAATAGCTCAAAAGAAAGAACATGATCCACTGAGTGTTCTTAGACTTGTGTCAACAGCCTACGTTTGTCAGAACTCTAGTTATAGAGGTTTGAGTGAATGAAAATCTTGAGAAAATTGAATGTAAAGTTGGTTGTGCGTGCATACATTTCCTCAAACTCAACGAATTCAAGCTGTTAATAGCTAAAAAAAAAAGACCTTGATCAACTGAGTATTCTGAGAGTGAAACGATCAAGATCCATTTATTAGAAGAGGAGCCATGAGAATTCGAATTGCTTGAGTGAATGTGTCCCGTAAGAAATGTACAGGGAAGAATCGCGTTTGAGTATAACTTGAGTAAGGCGGGAGTTGAGAAAATTTCAATGATTGATAATATATGTGTCTAAATACCTTTCATTCAAAAAAAAAAAAAAAAAATGAAGGAAATCGGCCGGATAAAATGACCAGGCGGACTTTAGTTTCCATAAATGTTTTTAATATATGAGATTATTTAATTATAAAAAAAAATATTTATATGTTACGGGAAATATGTACAATTTGGGCATTATAGAAAATGCCCGTCGTATATTGGGCAATATAGACAATGATATATTATAATATAATGTTTTATTAGATTTTATTATTTTACTATACAGTAATTTAATTAATTCAAAAATAATTAGAGTACTAATTAGATACTTATAAGATTTTATTATTAGATAATTATCATAATATATTTGTACTATACATTTATATTACTGTAAATTATTGTTTTTCATTTATTGTCGCGTGTACTGCTTCCGTGGCATTTTGATGTGCAAAGTCGATCCGCTGCTTTGCATTCGCACTTCCTTGTTTTGCACTTTTGTGAACGCGTACATCGTTCGTACCCCTGACCACCCAAAATAGATAATTTCCGTGCGGCCTCTCGGAGTGAAATTTTTGTTTGTGGCCCATCTTTTACTTCCAGAAATTTTTCTTTGCAAATTACAAACCGATTTCTGCTGTAAAAAGTTCACAGACGGCCTTCTTTAGTCCCTATTTCGTACATATTATCTTTTTATATATCATTGTCTTTATTGCCCAATATACGACGGGCATTGTATATACCAAATACGGTAATGCCCAAATTGTACATATTGCCCGTAACATATACATATGTACCTATCGCTTATCTTGTAGATATTTCCTGAAAGTTTTGGATGAACTTAATCATACACAAGGCGATAAGATTTTACAGCAACGCGCTAGTAGTCCGTGCAAGTGTGACGCCTGACGGTCAACCGAGAAAGACGGTTATTCGGCGGGGGACGGATAATCGAGGTTCTACTGCACATCATAATAGCACGTTCGTTTATTGCTCGTACGAATGAGCGTACCTGTGGCTTTAGTTCTTTCGGGTAACCCGTTAACAGTCAAACGCGTGTACACTGTAGATCGAGTGGTACTATTATAGTAATCGAATGCTGTGCGAACGCGTTGAAAAAACAGTTTTTACATACGTAATCGTAGGATTTACGATGTGCCCAGATGAGAAAAAAAACTAGAATAAACAATAAACGTATACGTACAAAAGAGAAATAACCGTTGCAATACACGTTTGTTATTACACGTCCGCCGTCATCTAGTACCTGCGCTTGAGATCGTAATAAATATGCAATAACTGTGATTTCAGTGATGCACGAGATCAGTGTTGAAATTTCAACCGGGATTCAGAATGTACATAGAGTATTCGCTTTAAGCGCATTAATTGTTTTTTTTTTTTTAACACGTTTTATATTTTTATTGCGGCATAAAAAATTAAACGTAATAGGTATGTAACTTATATGAAGTGATCGTTATTTTTTATTCGTTAAAACACTCAAGTCTGTATCGTATGACATATTTCGGATTTTCGATTCGAAGAACAAATGTTTTTATTGGTTTGGATATATTTTGGGAATAATTATTAAGTATACGCTTATTCCGGACGAATATCATTGTACAAAAAAACTACAATATAATACTCGTGAAAATTGAAATTATCTATTATAACCTTATTTATTTATTTCTAAACTCGCAAGTAATTAGCGAACATATTATGATAATTATACCAACTCACTTAGAGTCTAAATCTTTTTAAAAAAAAAAAAAAAAGTCTTTATTTATTTAAAATTTTAAATATTACGTTAACATCCGAAAAAAACATCCGTATCTGCCTTACTCGAGACAATAAAATATTCTTGAATTTAGCTCTAGCTGATAACTCGATAACATTTAAGATTCGTGAGAAAAAACCCTTTTTTTTCTTTAAATTATAGTTTACCAAGATTTTTGTGTTGAAACAAATTTTTGTGTTTCATCCCTTAAAATCGATATTAGCTTAAAACCAATTAAGTTAGGATCAGTAGTTTTGTTTGAATATTTTAGTGATACAAAAATAACTATCGATGTCACACTAATAATTGAAGGATCATCAAGCGTGTTCGTGTTGACTCGACGTGAATCTTTGTTTATTAAAAAGTCTTCATTTATAATATAAACCAAACGAATGACCAACACCAAATGAATACGAGTTCTCCGGAACGTCTGTGACACTATTAAGGTACTGTTTAGTTAACTCCGAGGCACACGCGTGTACGTGCTATATACAATATATATAATATATTATGCTATGTATCGATTACGCGACGACTTTTAGTGCCTTTACGCGCTCTATACGCTTTCGACTTGATGGCGTTTGACGGCTGTTTCGTCGGATCCTAGAGTAATAACGTTTAGCCGAGACGAAATGATACGGGGGAACGAAACTCGGACGAATTAGAACTGTCATTCCGCACGGCGGAGTATATTTTACACTGTATCTAGAGACGTTGTTACGTTCACGCGCGCGTAAACCGCTCGAGCAGACACACACACACACACACACACACACACACACACACACACACACACACACACACACACACACACACGCATTAAATCGATGATAGATGTGTGTTACGATATATTAAATTATGTTCGTATCGGGAGATCGTTACGACGCGGTGAACACGATGGCGAATTATATATTATTGTAATAGCTATGCCGTACGTGGTGTGTGTGAGTGTGTGTGTGTGTGTGTGTGTGTGTGTGTGTATGTGCGTGTGTGTGATAATGCTGTGCATTCCCACGGAGCCCGGCTGGTGTAAGTCATTGACGGACGAGTTCGATTCCCGGAGCGATCAATGAGTTTTTGAGTGGAATGGGTTCGAGTGCTCGGGACATTCTGATTTTTTTTCACTAATGCGCCGTTACACACACACATGCGCATAATTATAATAATAATAATGTGTATTTGTCTCGTTTTAAACGTTTGTGAGTGTGTGTGTGTGTGTGTGTGTGTGTGTGTGTGTCTCGCTCTCTCTCTCTCTATCGTGAAACCTCTTGAACCGACACGATTTAGTGGAGCGTGGAGAGAATAAAATTATCCCACCGAAATAATAAAAACAATAAAATGGTAAATCCGAAGATATTCGTCGTGGCGGCGGCGGCGGCGACTTGTACACACTGCCCGCATACCTACGGCCGCCGCCGGTAGTTGTGTGTACGTCATGTGTAGTGGACACTGTGACGGTACAGATATTATTATGTCCATTTTTGTTTTTACATTATTTCGTTCGTCTGCCGAGCGCGCGAGTACACACACACACACACACACACACACACACACACACACACACACACACACACACACACACACACACACACACACACACACAAACACACTAGATACACGTCTACCCGACGACTCGTTTCGTTCAAGCGGTGTTTTTTTTTTTTTTTTTGTTCTCTTCTTCTTACAAGTCGTCCAAAAACGCGTTGGCGTCGTCTCCGATACACAAACGCAATAATATCGTACACACGTAGGTATTATTAAAGTAGGTGCGTATACATGGGTGCGTACAATACCTATACGCGACCGTAAGCACAGGTCTGCAGTACGGGTCGTCCGTGTACGTCGTCGAGTCACGATGTTGTGTACTCGTGTGTTTCGTACAGGTCGTGGTGAGCCCCTTTGCGTTTTTCACGTCAATTCGCAATCACCACCGAACGATATATGAATATATCACGTAAGATATCACGGCATCCCGTGCAGCCTCGGCTGCACGATAATCTTCGGGCTGTAGGGCCAGGCGGGGTAACTGTGAACGAGGCTAGTATATATTCTAACAAAATACGGAAATAATTATAACAATTGAATTTTACGACATTATTGTCCGATGTGTTTTCTTCCGTGCGACATATTGAACGTAGCGTTTTACTAAATTATATCTGATGCGTGTTTAAAAAAAAAAAATGCTATCTTATTTTTTAAAATATTAATTTTCATTTGCCCCATACACGATTCTATGATTACCTTTGTAGCTTTAACCTGTTCATTTACACCCCCCCCCCCAAAATCAAGGGGTTTTGGTTTAATGTCCGGGGTAACCGTACACTGTAATTTTTTTAAGTTCGGGATTAAAAATAAATTAATGACGCGATCAAATGAATTAACGAAGACATTTATTATAAGCAGGGCTCGGAAGTTGTGGCAAATGCATATTTTTTTTGGTTCGTCCTAGAACACCCTAAGTAAGATAGAAACATGTTTCACACTTATCTCATGGCATACACGAATTTTTTTTTGCCATTTTTTGCATATTTACGGTTTTTATTGCTATTTTGCTATTTTAGGGTTTTTATAGTGCTATTTTTGGGTATATTTTCACATAATGTAGGAAAAAAAATCACATTTTGTTGAAAAGAATGATTTTACTTTGTTATTTTTTTTTTAAATATTTAAATTATGGGAAATAAAGCGAAAAATATTTCTTTTTTCACCGTTCTACAAACTCATCTTCGTGGCATTTAATAAAATAGTTTATTTATTAACAATTAGTAATCGGTAAATGTAATAATTATAAATAAAATTTAATTTTTTTTTATAATAAATTTATAATTATTATTTTTTGAAGTTAAATGCATATTTTTTGTTTTTTCGTGCCATTTATAACGCATATTTTGGCGTTTTTAAGTGCATATTAAGGAGCTAGAAAGTAACATTTTTAGTGCCACCACTTCCGAGCCCTGATTACAAGCTATAAACACAGGTCAAAAACAATATTGTTAGATTCGTTTACAATCACCCCGACTATGTGCGAGAAGACCGCCCGCCACGGGGTGGCCGAATAGCGTTTCACTCGCACGCACGCGCCCGTTACACCGAAACGTTATTGGTGTTTTCGCATATTTATAACACACCGTACAATCTTTGCTCGAAATGAAACCGCACGACGCGGCGTGTCGAATACGTCGCGAACACAAAACCGTAATTACTACGATAATAATTATACGCACTGAGATTCATTCATTGGCGCGGTTTGGTCGTCGAGTGTTTAGCGATAATTGTGCCTCGCATGTATTTATCTATAATAGTTTTTGCAACACGCCTTACAAGGAGTTCCACATTTCGATCGTAACGTGAATATTATTATTATCCACGCGTTTTCTGCCAGGAATTATGTATACTCCGGTGAAATACTTCGCCGCTCCAAACATTAAATCCTTAGGCATACCTCTTGAACTGTCGGTACAATTGCATCCGGAATTCCCTTTTATTTCGTGGTTTTATGTCACGCGTAGAATATAGTCGTTTGAAAAATTAAAAAATTAAAAAAACCTAACGAATCACGTAGATAAAAATGATTTGTTTTCTTAAAATTCTAATACAATATATACCTAGTATTATACTTCACTACTTAGACCGCTCTGGACCTACTCTGGAGCCGCAAAACTATCCAACACCAAATCAATAAAAGCCTTCCAATCCATCTGTCTTCGACTAATTTCTTCTGCTCCTTGGTACATAACAAACTCCAATCTCCACAAAGACCTAAAAATGCAAACCTTAAACCAAATCTCTAAAACATACTACACCAGATTTCTTAACAAACTCCAATTACACACTAACCCACTAATCAAAAAATTATCATCTAAAACTCTACCCAATAACCCCCGTCGTAGACTAAAAAGAAAATGGTGTAGGGACCTTCTACACTAACAATCAATAGACAATAACTAATCACACGTGCTGGGTGTTATCAATGGATAACTTTCCTACCTTATTATTCACTGTCAACTTTATATTTATTCTATTTTATCAAATCTAATTATTGTACAAAAACTGTATAGATTGTAGATGTTCTTTTTTTAATAAAAAAAAAAAGTATTATACTTTTTACCTTTGCCTGAACAACGTCTATTATAATGTTCCTTTCAATACCGGCCAGTCTATTCTCTCGTCACAAATTTATCGTAACCAATTATTATCTCTTTGATCTCCTTCATTAACAAGGATGGTTTAAAAATTTAATTTTTGGTGTATTTCGTTATGATTAGATCTTCTACTTTTTTGTTTTTATTAATATTGTCACTTTTTGTACTTGACTATAATTAAATTGTCGAAACTAATTGTATTACAAAGTTTCCAAAAAAAAAAAAATAAATAAATAAATAAATAAATAAATAAAAAATATTATTATAGCGGTAAAAAACTTAAAAAAAAAATTGTAATTACGAATAGTCGTCGTATATACTATATCATAGTATGATACATTTGAATTACCCTGTATACCCGTCTATAACCGTTTCTATGATATACACCGCGCGTACAAGAATAGTCACACGTTTTTACTACGTTACCATTTTAACATTTTCGACCTAATCAGAATATTGTGACGTGATCCGGAAAATCAGCACTTATATACACTTATATATGTACCTATACAAATTTTAAGCGTTACCGCGTTCTCCGTACGGGCGGATACGAGTGGATCGTTCGTGAAAAGTGGGGGCAGTAGGGGAGAGATTTTCGTTTTACATACGATCACGTAATTATTATGAGTTTTACGAGTAGACGTCGTAATCGTGTATTGGATTACCGTATTTTTTCCCCCTCGCGATCGTTTGGCGACGCAAAAACCAAAACCACATCTCATCTACCTATACAGGTATTCCTTTGTTTCGAAAACGTGTGGTTCGGCCGTACGTCGAGAATTCACCCGGAATATAAAATCGAATTTCGTGTTCCGTTTTTCGGTCGACGCGCGCACCTATATAATAACGATCATTAATTACGGCGAATGTGCGCGGCGATTTGATTTATGTACACGGTGTTCGGTCGTTGTCTCGTCGTATAATGCGCGAACGTCGTCGTCGACGTCATATATCTAGACGTATTTATATATTTTGTCATTTATTATTGTAGTTTTTTTCTTATTATTATTATTCGAGTCGAACAAAATACACATTATTTATGACGTAACTTATTGATGGATAAAAAAATGAAAAAATGAAAAAAATTACATTAATTCTCGGCGAATCTAGAAGAAAATCTTTCGGATAAATCGGAATCGTGTGTTTATAGAATAAAAAAAGTTTTATCGATGGATTTCGTGAATACAAACGTGCGCGCATATTGTGTCGTTATTATTATTCTTTTTCTTATTATTATCGTTATTATTGTTACGTGAAATGTAATTCGAAAAAATGTCGTCCGAATCGCATTTCTATTGTAAAAATAATATACGGGCGGGATATTGTGGGTCAAGGGCTTTTCGAGAAGCGCGCACACAAACACTTATTGTCTGACCTCACGATTATCGAACATGTTGGCAATATGTTAAATTGGACGAAAAAAAAAAACAACGACTCGCATCGGTAAAGCAAATCAATGTCAGTCACGTAATCTCGCGCTGAAAAGACGCACATGTGTGTCTTTTCTCGAATACTCGTCACAATTCATTATTATAATTATCCGTTCGACTATATGTTCACGCGGTCTAATTATAACCACAGAAACGTTTTGTGCGAATGAATATTGACTGACAATCATTTTTTTTTTTTTTATCTCCTTCCTCTTCTTCTTCTTCTTCTTCTTCTCGTCATTATTATTATTATTATTATTATTATTATTATACCTCCATCACGTAATCGCTCGTAAGTCGTCTTTCGCACAATTTTATTCAGGAAAAAAAAAAATTGCATAAAATCGCGTTGAATCATCACGATTACGCGACGACGACGACGACGACGTGTCGGACCACAAAACGGTTATGCCATCATCGCTGCGATTTTGAGGTTTTAAATATCGTAAAAATCGGCATTAGAACTCGATATAAATACATATTTTTGAGGCACGATGTACGTTATGATAGACCTAACGACATTAACGAGTGACCACGTGAGTTCCAATAGTAACTCAAGTATTATGCACAAACAAAATTAGTAAAATTATTTTCATTTGTTTATTTTCCGAAATTTTAACATTTCGTCTTAATTATTTTAGTCTACATTCAATATGTTTTTTTGTTCTTCTTCGTGTTATTGTTTTATCGAAAAAAAAATAGTATTGTTGTAACGTAATAATATCAAGTACAAAATCCAAAAATCGTTTTTTAGGAAAACGATACTTAAGCTACTATTACGAGTACCAACTTTACACGCGTAAATGTAATTCGACGTATAATACCCGTCATAACTTAAACGAGAATTTATAATTGGTCGATAATTATCGACGGTACTTTATTATTTTATTACGACAGACTGTAAACTCTCGGTTTTAATCGAATTGTAAATTGTCATTATCTTCTTTGTCATACACTTAAATTGTACGAAAAAAAAATATAATAATAATAATAATAATAATAATAGTAAATAAATAAAATTATTGTTTACGACGAAAAATCCGAAAATAACACGCAATTATCTACTCGGTTCGACTGTTTTCTACTTGAAATATTAATTATACACGTGGAATCGAGTTGAGAATCGCCCGGACGATCGTGCACAAAAACGAATCTTAAGTACGGACGAACGTCACTAACGTATCCACTTATGATAAGGACACCTTGACGTATTTAAACGCCGAGGTTGTGAGTTCCGAATTTAGGAAATGTGTATTATGTAATAATTAATATGTATATAAATATAACATTAAATCGTACGCGTTCTGAAGACGTGTTTGCGCATATTACAATTATACGTGTCTGTGAATTACTCACCTATCCGTACGTTTAGGTATACATTTCGTGTATACACTTGGTTTTTCGTGAAAAAAAAAAAAGCATTTTTGTCGCACGATTTTTCGTATACCGAAATATTTTTCTCCGTTTCGGATTATTCGGATCCGGGGTTACTTTTGATATTGTTTCGCACGCAGTCTACGACGTCTCACGAGTCACGATCGGGGTTTTCACGTTTACACTTGGCGACAAATCTGCGAGCGTTTTTTTTTTCTTTTTTTTTTTTTTCATATCGATTTCGAAAACGTGTTTCACATAAATTGGATTTTCGCCTTTTTCATTTGCAGATTATAATATAGTACCGTTTATTGCTCCGTATTACGCTCAGACGTTTTAAACGCCATCTAAGGAAATGAGTTTCGATAACGTTGCGCGAGTCTGTAAACATTTATTTTACACTCGAAAACGTTCAAATAATATTATACATTGTTGCTGCTCTGCTCGGGGGACGGTTATTTCATCGTTTGTACTAGTTAAGTGCCAATTTTTCGCACACATCGAAGCCAAATATCGTTATAGATTTTCGGTCGAACCGTCGGCGTTTCGCAAATAACACGCACTTATGGATATTACGCAGTCGGACGCATCGCGTTATAATATCATACACAACCACAGATATTATATAAAACAACTAGATAGCCGACTCGGTGATAAAGTCTCATAAGACCTATGAAGTCTGACAGCCATATGCGAACAGGGCAAGCGCGATTGATTAATCCATGAAATATTTAATTACTCCATGATTTTTTTAAAAACAATTTCTGAATTCACCCGATTAAGAGGACGTTGCAGTCGTCGCACAGATATTTGTTTTTTTCCGTCTTACAAGTGCATACATCGAAAAATTTACGCTCGGCCGATCACGTTCATCACCGTTAGTTGACAAATTTGAGTAAATTTACCTCTTGTACAATTTAAAGCTAAGATTATTATCAAGGGTATGCCATAGGCTATTTTATTATATTTTAATTTTAAAGCGAGTTTTAAGTTTTAAGATGTACGAGTAATTTACAATTACTACTCGTGTGTTAAGTATTGCCAAAACATGGTTTGACAAATGACAATAACCTCCTGGAACTTAATTTAACAAAAACTTGCTTTATAAGCTTTAGTATAAATAAATCGTAACCCATTGGTAATAATTATCTTAAGCCTCATAAAAAAAAACCTGTCATGAATTTAGTATAAATACAGTGATTGCTATTAATAATGACAGCAGATGTAATTGCACTACTATATTTTATCCAGTTCAAAGAGTAAAATATCTAGGTGATAGATGCTAATCTAAAATGGCAAAATCATATTATTAATACAACTAGAAAGATCAGATTATACTATAAATTTAAAACTCTTAGAAACATACTTTCACCCACCACAATGAGACCTACCTACTTATATTTCATATAATTATAAATATTATAATATTATAAAGCATATATTCTATTTCAAAAGAGAACATACCGGGTGGCAACCGTTTTACGTTCGACAGCGCGCATCTCCCACCAAAAACCAGCTGTCCGACGACAATAAGATTGTAAACAATTGATTTAATTGGTATATACACTTCGAATAATTTCGATCGGCGACCGTCGTAAACGATCGACGCGTAATTAAGACAAAAGTGGGAGAAATTGGGCTTGGGACGGCCGCCAGCCGTCAGTCGTGATGCGCGAAAGCGGTATGTTCTCTTTTGAAACGAAGTATAGGACAGTCCTATGCCTATACCTGGTATATTACTAATCAACTCAACAATTGTTAACAATGAGTATTTATTTCTTCAATACAATTATTGTATGAATACAATTATCAGGAATCATAGATGGAATAGCCGTGTCCTTCAAGTATAGTGTATGACTACCTCCTGGTTTTAAGTCACAGTCAGACTGTACAAAGTGTTCACTACAAATACAACTATTTTTGGTAGGAACAAACCCTTTCCGACGTATAGCAGTAATCCACAGTTGATTCCTTTCTGGATTTTTTAATGGAAATCTAATGGGAACAATCTCATTATAGTTTTTACATACCTAACTAATAATAGGTTTACATAAGATATAACAATCTATAACTTACGAAAAAAAAAATGAACTTTGCTTCCTTTCAGTCTCCGATTGACACAACCAGACACAGAACAAGAAACCACCATGATGTTGAATTACTTGAATTGCACTTTATAGTTTATAAATTATAATCGAAAAATTCTGTTTCAATGTGAATCCATATATGTCTTTGGTTTCAATCACAGAACAATTTTATTTCATGGAATAATATAAAATGTCATGGATTAATCAATCATATTTTGCCCTGTTCGCATATTATGGATTCTAGACTACAATTTTATTCGTTGAGTCGGCTATCTAGTTGTTTTATATATCTGTGTATACAACACACCGTCATGGGCGTGGTTTGGTGTACACGTCTATATGGAGGCATTATCTATCAAGAAAAATGTGTTTGAAAAACTCTGTGTCAACTTGAATTGATCGAAAGTGAACATTTTCTAGATAGAACAATTTATTTACTATTAATTTATTACTCTTTGACCAGCTATTTTTATGATACATATTATATGTGTATGTATAACAATTATTTTTTTTTGCTTTATGAGCCATTAAGACCTTTCGAAGCCCTTATTAATCCCTTCCACACGTCACGATCAGGAGCGGTCTGGATGTCAGCTGTTCCGCCTTTCATTCCTGTATCTGCATCGACTCTGTCTCGTCATCGTTGCCTGGGTCTTCCCCTGGGGCGCTTACCAGTTGGATTGTTAATCAGTAGTTTCCGAATTATGCTTCATCCGGCACGCCACACAACGACCCACCCATTCCAAACGCTTGGCTTTCAGAAAACATTTAATATTTGGTTTTTGTTGTACAGTGATTCTAAATCGGTATTTTTTCTTCTCAACACACATTACGTATAACGATTGAAATCAAATTCAGACGTCCGTCTTTATCCACAAAAATATTTAACACGTTGCGGTCTGAGTCTAATGACCGCGAAAAATCTCCTCCAACGTGTAGTATTTTTATTGATGAGTTGAAAAACCTATCGTTTCCCATTGTGTTTCTGATCCAATAGTTCTGATCCGCCTCGCAACAAAACAATTTTTAAACGAAATTTAACACCGTGGAGGAGGGCTATAAAAGTTTCTGAGGGGGCTGTAGCCCTCATAGCCCCGTAGGAAACTACGCGCATGCAACACACGTAACATTATCGTTATGAGTTTGAACGCTGTACTTATATTTTTTTATCGTTTTACGATCGATTTTTACCAGAGTTTTTAATTCGTTGTTCGACCATCACAATTATAACTTGTTTGTTTACGCGTTAAATACACAGACTGTTAAGTCAGTAGACAGAAAGGTACGTTTACCTCACGTCCCTTTCATAAGAAACGTTTCTATTACACTCGATTGATATAGGACAGTGGTCGGCAACCTGCGGCTCGCGAGCCACATGTGGCTCTTCCGGTCTAAAGTTGCGGCTCTCCAGCTACACACAAAAATTAATATTTTATGTTCAAAAACAATGTTTTATAACTATAAAATAATTTGATAGAGCCCGCATGGAGCTCACAGTCTATCGTTGTAAAATGTTTGATATAGACTAATCGCGATACTATGCACGATAGTCTTACGCAGTCCCTATTATTAATTTTTTGTTTTTTTTTTTTTATTATAAATTTATTATATTCTTATAAAGTAATTGTGTTATTATAATGTCTATTAAAATTTAAAAATAAAATTATATATAAAAAAAATTACGAAAATTTTTTGTGGCTCTTTAAAATCTGGAAAATTTTGTGTATTGTAACTTTTGGCTCTTCCGTAAAAAAAGGTTGCCGACCCCTGATATAGGAGAATAAAACTGTCCTATTCTAAGATCCAAGTTCTAGAAAATTTCACCGGAGTTAAAATGACGTTACGCGATAGTGTTACGTCGGGTACGACAATTTAGACTTTACGAAACCAAAAAAAACTAACCGTACGTTTTATAGTTTTAGACTAGGACGCGCCACGCAAAATGTGAACCAAACAATTTGTGAAATCAATAGTCATTTCATCTTTTTGTGACGATACGAATCGTTGTACTAGGTACTCCAGTTGACGACAAACTTCTACTTTTGTTCGTCATATTCATTCCGCGATTCGATTCTAAACTTTTTTCGTGCCGGAACATTTGTAATACGATCACAACGTTAACACGTGAAAACGCCACGACCGGCTGCCATTGACGGAAACTCGTGTCGTCTTGGATTTTCATCCGCCCCGATATTACGGCAAATGATATTATCGTGTTACGACGTATGCACTGCTGCAGACGTGACTACACGTTTTGTACAATTTCGAATTTTACAATGATTTTTTTTTTTTACGTATGTCATCTGGTTTCGGGGTGATTCAACTTCCCCTTCCTTTTCACGAAAAAACAAAAAACGTCACCGACGAACCAAGTTATACATATAATATATACAGTGCACGTTGAACTGTTATTCAACCGCTGCGGTGGAATAAGAATAATAATAATAATAATTATAATAAGAATAATAGTTATAATAATTGTGCTAGGCACCGTGTGAAGTAATTGATTTTTATGCGGTTTTGTGGACGCGCGTGTCGTATACTAGCAGTGTAACTTATACACACACACACACACACACACTCAAATGGTTTTTGTCTCAACAAATATTGGACATGTGCACCGTGCGCTTTTAATGGGCATTCCATAGAATGCAGACACACACACACACACACACACACATACACATAAACACATATTATATTTTGTATTGTACGTCTCGGACAGTTTTTTTTTCTTTCCAAAAAACTCATCGTTACGCCGAAACGCCATTCTTTCGATCGCGATACATATAAAAATAATAATTCGTCAGTGTGGGTGGAGGGGGTGGGTGGATGAAAAAAAAAGACGTTACATTATTTTACCGACGATAATGCTCGAAAACGTCGACGTCCAGACGGGTAAAAGGCACGTAAAAAATAAAAAAATAAAATAATAAACGCAAGAATTTCCGTTCATTGGATATAATATAGCGTCAAAACGGTAACGAGTTTTCGTGTTTTTTTTTTTTTTTTGTCTCTAAAATGTTTTCGTGTAGAGGCAAAATTTTTGTCGGTTTACCGACATTCGAGACGCGGAACGTCTGCGACGAGGGGAAAAAAAACCACACTACACTGCTCATGCAAGAAAAATCCGAATGAAACAAAAGACTAGAAATATATATTTTTTTTCGAAGGATAATAAAAAAAAACCACGACGACGACGACGACAACCGAAACTGGTCTGATATTTTTTGGGTATTTTTTGTCTGCCGCGTGTCGTCCAACTTTTCGGCGTGTTATTATTATTATATTGTCCAAAAAACCGGATTACGTGCGCGAGACCGCGTGTACCTACACACGCACAAACACGCACGCACACACACACACACACACACACACACACGCACTTATTCACGTATCCGCGTAATATAGTCTCCCGCGCACGTCAAACACATACCGGGACACATGGGTACACGTGTTTTGCCCCTACCCCGTTGAAAATCTGTTTTCAAGATTTGACACAAACCTGTAATAATGCGCGTCGTCGTCTGTAGGCAGGCTGCCGGGTACTTACACACACACACACACACACACACACACACACACACACACACACACACACACACACACACACACACACACACACACACACACACACACACACACACACACACACACACACACACACACACACACACATGAGTCCACTACGTTATGCTTGTGTCTGTACACGTCGTCGGTCCGGTCGACTAACCGTGTTACCCGTTCGGCATGATTAACAGACGGGCGGACCGGAGGGAAAAACACTTAGAATTAATTCCACTGGTAATTTAATAATCTCTCTGATCACTCGGTCGACCGGACGGCGCGTTATACGTGTTTGTATATGTGTGTGTGTGTGTGTGTGTGTGTGTGTGTGTGTGTGTGTGTGTGTGTGTGTGTGTGTGTGTGTGTGTGTGTGTGTGTACCGTATATGAATAAAACGAAAAAATAATTTATAATAATATAATTTTATACGAGAACGACTATTTGTGTGAGTGCACACAACACACGTCGACGTTGACAAAACGACGGCCGCCAACGCGTAATCGTTGTTTTTCGAGTCGTCGTTATGGCTACCGTTCGTCCGGGTTCCGACAAAATAGTACGCCACGCGAGATTCTAATATGTTCGATGATCACACTCACACACACACACACACACACACACACACACACACACACATACACACACACACACACACACACACACACACTTGTGCGAGCGGTTCCCCAAAACACCTACCCGTCACTCGTGTACACCGTCGCCGCCGCACCGACCGTCGAATCCTGTCAGTTCGAGCGCCTTCGCGAAAACGTACGACGCTCGTCGTTAATCGTTTAGAATATTGCACGGACCGCCGATCGCTTCCGAGTATATTAGGGTTACGGTTACCCGAATATTTTATTTGGAAATAACCGGGACAAACTTCGTTAATTTTTTTTCATTCATTTTAACACGCATTATGAAGATAATAACTGGGGAACGGATTTGAATGCAAATTGAATTGTTTTCTTGATGTCCGAAAACATTGCTTTCCAAGCACAAAGTTCATTTCACACATCAAGGAATTAAAAAATGTAACTTTTTTTTAGCATTTTTTTGTATTTTTAGTCTTTATTATATTTTTAGAGCATTTTTTGACATTTTTAGTGCATTTTTATGTTTTTAAGTCATTCTTATGAAAGGTTGGATAAACTTCGATAAAAATGTATGAAAATTCGTTCTAAAAAAATAAAAATAAATATTTATTATGTTATGAATCATGAAATTATTGTTGACACGTGTAGAAACACGTATATACATACATACATACAAGTTACAACATATTACTACCCGCATTCAGGTAAAGATAAGATAAGCTGCATATCCAAATTGTTATTTTGTTTTGCACTGTTGAGTTGGACAGAAGATAATTGAGAAGACAAGAGAAGGTTTTATTGTATTTAAATAACTTTCATAAGGTACATTTTTCATAAAAATGGGTTTTTTTTATAAGTTTTAAATTCAAAATTATGTTTTTATTAATTTTAAATACATTTTTAAAGTTTTTTAGGATATTTTTAGTGCATTTTTTTAAGGCATTAAGTCGTATTTTTTGAGGACATTTTTCTTATTTATTTATAATTAATAACTAATAATATTTGGAGTTTTAAAAATTAAAGAAAATATAATTAAAATATGAAATGTTGAATCTGTGTCCGATGTTCTTCGTGGACAGAAAAGTTCGAGTTGTCTGATACTCGGCCGAACAGTGTATTTTTTTGGAGCAATGTTTTGTTGGCAAGTATTGACTCGTAACAATGAGCTCATAAAATTGACAACAAGACATGTTATCGAAACTTGTGTTAATTATTAATGAAGCCTCGACTGTACTTTTATCTAATTTGTTTCGTGATTTTGTCCGTGTTATTTATTCATTGATGAAAACACTCGTTCCACCGCTGGCCATTCGAACCAGGTAGTGATACAGAAAATTCAACTATAGGCACAACTATATCTTGTATATTTGTTCATAACTAACTCAGTTCTTACTCTTTGTCTTTTTCCATCGAACGTCTGATAAAATACGTACATAATATACATTATTGAATTCTCGTTCCGGGACAATATGCCGTCCCGAAACACATTATCGGGAACACCGGGACGCCCCGTACTCTAAAATCGGCACTGTGCCGGCACAAATCGGGACGCATGGTAACCCTAGAGCACGTACGCCGCATAATATATTGTAACGTATAAAATGGATACTCGAACGACCTATCGGATTCCCACGAAAACGAGAATTCCCGCGGCAGACGTTCAAGGACTCGCCGAAAAAGACCGAAAATCTCGCCGTTCTCGCCGCCGCCGCCGCTGCGTGTCGTCCGGTCGAAACGATTCGTAACCGCCGTTCAATAGACACGCGGCCCTCGTCGTCACGGGTAGGGGGTGGCGGACGCGACGTCGTAAACGTCTCGACGATTATTATTATTATTATTATCATTATTATTATTTTTTTTTTATCTCGGCCGTTTTTACTATTATTCGTGTTCGCGTGTCACGGATAATATATACATTATATAGGTTTATACGATATAGGTATGTGTGCACGCGCGGCGCACTCGTCACCTCACTTTGTGTACAAACATCATCATATTATCGTATATATAATATAGTCAAAATCATGTTATTATTTACTGATCACGCTACGTTTGTCGGAAATCCGTTTCGTTTTTTTTTTCGATTGACGTCGACTTCCCGTGTTTTTCGAGCCGATACCGCGTGGTGTGTAATCAAGAATAAGGTCCGACGTGTTTGTCGACGAGTTGACACGGTCAAATTTCAAAAAAAAGTACGTACTCCATCCCGTGGGACATGGGCGTTCTCACGGGGGGGAGGGATAGATCCCCCCCACGGCATTAGTTTTAGTCTAAAATATGAGTTCCGATGGAGGCATTATTATGATGGTAAACTGATATTTAACTATTTTTTGTATAAATAATACATTTTAATCAATAAATAATCAAGTGAATCGTTATCATTTTTCAATTTGTTTCGTTAGTGATATCGGTGTACAGATATCGTCAATACATGTTCATGTCCCCTCCCAACGAAAAATCCTACCATGACGTCGTATTCGTAGCTCCGCGGACGAGTAAATAGGGACGGGTGTATTGCATTTAAAAAAATAATATATCGTTTCTTTAGTCAAACGAATGTGAGCAAAGCTATAGAATCAAAATATACCCTTCATCTTTTTTACAATTTTTTCGCCTATTTGATGGCGGGTTTTTTTTTCAAAATTATCTAATTTTTTTTTTTTTGACTAAAAAGACATTTTTTTCACCAAAAAAAATGAAAAATTCCACGTTCTATTTGTGTTCAAAGTTTCATTATAATTGGATGGACCGATTTCTTTCAATAAATATTATTTATTACATTTTTTTAAGTTATAAGTTAAATATATGAAACATTATTAAGTCGAAAATTGACGTAAAAATAGGTTCATTACGTGAAAATCGTATAATAATTATTTACTTAAACGCTAAACGCTTATAAAAAAAATCCTGAGTCAGGATTTTTGAAATTTTATCAGTATCGTTTGAGAAGTGTATGGTGATGTCATATTAAATTTTTAGAACTTTTTAACATAATATGTATAAATGTTATTAGAGGTACACTTTAAAAAAAAACAAGGTGTTTTCAAAGTTCTATTTTTAGCCCAAAAGTTTTTTTGAGGATGTAATGATACGTCAATAATATGTGGTGAACATTTCAAGTTTCTAGCAACATTATTTGTTGGAATAATGACGAAATTACTTAAGTCGATGTAATGAAAGTGTCGTTTACCGCGAATTTCGCCGATTTTGATCCATTTTCGGCTGCTTTTCCGCTCGTCTGGAAAAACTATCGAGACGAGAGCTTAATGAGTTCTCAAAGTACCATCTAAATAAAATTTCCTCTCTATAGGGTTGCTGGATGAAACTTTTGGATAAAATTAAGATGAGTGGCAAAAAGTGTTTCCAGTTAAAAAAATTAAAAAATAAACATAATTTTAAAACCGTAAGATCTTTCGCTTCACTCAGAATCTAAAACGCTGCACACGGTGTAGTTTACAGAAAACGAAGAGATCAAAGAAAGCGATACCAAAACAGAGTATTAGCAATGATAGTTAAACAATTTTTTTACAAGTCAATTGATTTCGTCTCTTTGTTAATTATACACTGAACAATTTACTAAAGTATTCAGCAGATACATTTTATAGCTGAGAGCAATTATAATAAATTCAAATTGAACTGAAATTAACAATTTAAGAGTTACACTTACACGAATTATAATATATACTTTCGTGAGTTGTTTTTCAAAACAAAAAACGTATGAAATTTTTTTTTTTTTTTGAAATTTTAGTAGTTTTGTATTAGACATTTTAATATATAGTAGACTTGTATTAAAAGTCGGGTTTTTGTCGCCATTGTTTCGTGCTTTGAAGTGAACTCGTATAGTATTTGAGTCATCATAATATATAATAGCTTCAGCATAATATACCCAATAAAATAGAGTAATTTGAGATTTCAGAGAAGAGATGTTGAATAAATAATTAGATTCGTGAAGAGACACCTCTATCAACCCAAGAAGTGGCTTCGTGAGCCAGTTAACAAAACATTTGTTATCAATTTAAAATATTCAGAAGTTCCTCGCTTGGAACAAACAACGTTTTCTTGTCAGTTGAGTGCGTTATTCTTCAAAAGTAAAATAAATTGAAGAGAAATATTTTTTCACAAAATATGGACGGGCGACGGTTAAAATGTAAAAAAAAAAAAAAAAAATACGTTTTCAAAACAAAATATTTATAGTATTAATTCAATAGAATATCACGTCGAGTTTCCACGATCGTACTGTCAGGAATAGGTTTCCGGGAGGACTAATTACGACTGCGAGTTCTCTGAGATTACGGAATATTTTTGCTTGTCCGAAACAAGTAAACACTACAGTCATACAAAAATATTATAAGCCACGAAATCGAAAAAGAATTTTATGTTTGACGAACCCGTTTACCGTTAATAGTTTTTCTTTGATTGATTAACAAAACTAACTGGCGTTTCATTTTGATCGTCGATTAGTATTTTCCTATTTCCATTGTCGATTAATTAAAATATTAAAACATTGCCGTCTGTGTCCACACGAATGCTACTGGACGCAGCTAATCGACGTTAAAAATACTCAATACCTACACGAGACATATCTTACGAAATCAAGATTGGCCAGACACTCGTTAATTATTACCATGTCCTTATTCACGACGGAATCACACAAGACGAATTCGTCAACAGTTTTGAACGGAAAGAAATTCAAATGAAATAATTTTCATGCATTTTTTCCCCCTTAAATGTTTTATATTTTTTTACGAATTTTTAAAATATCTACATTAATTACAAGAACAATGCCATTCTTAAAACAATCAAAGCGTTATTACTAATTATTATTGAAAAAGTATGTGGGAAGAAGGATTAAAGAAAATTATCTCTAAAAAAAAAAAAAAAAGTAAAACGACTCGACAATTTTATTCTAGTATTCTAAAAAAAAAATAAAATAAAAACAACAATCTAAGTATACTCTTTTTTATAGTCATTACACAAGATAATTATAATGTTTATCGTGTTCGATTGTATAAATTGTATAAAAACACTATGTATATTATATTATAAATTCATAAACGTTTTGTTAGAAGGTTTCACATCTCAACCGTCGATGTATTATAACCGTAATGTACATTCTAAGTGTAATACGCACCACGCACGTAACCGGTAATACTGTACATAATATTATAATGTATAGGTACGTTTTTAAAACATATTTAAACATCGTATCATTCTTATTTTATATAAATACGGTGGGGAGGGGCACGGAAACCCGGATGTATAGCCCCCCGCGGTTCGACTCGAACAAATAAATGCCCATCCTCCCCAGTTGAAATTCCCGAGCGCGCCTCTCGACTCGACCCATATATTATATATATATTAGTTTATTACATACGTACAATGTAACGTTACATTATCGCGTGGTACGGTTTAGATGTTGTCATTCATACGTAATGCGCTCACACGATTTGTATAAATATTATTATTATTATTATTATTATTATTAGGTACATTTATCACGATACAGTAACGGCCGCGGCAGCGTTACGACGCAACGCGCCATGATTTAAATTATTACGATTCAACGGAAATAAACGTTTACGGCAATTAAAAACGTTTCATACAGAAATAATAAAAATACGTTTTGACGTCTGGTTCAAACGTCGGAATACGTTGTGTATGATAAACGTATAGTTGGGTGACCACTGACCGTATTTAAAAAAAAAAATAAAAAGCAGGACTAAAATCATTTTCTTAGTTTTTTAAAATGATTTAATCAAATTTTCCAACAAAATTTTTAATCATAATAAAAAACACAATTTAATATACCTAAAATAGTATCTAATATGTATTTGATATTGTTTCTATTATTTTAATGCAGTTACAAAACTAACTAATTCATCATTTTTAATAAATTCGTAAAAAAAAAAATTAATAAAAATAGTAGTTCCTCAATAAATTACAACTTTTTATAATGTTTATAAAAACACTTTATTTCTATACTCACTTTTCTGAAAACTTTTTTTATCGTATTGATTTTTCGGATAGCATATCCACACATTTTAATTTGTCCGAAAAACTTCTCAAATCTAATAATTTGGGGTATTTTGTGTCTATTGCACCTATAAAATATAAACTTATTTATAGCATAAGATTGAATAAAAAACAGGACAAAAGTGTCAAAAAAAAAAGAGTCATTTGTCAGGGCAACAAGACACAACTCTAAAATAAAGGACAATCCTGTGAAAAGCAGGACGTATGGTCACCCTAACGTATAAAGCACTAAGAAATTTCACGTATTTTATACCATTGTGCGTATGATAAATATGACTCGGGTTGTTTGAACGATGTGATGTCAAAGACGAATTCCGGTTTAATTTCTTTAGATTATAGAAAAATGGCCAGAAATGATTTTCGGACCGATTGCGAAATGTGTGGGAAGCGTAATAATTGTCAGTTGACAAAGTACGAATACGGACGAATGACGAATAAAATGACAATTTCACGAACACGATCCGCAAACTCTTAAAAAACAGAATCGTCAAACGTCTACTTCGATCGTTGAACGGTCGTTAAAAATCGCAGTGTCAATGCCGTGTTTATAACAGGGTCACAAAAGAAAACATTTTTTTTTTAAATAAACGTTTTTTTTTTAATGTGTTTAAAACGTTTTTTGTTTTAAATATTTTATTTGTTACATATTTTAAATCATAAACAGCTTTTTTAAATAGGCGATCATTGTTTTACCTTAAGGCTTAGGGAAAGTATAAGTTTATCACAACAAAATTCAAAAAGCCTTGTTAGTTTAAACTTCAATACTAAAACAAATAACAAAGTTGAATACATGTCACTAAACATTGTATGTATATTATATATAAGTAATAGATATATAAGTAATTATTAGTTGAAATAGTAAGGTTTAGTGTTTGTAACATGATGAGTTTAAAATTTTAAATAAAAAATAGTTTTCAAAGACAAATAAAAAAAAATGAATAGCTTAAATTTCACAAAGTTATTTTATGAATAATTATTATTCCTATCAATTCATACAAATTATCTCAAAATTTACAAAATATCTAACAGGATAAAATGATTTCTTTTAAATCTCCAATGAATCGTTTTAATATAGTTTACGTATAAATCGTTTAAAATTTAACTACTTGTTTAAAGCGTTTTAAACACATTTTTAAAACACTTTGCAACCTTGGTTTTGAAGTTGGCAACAGTAAAACATTATAATATTTTATAAGAGGCCGTTTATGTATTTATTCTTTCTTTTTCTTTTATATACGTATATTTCCTACAAATTAATCACTCGTTGTATATTCTGTATATACACGTGGTCCTGGAAGAAGTATTATGATAATAATTTTGGTTATAAATCAATAGTCCTTCAAAAATTCAAATTTACAATATTTTTATATACTGTAAACCAGTTTTTACGGTTTTTTTTTTGCAACAAGAAAACGATATTCGAGAAGTTAAATTTTTTGGGCAACATTCTTCCGTGAATAAAGGTCTCGTCGTTTTGATGCGGGAAAAAGATAAAAAAAAAATAAATAAATAAATAAATAAATAAAAAATAAAAACAAACGTTGACCGGCGTTCTGTTTCGCGATCGAGTGCACTGTTGAAACGACGCCGGGATGTCGCAGGGCTATAAACTCGTATACGGCGTACGTGTGTGTCTACGAACAAATCGCGAAGCCGACGCGCACACTCGGGTCGGACACGCGACGCGTCGCCGCCCGATATTTCGTGATTCGACCAGAGCCTCGAAACCGAGCGTCGTAAACGTCGGATTCTCTCGTATCTCCGGAATATTTTCCACTGTCGGTTTTCGATATCGTAATCGTCGGGTCAGAGGTGCAGGTGACGGTCGGTGTCAGACGAATTATTCGGTGTGAAAACGTCTTACATTATCAAACATAATACCGTTTAATTACACCGTACACCAATTTCTTTTATTTTTTGTTTTACGCATTTTTCAGATAATCGTAATTGTAGTGTCACCACACATCACGTTCTCATTATTATTATTATTATTATTATTATTATTATTATTACTGTGTGTTAATCGTATACATAAGCGTGCGCAGACCTTATTGGTAGGGGGAGGAGGGGCAAATTTATTTCACCGTTATGTGGAAATATTTTTTAGGAGAAGGAGAAAATTTAACACTTAATTATTGATAAAAATACAAAACTGTTACATGATAATATTAGCTTTTGGTTTGAAAAATGCAAACAATGTATTCTGCTTGTTTTGAGCCATTTAGTAGAAACTAATACTAATACGATTTTAATACAAAAAAAGTAAAATAGACACGTCAAAAAAAAAAAAAAAAAAATAAGTAAATAAGCAAACATAAAAGTATAAAACTAAAATTAAGTACACAAAGTTTGTCGTATCAGTATTCAGTCGGTGGCGTAGAAAAAAAACAAAACTCAATAGTCGCCAATCGCCAATATTAATATTTTCATTTGCGCTTATCAGCATAATATTCTGTGTTATAAATTGTAATTACGGTCATAGAAGATACCTTATCTTCTAAGACCGTGATCGTAATTATCAGATATGAATATTGTCACTGTACGAAACCATTGATTTTATAATATACTAACCCAGGGGTGTCCAACCCGCGGCCCGCGGTAGATTTTGGTACGGCCCTCACTTCAATTTAAAAACCATGAATTAATTATATATAATATATTAATATGATGAGAACAAATTTATTTAAAAATATAAACCATCAAATTAGATTTTTATAAATTATATCTACCCAAAGAAACATATCCAGTCCTTCATGACCATGCTTTATTCATGTTCTCGCTTTTTGGCAGTACTTACATTTGCGAACAATTGTTTTTAAGAATGAAAAACACAAAGACTAACAATCGGTCTACTATATCAGACAAGCACCTTGAAAGTTGTTTAGGGATTGCTACAACTTCAATCAATCCGGATATTGATCCATTACTTTCACAAAAAAAGCAATTTCAAATTTCACATTAAAAAAAACTAATGACTTTTAACTTTTTTAAACTAAAACTTTTTTTTATTATAAATAGATTTATTTTTCTGTGTACTTAATAAATTATTAAATATTAATACTTGTAAAAATATTTCTGCTTATTATTCGCTATTGTAAAATTATAAAAAAATGTATTATAGATTATAATTTAATCATTAAATTTGAATGTATTATTATTTAAAAAAGTATGTGGCCCACAACAACTTCTACCTATATGATGTGGCCCAGTCTTCACAAAAGTTTGGACACCCCTGTACTAACCTAACCATTTTGATTTGGCGTTTAAATGTTGATTTTGCCCCCGAGCGGGGGGATTTTATCCTACTGACTCGCTGGGGCCAGTACTTTGTACCATATGAGTCGTTTTGACTTTGTCAAATGAATAATCTATCATTTGCAAAAGGGATTCGATGTGAATCAAGAGACTTTTGGTAAATTAAAAACGATAGTGTTTTTCTCGTATCACTAGCTGTTTATGAACTGCAGGTTGACTTAATGTTTGAATCGCCGTGCTAAAATAACCGTCGTTCGCATACGAATTTGGTTTCAAAATCAAACCATCTGTTTTTAGCCACAGATCATATTTATCAAAAACCGATTTTCAAAAAAAAAAAAAAAATAAAATAAAAATAATTATAACTCATCTGTATTTTTCGTAAATCAATCGTTCATATAAATATATATTATATACTGTTGAGAGTAAAAAAAAAACGTTCGCGACGTATTAACATAATATTTACACTGTTCGATTGAATAATAACGAATCGAAACGCACACGCACACACGAGTATGTAATTAAACGCACGCGGCGCGGGTACGCGTTTACGGTAATTGCGTTATTAGGAGGCCGTATAGCCGATCTCGTGACACGGCCACCGAGTCGATTGCCCGGGCGATACGCGCTCGTGTACTCAGAGCGGCAGTGGTCACGTCTGCCGGCCGATCTGCCGTAGGTATATAACACGATGTGAGTATATAAACGAACGCTTGTCTGTACTATATATTTATATAAATGAGTGTGTGTATAAGTTAGTGATGGGAAAAATCCGGATTCACTGAAGTTTGAAAATCCGGATGTTTGAAGTTCGAAATCCAAATTTTACTGTAAACCCGGATTTCGGATTCTAAAATCCGGATTTTGCATTGAATCCGGATTTTGGATTTGAATTAGAATTCTTTTAAAAATTATTTCTAGTAAATACAAAATAATTACACATTTTTAAAATAAAATGTTATTTTGAACAAGTTATTTGTAGATTTTCGGAATACATAAATTTGCAATGATAAACCCCAATCTCGGATTTTGAAATCCGAAAATCCATATTTCGGATTTTGAAATCCGAAAACCGAATTTCGAATTTCAAAATCCGAAATCCGGATTTTTTAGCCTGAAATCCGAAATCCGGATTTGGCGGATTTTCGAAGAATCCGGATTTCATTCCCATCACTAGTATAAGTATTGTAGGTAACGACTACGTGCGCCACACATGTGACCGACCGATTCTTATCAAAACGATAAAATATTATGTTTTGTTTTGTTTTTTGTTTTTGTTTTTTTGTTAAACTTACGTTTTCGTCGGAAATCAAATATTTCAATACGTGATTTCCGTAACGCATCACGATGTTTCAACAACTGGACGCGTTTTATTTTCGTGCGCGTACACTGTACAGTCCGTATTTTTATATTCGATACGCATTCGTTCGCGTTTACGACTCGGTCGTATTTTCTTAGACGTTCTAACGTTTTTAGAACTGTATAATTGATCAAGTCGATATAACACCTATTTGTGTGTATCGTGTAACGTTAGAGTTAAATATAAAAACGTTTTTTTTTTTTTTTTTGTTATTTACATAATATTCGTTATGGTTTGTTTGTGTGTGTCAGAAAACCCGACTTATCGTGTTTTTACGCGTGCGCATATTTATTCGTGCGCGTGCCATAATCAATAAAATCAACGAAATCAACAAAACAATGCACAAAATAATAGATGATTTGTCACTAAGGATATCGTCGAAAAGGCCACAGATATCACGATGAGCTCATTTTGTACGCATAACCTTTTGTACGCATCGCCGGCAAACAAAACGCACTCGCAGACGATCTAGTGAAATGTTATACCGAATAACGTAACCTTATGCGATGATATTACGTGCTATTATAGTACGGTGGCATTCCCAGTTTTATTACTCGGCAAAGAGCTTCTGTTCCCCCCGTGTTCCGATATGATTACTAAAGATATCGTCGTCGGTTTTAGTATACGTCGGCTGACCCTCGGCGTCTGACTTTTTTTTTTTTTTTGAAAACCAACTACCTACCTTAACGTTGTTCTGTCGTTTTGTTTTTCAGTCAAACTTTTCGAGTAATATTAACAGTCGAGACGACCACCGAGGGAAGACAGAAACGAAACGCGCCGAAAGTGTCTGGATTGACTGAGAAAAAATTTATATATTAAACCGCCCTAAACTTCAAGCTAAAAAAATAAACGAAGAAAATCAACCTATTCCAACACTTGCTATACCACCTCCATCTCGAAGAAGCGGAAATGAAGCCCCCAGTCCAAACTCATAAGGAAAACCGTCATACGCCGAAATCGCAGCTAACAAACCACCACCCGATCAATCTCTACACATCATCACCAAATTCCTCGACGAACTAAAAACTATACTTAACCACCTTCTTACTGTTTTAACATCCCTAATAAACAAAATAACACTTCCTTTAACTCCTACTCCATAACACACACACACACACACACACACACACACACACACACACACACACACACACACACACACACTACATATTCCGTACAACAATAACACAAACACACAATATATTATATTATATATAACTCTAAATTAAATTGCTATTGTTATTGTTATTTATTTATTTATAACTAACTTTTTGTAACATGTAATATGTTGATACATTTAATTTTCAATAAATAAAAAAAAAAAAAAAAATGTTTCATGAAATACAATATACCATTAAACGTATGAAAATAAAATAATAATAATAATAATAACATTACGTAAAAACAGCGTTTGAAAACATTATTCGTCGAGTTATCCCCGGTACCTTACGAAACGAGTGTGTTGTAAGTGTTCGGCGGTGTATACACTATATATAGCCCATTAAATTATACAATCAGCTCAACCCCTTCTTGCAGAAATCTTTCACAGCGGCAGCTGATTTCTGCCAAATATTAGTTTCGGGTCGTGTGTTGAACAAACATACGATTTTTAGTATGTATGTATGTATAACACAATAGAGTTGTGCGCAACTATTAGAGAGAGAGAGCGAAAGGGAGAGAGAGAGAGATAGAGAGAGTGAGAGAGAGTGAGTGAGAGAGCAGCACCCTACGTGTCAGTAAACCCACACACACACACGTATTATATTGGGACGACGACGACGTCGACAGGTAAAGGGCCCGAAAGATGTTCGATGGGAATCGATAACGGTTTCTGTTGGCAGCCAGCACACACCGGTTCGCCTCTCGTTCTCCGGACGTTATATCCCGAAAACTCAGCACGTAACGCGGCGACATGTATACGTACACGGCGTACGTGTGCACCTCTTAAACCCGTACACAGAAATATGAACGCATACCTGGCCGGTGCCGCTGCAACTGCAGTACCGGTACGCGTGTCTGTGTTATTATTAATATGTATATATACGTATGTATATATAACATGTATTTCGAACAGTCACGGCTTTAAATTAATCTCAGACCGCGCACGTCAGTCAATCACCGGCAAACTTTTATACGGATCCCTGCCCGTCCGCTCCTCGTCGGCCGGCAGACGTAGGCGGATCTCTCATTTTTTTTTTCGATTTTCGTCTACGGTAAAAAACGAACAAAAACGTATGCGTATAAAACGCGTATATAATATTTGTGTGTGTGTGTGTGTGTATAGTGCTATATGCTGAGACTTATCCAACGTTGCACTGCAGTCTCCGTGTGTGTGTGTGTGTGTGTGTGTGTGTGTGTGCGTGTGTATAAGGTGTATTAACTATTATGACGCGATGACGTGCGCTATAAACAGGTAAATGTGTGTGTGTGTGTGTGTGTGTGTGTGTGTGTGAGACGAACGCGTCGACGTCGTGACATTTGGTCAGAGACGTTGGGTTTCGATCGAATTATTGTAATATATATATATATATCGGTGCGCGTGTTATGATAAGGTATTTCGTTGTGAAACGAGCGTTCGTTTCAAAATTTGGAAACTGCTGACCACGGTAAACTTCGAGAACGTCACGGAAAAGTGTTCAACATCGATTTATAAGAGTTGACGAATGTCGGTATTGTCGCACTCGATACGTCTTGTACCGTCGTCGTCGCGTCGTCGTAGGCGTCTTTCAGAGAACACTCGATATATTTGCGTAGAGCCTCGAATATTTGATTTCTGTTTTTTAGTTGGTCGTTTCAACGTAAAAATACACAACGTTTTTATGACCTTTGAATTTTTTTAATTTAATTAGATTCGTAACAAAATAAATAACATATCTATTTACGTGTTTTCTGCTTCGAGTTTGGATTCATACACAAATTAAATAGATAATCGTATGGTAGTTATACAATTATGATAACATGTGAATGCCACCGAAAAAATGGGGGGGGATAATATGTCTATCCTAAACACACCTAGAATAATTGTATTCAGAGTTAAATTCAAAAAACTGGAAATCGCGCACATTTTACCATTGTTTTGTTATATTGCTGTAACTCGGTTAATTTTAGACTATGAAAGTTAGTTTAGCTACCAAAATACATTGAAAAATTACGCGAAAAATAATCAGTGGTCAAAATAGGTGGTTGTCATAGGTATGAGAAAAAAAAAGTTGTACTGCACACACGCAAGTCTAATTAAGTTAAAAAAATTCAAAGGCCATTAGAACGTAAACAACGATCAACGAAAAAAAAGCTGGTAAGTGAGATGATGGTGGTACAAGTTCGTCCTTCGTCCCTTCGGTCCTCGGACAAGATATTGGTGATGAATGTATTAAGTTTTAAAGAAATGATGACTCATTTCTTTAGTATAAAACGATTCTGAGCAAAGCTTCAGTGTAATATAATATATTATTATTTAAATACTGTTTACGTATTTTACGGTTATTTGTATAATTTTTGGTGAGTTTTTTTTGTAACTAAACCCTTATAAAATATTCAATTAGATATCTCATTTAAGCTTCAATTTTTATAACAATTATAACTCATTAGAAATAAACTTAAAAGAAATCAGACAATATCGTAAAAAATCGTATAATAATTTATTAAAGTGTGTTTAAAAAAAAAATCCTGAGTCACGATTTTTGAATTTTTGTTAGGATAATTAGGTAGGTATATGAGTAAGGTCATATTACATTTTCAGAACTTTTTGTCAAATATTTAAAATTATATTACATAAAAACTTTCAAACAATTTGGTGAATTAAAAGTTCTCTATTTAAGTCAAAAGTGCTATAATTGTTCTGAAAATTTTGTCTAATATAAAAAAGTATGTATTTGATATTGTATAAAATTTTCAAGTTTCTAGCTTCAATACTTTTCGATTTATGACTAAATACCTAAAATCTGAACAGTGAAAATCTCGTTTACGGCGGATTTTTACCGATTTTATCGTTTTTTACTCAGTTTTTCGATCGTTACAATTTATTTTATAGGTACATTTTTAATATAAAACATTTTCATATAATACAATTTAACATACAAACAAAATTCAATAATAGTATAGTACACTACAAGGTACTTATACAAAATCATATGTTAAATTTATAATACCATGAACACTCCGCTATCCAGTAAATAATAATAATAAGCGTTACAATAATTATTAAAAGTTCATGAAAATGTATATCAAACACTCGAAGCTATTTCTTGTTCTGTGAAAAGTAGAATTAACGGTTTTAAACGGTTTTGAGTCATAGAACATTCTGATTTACTTTGAAAAGTATTTAATTTTGAAAACTTTATTGTGCATAAAACCACGCAAATTCAAAACATTTCACGTTTTTATATTTTTTATCAATTTGTTTTTTACAACACACCTTCGAAAATATTACATTTTATTTTAGTGTAACATCAGTTAAATCACAGGGCTTTTGCTTTGAGATTTATAGTTTAGGGTCCAGGCACACTCGGCGTCTCTGGTTCACATCATCTACCCTGTGTGCAATAATGTGATATTAACTTCTATGCGATTGTATTTTAGTAATCTCAAGTGTGATATCACAAAAATACTTCTATGATATGTTTAAGAGACTATATTAAAATAACAGTTGTATAGTTTCAACTTTCAACTAAGCGATGTCACAAATAGAATTCTATGCGACTGACACATTTTGTAATAAAATTTAATCTATTCTGTGGTAATATTACATAGAAATTGTAACCATGCAATTACTGGGATAGGTGTACTATGCGATTACTTCTAGATGTACCAACATTATAATTTTAAATTGTTACAATGCGAGGTCTTTGAGATATCGTAGATATGTTTGGAAATATTATCTAATAATAATATTATATCTATAAATATAAACTATAAGAACATAATGAAATAGTCGGGATATCCAGCTAGTTATCAATGCCACTAAATTATCATCAGTTATCATTTTTACTATCGTAGTTCGGCCACAGAATAAGTTAAAAATTTAATCTATTCTGTGGTTCGGCATCGGTTATTAAGCTTTATTTTCACTCAAGTTTTTTTTGTTAACGCAACCACGCGTCCATGTCATCATAGCGAATGTGTGACACTCGTTACAACTTACAACTTACATGTGATACTATTACATGTGTTCTACACTTCTATACTGTTCCTTATTGTGTTGTCGTGTTGAACATAATATACAATGTCGTGTAAACAGGTAAGTAATATAAATTATAAGCAGATCATTTATTTTATTTTTTTTAATAAGTAAACTACTTACTAAAATAAAACGAACTAATTTCAATTACAAAGTTTTTGAAAAAATACTTACCTACTAATTTTAAATAATTTCTTACATTACATTAAATTACCTATAAATTAGAAAAACAGCTAAATAAATTGTAATAATTTTATCATATGCCTATAGTAATATTTTTTAAATCTACCTATTTATATATAAATAATATCATTACTTAGGACTTTGGTTTTAATTTAAAAAATTGTTTTATTCAAATTTATTTTTTGACTCTTACAAAATTCACCTACTTACCTAAGTTATTGCTTGCAGATGCAGCTATTACTAGTAAATTGTAAATTGTAGGTACCTAATTAGCCATTACCCTACTTGTGGATGTAGAAATGTATTCATATACAGCTAGTAGGTATATCCTATACAAAATTGAACGGTTGAAATGGTAGTACTTTTTCCTGTTTTTCTTTTGGACTTAAAAGCCGAATTACAATTGCTTAAATATCATAAATATACCTAATATTTTAATGTTTTACTTAATTCAAGTTAGATTGGTATTATGTTATCAGGACAAATTAATAACTAATTGATTAATGTTGATTTTCAAATTGAATTACTTATGTAGGTAGGTACCTACCAATTAGCTCACCTAACATTTTTGTTTTTATATCTATAAGTTGAATGCATATTTTGTAAATTTGCAGTGGGTCGTAGGGTATTTCACAAAAGAAAATAAATATTCTGTAATTCCATTCACTTGGATTTTAAATTGCGGTAAAGTTTACTTTTCTAAATGGCCAATATCTGGCATAGTAAACACAATGATTACCGAAGCAAGTGATCCAGAGCTAGATTGGCCAACATTTCCTGTGAAAATAGTTTCACAAATTTTCAGTAAGTACCTATTACAAACTAACTATTAAATGCTCAAAATACAATTTTATGTTCAAATCAGTAGTCATTTCTTTTTAAAATATAATTAAGTTAGTGAGAAATATAAAATGTTTATAATATTATGCGATATAGGCAAATTATGTTTATTAATTAAATTATATTTAATATACTCCTTTGTTGAACAATTTTTTATTTTGAAAATTATAGATACATTTGAAGATGCTAAGTTGAAAGAAAAAGAATTATTCTTGTCTGCATCAGAATCTGAAAGTCCAGAAAAAAAAAAAGAAAAAAAGTCTTATCTAGCACAAACTGTTGAAGAAAGTGACAGTGGTGAGTCATATGATTTTAATTTTCCAAAATTGGTAAATTATGCATAGGTACATTTTACATATTATCTACTTAGTACTTATTGTCAAAATATACTAATTTTTGCATTACAGCTTGTAGTAGTACACACACAACTCTCATAAAAGTGTTGAAAACCAATCATGTAGTGGACTTACAACAAAGTTGATCTTCAAACTATATTGAACTACAAAATAACCAATTTTCCCATCAATTATTGCCCATCAACTTTATTTCTTGTATGTATTAAATTTAGTTATAATTTACTGATGATAACAATTAATATTAATAATATATGTTTAGCATCTGTGGACACTTTGCAGTATGATACTAATTGTTATACCGTTGAAAAAAATTTGCCTATTCCTTTGTGTGAATTTAACATTCCAAGTATGGATCATTCCATGTCAAGTATTTGTTATATTTGTTATTTAAAACATGCAGTTGTTTAAAATATAGGCTTTACTATTATTATTAAAATAATTTATAATTTTTTTCTCCGAATAATTCGGCAGAAGCTGTCCGAAAAATATTCGGCCGATGCCGGGTCTAGCCTGACCGTTACTTTAGTTGTAGTAACCAAATTAATAGTTTACACATATACGCATTTAGAACATCTTTGGTTTTTTATTAGTAATATTAACGTTTGGGTCAAATTAATGTTGGAATAAACGTATTCAGATAACAAATGTAATAACCATAGACCAGGAACTAAGGTATAAGGTCTATAAAGGTGGATTCACACCTCGTCGTGTCGTGTATTTCGTATTTTTATGTTTATACCAAAATGCAATACCAATGATATGAATATTGTACCTTATGATAACAAAGTATTATTTTATTTTAGTTATCACTTTTCTGTACATAAATGTAACCACACGGTCAAAAGTTGAATATATTCAACTATGCGGTATCGTGTGGTAACTGTGGTAACCGTGATTATTATACACGACACGACGAGGTGTGAACCCACCTTAAATCAGTGAAAAAAAATATTTCTCGAGTGCTAATGATATCAATAGAAAGTGGTGACACTGTAAAATCCGATTTTGATGTTAGTATAATAAATGATGATATATTCTATTATATATATATAAAAAAAAAAAAAAAAATGTTATCTGAGATCCAGAAATGGGTCTCATGGCAATCTAAGAAAGTTCGGTGAGACCCACAATTGGGTCTGGTGGCAAAATTGGCAAGTTTACAAAAACCTACATGGCATTCAAGTTGTTCAATAACATGCATCTTACTAAGTTCTTCGTTTACGCACGTCGTGATTAGCATTGGTGTAATATTTCATTGAAAATGGACAATTGTTTATTTTACATATATATGTGTCGCACCCACTTCAACGAAAATTTTAGATAATATCATTTAAGTTCATGTAGTCAATGTTTTATTATCGACTTAGTAGCGATATATTGGCGTATGTTGTGTGTGTACTTGTGTAATTATTATAGTCGTCGAGTTTTTCAGTCAAAGCTGCTATTTAACGCGTTTGAACGATTTTTCATGGCCTCTATTATAAACTCACTTCGATGGTTTGAGCTGATGTAATCGAAAATTCTCGATTGTTTTTTTTTTCGGTTTAAAGGTTTTGTCAAAAATATACGATATTATATCTAAACTCCTTGAACTCGGTAAACCTATTGGCAATTAATTTACTTCAGTAATGATTTGTATGTCACAACAGATTATTGAATTTCACATTTTATTACAGTGACAAGGACGGCGTTTAACTCATTGTCAATCGGTTTACGAATGCGTCGTCCGTGAAATAACGGTTGGCTAAATAAAAAATTTAAATAATAAAATAACAAACACATACACAATAACGTTAAATATATGTTTTAATGACACTTTTTTATCAAACGGATTTATATTTCGTCGCGTATAAAATTTCATGATTTTCAAAATGAGTAAATAATGCTTAAAAATGTACTTGACATAATTTCGATGTATAACGTTTGATAAATGATAACAAAATATCATAACTTTCTGAAATGTAAATAATAGTTCTGATCGAGCAAAAGAAATTGAACTCTTGGAAAATATAATAATGTGGAATTTCCGAGTTAGACAGTGATGACATTGTGCTCTTTGAAAAAAATTATTGAATAAAGGTTACACTTTCTCAGAAAATAATTCATAATAAATGTCGGTGTCAGTTACACTTTTCATTCAAAACATTAAGTCAAAATCACATCCAAGAACGACTCCGAGGACGTCGTCGAACGTTTCTCAAAATTGATTAGTGATCTAAATATTATCTGTGTTGGAAGAAAAAAAAAGTGATTAACGTCTTCGAAAATAATTTTAATAAAATAAATATCGTTCGTTTGCGTGTATTCGAAAATAACTGCAAAATGATGAATCGATTAAAAAAAAAAAAGGTTTTAATAACGGGAAATAATTCCGTTATTTAAAATACTGATTTTTTACTGTTGTCAGAGACTTATAATATCGAATTATTTCTAGAAAAAAAAAAAAAAAAATGGAAAACAATCATTTATAATTTGAATATTTTTTCTCTGACGCATTTGATGTTTGAATTAACCGCATCATCTTGGTCGTAAATTAAGTATAATAACGCTGTGTTATAACATATAGGAATGAGGTAGTTAGGCGTGTGTGTGTGTGTGTGTGTGTGTGTGTGTGTGTGTGTGTGTGTGTGTGTGTGTGTGTGTGTGTGTATGTTGTAAACAGTCAGTTTAGTCTGAATTGTTATAAATTATTATAACGTACTCATCGTATTGGACAAAATCAGTATAACATCACAGCATTTCATTTTGTTAAACGAAACGAGAACAGTTTCCGAGAACGACTATTAAAATGTTTTCGTTTTTTGTCACATCTACCGCACAAATATCGGTGTAATGTCCATAAACCTATTCCCGAGCACAATCAGAGCGTCATTAATTTTTGTCATATAAGTGTATACGTAACATAGACGTATATATATTATATTTATAATTATATAAAAAAAACCAATCTAGGACGCGTAATATTATCTCGAAATACATAATTTCAGAGAACCTCTTGATCTCGTCTAATAACGTCGCGTTATTACCGTGCTACACAATAATAATAATAATAATAATACGATATTATAATATACTACTGGTTCAATTTAATTCTGTTATCGTTATTTTTACATAAAACATTCATAAACGCGACGATAACTCGTATATAGTAACATGTTGGAGAAGAAGATGTCGAATCTCGACGTTAATAATTATGGGCCGCGGGAACTTTGCCCTCGACAACTCCTTGAGAATGGTTTAATTGTTTATGAATCACAAATAATAAATCAGATACGCCACGTGTGATATTATGTGACTATTAAACAGATGACCGAAAATCGAATAAAATGCATTTAAAAAAAAAAATAATTTAAATAAAGCTTATAATAGTTATACGTAACACCGTGGCGTGTGCCCAGCATTAACATTCGGAATGTTCCCAGTAATAATTAATTAATTTTTCCGTATTAATTAATAAATAAATAAATTAGTATTATTTGTATAAATACTGCACATTCTTTCGAATTTAATTGCTAGTTTAATTCTAATTCTGTTAATGGAATTAGGAAAAACGATCATAATATGATGAAATACAATTTTTTTTCTTGAAATGGACGTCCGTACATAAATTTTGAATTTTTTCATCCTCGAAAAACTTTTTTTCCGCTGATACTGAATTTACTGACATCAACAGGCTGCGATCAGTCGCTCTAACTGTATTTCTTCGAGTTACTTCCTTGTATGGTAAATCATTTTTTGAGATTTTTAAATTAATAATAATTCATATTATTTTTACGGCTATTGTACGTATGTTTTGCCAATCGGCTTTGACTGTTATAACTTTGTCTGAGAAATATCCGTGATTTCCGTAGTGACGTCTACTATTTTCACTTTTTTTTAGTTTTCGCCCGCGATATGCGATAGAGTGGCCACAACAATGTGCGACGAAGGGAAGCATTATGTTAAACGTGTACAAACCCTTAACATAAACGGGTCATACATACTTGGTCGCAAAACGATTTAATCTCAATATATTATCTTGCATTGTTTTAAAATGACATAAATGGAACACATAATGTTTTTTTTTAAACACTAAAAAACGACGCGAAAATCATTGATAATTACTATTTAAAAACGGAGCAAGCTGTGCTTGCCAGACTTATCCGCTGGGCACGCCACTGTTGGAACATAAAATAAAACTTAAAATATTTTATGTATAAAAAAAAAATAAATAGATACATAATACACGAATAAACTATTCGAGAAAAAAATCCTTTTCGAATTTAACGACTTTTATAATCTTGTCGGTTTTTTGTAAAATGTCGAAGAGGAAATTTTATTAAGTTAATCTATACGAACGCGAAGACATAATATCACGTGGTAATAGGTCACGTAGATTGCAATAAATTATAAATTATTCGATTTAGTTCGAGTCGTTTAGGATAAAACATTTTATGAACAGTTTTTTGATGACTTGAAACATGTATAGTTTCTAGAAGGTACACACACACACGTATATATATATATATTTATATATATATATATATATATATATTATATATACACTAATGAAAATAAGCTTCAAAATCTTAAAAAGCGTTATAAAAATTAAAAAAACACGTTTTGTAAATCTGATAATACTGAAATATGCTAAGTAAAAATTATCTTGTTTTAATGACGATGTTACGTGAAACGCGTTTTCTGTTGACAAAGTTGTATTTCTGAACACTCAAACACCTAGGAAAAAAAAAATAAAAATCAACAACCGTGAAATCACGCGAACATATTAATATCTCTGTCCGGTCGCGACTCGTACGTACGTTATAATTATTATAAATCATGATTAGAGCGCGGATTCGATTGCACTTAAAAGTATCGAAATATGCCATATAAGATGCAGTAAAAATCATGCAAATGTGCAAAAAATATGCAAGAATTCGTTCGACGTCAACCGAAGTTATCGGGGCGTATTTGAAGAAACTTCGTATCGTCGGGTCTTGATAAAGATCTTCGAGCTGAACGTTTTCGCCTATTAACACTGAATTACTTTTTCGTAGAATTTTCAGACCTTCATTTTTGTCGGAAAGCTCGTTTAATTTCGTCGTAAGTGTTGCACCTTTCGATCCAGGAATAGAATGCATTTTTTCTTTCGTTTCGTCAATTATTGAAAAGCTTTCATTCAAAGTCATATTTTGAGTTTCTAGTTTTTTATGACTATCACTTAAAATGCCAAATGAGACGGTATACATTTTAAATCATTGACAACAGTACCGTCTTGAATTATATTATCCAAAACTTTTCTAATACTTTGCGCATCATCCATTGCCAGTCTTTCGATGACTTAATTTATATTTGGTAAAATGATCTGCGTAAATATAACGCGCAGCATGTACCCATGTTCCCTACCTTGTAAGAATTAAAATTTGTCTACTTGACAAATATTATTTTTTACATTTTATTTAAAATTTACGCTTTAATATGCAATACATTATGCATTTTGCCAAATTATGCAAAAATATGCAATAGCATTTAAATATGCAGAAATATGTAAAAAAAAAAAAAATTCACCATTAGTCTCAAATTATGACGATTCGTGGAGACGACTGACAAAAATCCAAAAATATTAAAAGGAAACAAATATACATCTGCGTAGAAATCCGCGCTCGTTGTATTTATGCTGAGCTAAGTGAAGTTGATAATTTTCGATCAGCGATTATCTGACGTCGATACCCAACCGTCATCTTACTGTGACTTTACGGCCCGTATACCGCTATGGTTCGTTGGAGACACAGAAGTAGGCTTCTCGCAGGGAGCCATACTCGCAATCAGCTTATGGTTACGAGAAACAAAACAATCGAGTCGAACCGAAAAACAACACGCGTCTACGGTGAACCTCCCGGGTCCCGCGGGATCCCTCGACCGGGTCAGTGAATTCGCACACCAGTCCGTCGCACGCGTACCGCAGGTGAGAAACACCAAAGTCCGCACGCGGTTTTCACGCGGGCCGAGAGGATTCGATTTATTTTTTATTTTCCATTAACAAACAACGTCGCGTACGACCGGCAGCACAGCAGCAGCAGCAGCAGCAACAAGTAGCAGTCTAAAGGCCCGCGCGCACGAGCGAATAAAAGTGACGAATGCTCACGCATGTTCGCGTGCGACCCGTTGTGCGATCGTGTAGACGTATTCGCGAGTGTTCGAATCCATTCGTCAACGTTCGCCGAATAGGTCGCATGGCGAGCTGCTCGCCGTCGGTACCTGAGTCGTGCTCAGAGAAACAAAATATGGGTCTGATATGTTTGCAGTGCGTCCGTAGGGTATTTCACGAAAGAAAATAAATATTCTGTAATTCCATTAACTTGGATTTTAAACTGGGGTAAAGTTTACTTTTCTAAATGGCCAATATCTGGCATCGTAAACACAATGATTACCGAAGCAAGTGATCCAGAGCTAGATTGGCCAACATTTCCTGTGAAAATAGTTTCTCAAATTTTCAGTAAGTACCTATTACAAACTAACTATTAAATGCTCAAAACACAATTTTATGTTCAAATCAGTAGTCATTTCTTTTTAAAATATAATTAAGTTAGTGAGAAATATAAAATGTTTATAATATTATGCGATATAGGCAAATTATGTTTATTAATTAAATTATATTTAATATTATACTCCTTTGTTGAACAATTTTTTATTTTGAAAATTATAGATACATTTGAAGATGCTAAGTTGAAAGAAAAAGTATGGACAAAATATGGGTCTGATATGTTTGCCCGACACTCGAATGCCCGACACTTCAATTGCTCGACATCATTTGCCCGACAACATATTTGACCGACATTACATTCGCCCGACACTACAGTTGCCCGACTATATATTTTACATATTTTTACGAATTATATTATTATTATTATTTATTAATACGCAATATTTATGTACAATAATTCAAAAAACCGAAATCAGACAAATATTTTATTAAGGGTAATATCATTTTCTATGCGAAAAAGTACTAAGCATATTAAGTAAGATTTTACAGAAAGTAATAAAATGGATAAATAAAATGTTATTGTGTTGTCGGCCAAATATTGTAACTTTGATTTCATTTCGTTTGATTTGATTTTAATTATTATTTTTGAACATAAATCGGAAGATGGCACAAATTTGTGAAAGTGTTTCATCAAATAGAGGTAGTATAATAGTTGTAAGTAGTGTAATGTTTTTATTATTATTAATTTTCGACTCATTTTTATTTATAATTATTAGTTGTATAATTTTGAATGTGAGATTAATTTTTATATAACACAATACGATATAATCATTTGTTGAAATTTTGAATAATTTTTGATACAAATTTATTTATAACACCTATAATTTGATATTGTCGGGCAACTGTAGTGTCGGTCAAATGTATTATGTCGGTCAGATGTAATGTCGGTCAAATACATTGTCGGGCAATTAAGATGTCGGGCAATTGAATGTCGGGAAAGTGTACTGATCCCACAAAATAATAATACGCTCTCGTGTGTACGAAGCTTTTCAGATAGGTATTTAATGCGACCCTCGACTATAGGTTTTCGAAAATAATTATCGTCAGAGAGCCGCGAACGCACGCTCTACGACTTTGACTCGCTACGGTGTGGTTTATAAATACGTACGATCGGCGAACACGACGACGACGACGACGACGACGTCGTGAACGCACTCTGCGCGCCGAGCTACGGGGGTGGTCCGATATATATCGTCTTCGCCGCCGTCGTAGTCGCAGTCGTCGCACAGTCATCGCCCCACTCGCCGCTGCCGCGTGCGCCTATCCGAATAAATCATTTTGCGAGATTTTAATTATTGCGTAAGAAGCCATGGCGGCGTTTTGCGTGTGGCCGGCCGCGTGTGTGCACACTGGGCGTCGTTCATTAGAGCACCAGACCCCGGCTCGGGCGCTTACCGGAGCATTATAATAATAATAATAATAATAATAATAATAATGTATATCTTTAAGCGCGCGTGTGCGTGTCCGCCGCCGTATACGTAAACGTATTAAAAAACAGAGTGATTTAAATGATCTCTTATACTCGCACCGCACCGCGGCACCCCGTCGACGACGACGACGACGACGGTTTAATGTCGTTATCTATCTGTTATTTACCCCCGCTCACCGCACCACGCGTTCGATTTACCGTTTCCGCAAATACGAATAATTGCCTATATTATTATAATAGTACTTATGCACTTGTACCGCGAGCCCCTGTGCTCTATCGATACGCCGTGTGCGGTATACCGGTATACGTAAATATATACCATATATATGTATGTACTTGCACTCTTTTTATATACTTATTTACGTTTAATACGGAGACTACTCGTTTTGTATAAACGTATTATAATGACGATTGTGCGCAGGGCACGCGTAATTATCGCTCCGTACCAGTGGCGTGCTCAGCTTTTTTGAAAGGGGGGAGATATTCAATTTTTCAAATTTTTTTTCATTATAAAGAAATAAGGCCTCGACTACACGGGTCATTGGCCGCAAATTTGCTTACACTAAAATTAATACATTACAAGTAAATAATAAAGTAACAGATATATATGTAAAGAAAAAAAAATAAAGTAACAAAGTGAGTTAGTAGAGAGAAGGGATATACGGAAAGAAATTTTGATTTAGGTTAAATGGTTTTGTATAAATTGGTGTCTCTTAATGATATTAATTTTATTCAAACAATTTTCCATTTGTAAATACATTATATACATACAAGTTTAATATATTATTTTAATTATACAATACATTAATTATTAATTTTTAACTAAATGAGAATTTCTAGCTTTCTTGGTTTCTTGGCCATCTCATCCAATACTTCATCTGGTGTGACAATCTGGTCGATATCGGCCACCGTCGCTCTGCTTTATTATTATTTTTATAAATATACATGCATTCGAGTATTCGACTATTATATTATAATATCATGGTATAAACATGTATATCATTGTAGAACCTATTCGTATATTTGCTTATAATTTATAAGTAATATTTTAATTGAAAACTTCTATATTTAATTTAGTATCATTTATTAAACGATAATAAGCAAATGCAATATAAATATATTGTAAATAGTAATACAATCAGCTCCGTCTCTTCGTTTCGGGCAAAATTGAAATAAAAATTAACAGGATGTATATTTTTAGAACAAACATATTGATACGTGTCGTCTTATGAGTTATGCCGAGCGCGGAGACAATAATACAGGAACGCGATCTAATCTACGACCAAAATCTTGAATTTTAGACCTACATTTTTTTTTTTCATGTAGATAATAAATCATTACAAAAAATCCAATGGGGGGATATGACACCCTGATCCCCCCCCCTCCCCCCCGTGAGCACGCCACTGCTCCGTGCAGTGCTCAGTGTTATTGTGTCGGAGAGAAAATGCGTTTAACAGTACGTAACAACGTCTATACTTAACGTGCCGTACTCGAGTATTTGACACTGGTTAACAAAAAAAAAAATAAATAAATAAATAAACAGTCTGAATGTTTGAAAATCGTATACTGAACACGTACGGGATGTATATGATTTATGAATATTATGGCCGACAATGCACCTACGAGTGATGAGACGTGGGCCAGAAACGTGGCCTCTACGAAAGGTGGACGAAAGAAAACTTATTATGGTCCGGCTGTGAAAAATCCCGAGGAAGATTTACGGGCCACTTAAACGATACTAATACCATCTATGAGTGGAGGATATGATCGAATAACGAACTAGATTTAATTGTTCAGCAGCCGAACACGTTAGAGACGATTAAAAACACTGAAGATTACCATGGGCTGGACATGCATTGCACAGCCAGAACCCGTTACTACGCGCAGTATTGGAAAAGAGCCCGGTAGGAAAGAGACCGTTAGGAAGACCCCGATCGAAATGGGAAGAACAAATCAAAAAATACGTCGAAGAATCAGACGGGAAGGAGAGAGCAGCCGATAGAACTGACTGAAAAGTGGGGTGTTTGACGGGAAGGTCCTGGTGGCCGACGACTCGAAAAAAGAAGAAGGAGAAGAAGACGTATTTTGTGATTTAATGCAAAAATAATTTTACCAGGAGCGGACGTAGGCAAACATTTCAGTGGGAGATTTTCGAGAAATAACAATTAAAATTATAACAATTATTTTTCACGACGATGTATTTAATATTTTAGGTTTGAAATAACTGTTCTTATAATTTTTGGAGGAGGAGTTGAAACTTCAAAACCATTTCTGCGTCTGCCACTGAATTTTACGTTACTTGAAAATATTACGTACGTATTATTATCAATAAATTCATCAAGTAAAACGGTTGTAGCTAATTATACGAACAAATATATATGAAATTCGAATTTACGCGTACAAAGACTTGTTGTGATTTTTTTGGTTATTAAAGGTTTTATCATGTTTAAAATGTCATTAACTCTGAAAAACGAGATTGTGTTTAAAAGTATTTTCAACGTTTTTTATTTTATCTAAAAGGAATCAATAATTTTGAGAAGTGTTTCTGGAATTAAGAAAAATTTGGTAATTCCAAAGAACTATTAACTATTGTGATAATCTGTGAACATTTCAAACATTTCTAGCACTATTATTTTTAAGGTTTTGACTTAATTACACAAATTGAAAATCAGCAAGTTAATAGCATATTTTACTATTTTACATAATTTTTTTCTTTAGTTTTTCAATATGTATATGAAAAACATTTTAAGATTTCAAACATATCTTTTTCTCAAAAAAAAAAAAATAAATAAATAATAATAATAATAATAATTATAATAAAAGCAAAAAGAAATACTAATTGTTAAACCTATACTTACATGCTTTATTTCGCCTCAAAATTCAAATTACGAAAAGTAAAATGTTAAAGTAAAAGTAAAATCATAATAAAAGGAATAATAATTATCTAATGAAAAAACCCAGATAATGTCTTATTAAACATTAAAATATATATTTATTGGTTTTGAGAAAAGAAACACATACTGTCTTAAAAATGTTTAAACCAAAGATATTGGGTGTATTTTATAAAACGATAATGTTTCTAATAAGCGTGTAAGGGATAACAAAATATGGCGTTTAAAGGGAATGTGTGAAAATAAGTGTACAGTAAATACGTTTTTGAATCGCAATCTCTTTTACATGTTTTAAAAACTACTTTCATCGGGAACTTTTCTTTTTTTTTCAAAATGCCACATTAACATCGAAATTTTACGAACGCTAACCGAGAGTAAAGAAATTTTGCACCTCACGATTCGTAATATTAAATGTTTTCGTCACGGTCTCATAACGCATAACCGTATAGAAATAGAAAATGTCTTACGTACGTATACAAGATCGCGGTTACGGTAGTCGTAAACGGTAAACTTATTAATATTTATCGACCGAGGTGGTAACACGCATGCATATACACATGGTATAAATTTTAAACGTACAATGATTCGGTTCCTACATCGAGATACTCCCTAAAATAATTATCTGACGTTGATTTAAAATGCAATAGTGTATAGGTTAGGTTATACTATAATATTAATTACAACAAAAAGGTATTTTAATTGAAATTGTTTTTATACGTTTGGAATTATTATTAAAAATAAAAAAAAAAAAAATAAAAATATTTGTGAAATTCATACCGCCAATTCAATTAAAACAAAATATATGTGCATATTTTTTTTAAAATAATGTATCGGCGAGTTTTATAATACTGTATTTTGTAGTCAAACATATTTTTTAACATAAAACTACCATCGAATATTCACCCCGTAATCAAAAAAATGTCCTCAAATCTTATCCCTGACCAGCCTCCACGCAAACTGAAAAGAAACTGGAATCGTGACCTACTACTCTGGAAAAACAAACAAACAAACAAACATAGAACTATACAATCAACCTTAGTGCACCTAGATAATTAATAAAATCTAAGAAATTGTACGAGGGGTATTACCAGTGGGTGACTTCCCCTATCATGTGACTCATGTTATGATCATATTTATAATTGTTATTTTAATGACTTATTGTTCAAATTACATGTATGGATTGTCTTTATCTAAATAAAAAAAAACATATTTTTTTACGCCCGGTGTAACCGGGATTATTTACCCCCGTGAAATTTTACCCCCCCGGTAAATTTTCACTAGTGATTATTTACCGGGAGGTAAAATTTCACTAGTAAATATTTACCGGGAGGTAAAATTTCACTAGCGAATATTTACCGGGAGGTAAAATTGCACTAGAGACAATTTATAGGGGAGGGGGGTGGTATAATTTCCCTAGATATATTTTACCGGGGGTAAAAATTCACTATGGTTAATTATTTATTTATTTTATGGTATAATATATATATATTGAAATACACAACTAGTTCGTTGATAACTCATCAAGTAAGTTTCAAGTATATTAACAGGCCCAACTAGAGGGCGGGGGGGGGGGGTACTTGAGTATTTTTCCGGGACCTGGACTTCCTCGAGGACCATGATGAAAAACTTAATTTAATCAAGTAAAATTTTACCTCTCGGTAAATTTTCACTATTGAAATTTTACCTCCCGGTAAATATTCGCTAGTGAAATTTTACCCCCGGTAAATATCCGCTAGTGATTTTATACCCCCGGTAAATATCCACTAGTGATTTTTCACCGGGGGGTAAAAATTCACTAGTGGAATTTTACCCAAGTGTATTTATAAACCCCGGTAAAATTTCACTAGCGAATACTTATCGGGAGGTATAATTTCACTAGCGAATATTTACCGGGAGATAAAATTTCACAAGTGAAAATTTACCGGGGGGGGGGGTAAAATTTCACGCGGTAAATAATCCCGGCCTCACCGGTATTTAAACGTCGCGTCGATGTATACTTCAAGTATGCTTGCAGCGTGTTTTACAGACAAACGGAAAACATTCGCATTCGAATGAACTTTTTACTGAGTGTATTATCTTACGAAAAACAATTTTATTTGTACGACGTCAGTCACATGTGCGTCAGTCCGCCAAACGGACAGTCAAATTTGACGGTCGGTCGTTTGACGAAATAGTTATTTAACACCGGAATCCGTGCCGTGAATATCGCCCGGCACGGAATTACTAAACGACAAACGATCTTTTGGCTGTGCGATTTTCCGCCCGGAACGGATTGTTGTCACGCGTAGGCGACGACGTACACGCCGCACTCGCACTTTCACGACCAACCCACACCACGCCCGTGCGGACGAGGGGACCGACGGAGTCCACTTCGACGACGACGTTCGCTGCCTCTGTTTTCATCCGATAAAATCCTCTCTGCGAACCCAAAAGTTTTCGCATCGAACGCGTGTTTATTCTCAGTCCTCGCCGGCCCTCGCACACGCTACGTGCACCACCTATATCCACTGTCGCACGACGACGGGTCGTCGGATTATTATTTCTCTCGTCGCTCGTCGTCTCGGGCGCCGCTCGGGTACGTCTGCAGTTTGGATTTCGTCGGGACGCGTTTTCGAATTTTCTCTTACTTCCCGTGCGCGGCGGATAACGCTGCTTCCGGGATCACTCTACTCGTGCACGGTGATTACACACGCACACACACACACACACACACACACCAGGGTTGGCACGAAAAAGCCCAACCCGAAGAAACCCGGGCTGCTTTTCTGGGTTAGACCCACTCAAAATTTAAAAAAACCCATTGAAAAACCCAGCTTTATCATGGGTAAATTCTACTTTAAATTTTTTTTAGTATAAAGTGATTTTTAGAAATATGCCTTATTTTTTTCAAAGTGTACCTATAGCGGATACGAGAAAAAAAGGATATACATATTTGTATGTTAGTTGACTACAAGCTGGTAAAATAGTTTAACGTGTAAAAATACAAATGTCATTAATCACAAAATAATGGTCAATTGAATATGTAACAATTTTTATTTAACAAATAGACGAATTTAAAACTTCAGAATGACAATAACAATAATTCAAAATCATGAACGTATTAAATGAATAAAATGATTTAACAGTTCGTTATTCCTTACTGATGGGGCGAAAAACAGAGCAGCCAAAATACAAAAAATAATAATTTTACATAGTTTTTTTTTAGAAAAAACCCGATAAAACCGCCCAGTTACACAACATCAATTAAACCCAACGGATTTTTGAGTTTGGAGGTTTTTTGGGTTTTATTGGAAAAAACTTGACCGGATTGGGTTTTTTCAATAAAGCCCAGGTTTTTGCCAACCCTGACACACACACACACACACACACACACACACACACACACACACACACACACACACACACACACACACACACACACACACATACACACACACACACACACACACACACACACACACACACACACACACACACACACACACATATGCACGCACGCACACAGCGTACGCTACCGCACGTCGAATGAGTGTGTGTACAACGTACGTACATACGTATGTATAAATACATGTATAAGCGTGCTTCATAAATCATAACTATAAGCGGCAATAAACCACATCGAGTCGATTTGTACAGTGTACATGCGATCAGAAAATGTAATTCTGATCGGTAAGTAACAATCAATCCTGAATATCATACGCGTGGCGCCGAAGTCAGAGGATTTGCAAAGCATTATAAGCGTACCTTCAAAGCAAGTATCCATCCACTTGACCACGATACGTTGAGCAGCTGCTTCTCATTTTTTTTCTCTCGTCGATTGGATAAAATCTAGTGTGTTTCGTAGCCTTACCACACCCACCCTCAACAGTTATTGCAACTGAAATACCTATGTACAGGGATCGGCGCCACTGATCATACGCGTGGTTTGTGAAATAAAGTCGACAGTTCACAGTCGCACAGAATATTGTTGTGTTTGTGCGTGTGTGCGTGCGTGTGTGTGTGTGTGTGTGTGTGTGTGTGTGTGTGTGTGTGTGTGTGTGTGTGTGTGTGTCAGCGTATACACGTTACATATTGATTACACGCTCACGTAGATACTTGTCTTATTGGTGGCCGCACGACGTCGGTAACTCGTATACACAACACTTGTTGCCGCGACGTTCTGCGTAGATAAACAGTATACCACCTACGACGACATACCACAGTACACACACACACTCGATCGTTTCGCTTATGAATTCAATCGAATTTTGAACTAAATCCAGATAAAAACTACTTGTGAAAAAAAACTAACTGTTGAACACCGGGTGCGTGCGTGTAAATTTAGTAACATCGTCTGTAAAGCAATAAACAATAATACGTACTCGAACGCGTACTCTCGTACATGGTCGCAAGTATATACATGCATTTATATGAATATTACTCGTTCGTCTTGCCGGCGCCAGACGCACAATATTTTATCGTTACGATATGCCGTATTATTCGCGTGATTTTCAAGAACGACGTTAAATAAATTTCGCTAGACGCGAGTCTCGCGGCGAGTTCAGAGTAACCTGTGGAAAATCGTTTGTTTGAAAAATCTTCGGTACCGTACGCTTTGTCGTCAGTCGGCGCTAGTGACGTGACTGACATAAATTCGGATTCTCTGTAAATCCGAAAAATCCAGATGTCGGATTTTCGAATCCGAATATCGGATTTCCGAACATCAAATTCCGAATATTCACGTTTCACATTGTTAATTTTGGTATTCTAAATTAGGAAATCAAATTTTCGATTTTGAGTGAAATGGTTTTACAATGATGTTTATTTTTACTATATATTATATACATATTTTTTTTATCTGAATACACTTTTTACTCTACTTAAATTTATCCAAAAGTTTTATCAAGCAACTCTGTTGATCGGAAATTTTATGTAGACGGTACTTTGAGAGTTTCTTAAGTTCTTTTCAATAGTTCATCTCAATATTCCATCTATTTATTTTTTTTGTCAGTCCGGTCCGGTCCAGTTTGGCTTAATTTTTTTTTATCGGTCAGGTCCAGTACTGGAATCTGTTAAAATGTACCAGTCCGGTTCGGTCTAAAAAAAAAACCGACCGTGCAGAGCACTAGACTCCATACGCATCGTATGACGTTCGAATGAGGTTTCCAGCGGAAGTCCATGAAATGCTATACTTATTTGAAATTGAAAATCACACGTTTTTTAAAACTTTTTTGTCGAAAAAACGTAAAAATGACCTCAAATGCATTAAATGCAATGTCTAGTATATTGAAAAGTTGATATTTTTATAAGACATGTCCACAGTTGGGACGGTTCGTTGTGTTTCAAATTGATACATAATATATATTCGTTTTTTAGGGACGATGAGATCGCAGTACTTACGAAAAGATACGAGAGATCACGGTTTTTCTTCGGATTATGAAATGTCGAGTCGAACGGGGATAAATAGCCGCGAGAGTGGTGAGACGGCAGGTACGGGATCAATCAACGAGTGTACCAACCAATGAAGTTATATTATGCGAACACGTCCGTCGGCGTTCCCACGGACCGTATGGGTTTCGGAGAACTAGAAATTATTACGTAACTCTATACGTCAATTTTGATTGAGTTGTGTGCGTATGACGTGTAGTATAGTAGGTATATTTATTTATATGCCGTGAGTACGCTCTTAACGGGTAATATAATACACGTGTTATGAAATTAATAAGTGTTACATAAAAATGGTAAGCGTTATTGTTATTAATCGACTGTTTTATTACATAAAAACTTTTTTGAGATTTTTTAATGTCACGACGCATTTCGGCTGTTGAGATTATTATAAATCATGTCCTACAACGATTTGACCGTTGCGATATCTCCCGAGATAATGATAATAATCGAATGCTGCTTTATTTTTAGAAGATTTATAGGGCCAAAGACTGAAGTTCCAAGTCTAGGTTAAAGCTATGACATAAAATTAAGTATGAATAATTATAATCTTAATAATCATTTATTTAAATGTTTCATTAAAATTTAAAAATAACCTTTGATTTCATTTTTTTTTTTTTTATTTAAAGATTGTTATTTCAAAGAATTTATTTTTCTAAGAATATTGATGATTCAACTTTTTATTTACGACGAATTTATGATTTTAAATAATTTTTTTTTAGTTTTCAGAAAACCGACGCATTCATCCATACCGTATTATTGTATCGTAATAGTAATGAGCTTCCTATTTGTTGATAGTAAAAAAATTATTTTTTTAAATATTTTACTGAAACATTTAAACTATAACTAAAATATCAATGTTTTGTAGTCATTGAACCGATTGAGCTTTTTAAGAAGAAATATAATTCTTTTATCTCCATTGTCTCGAGAAATATCCCAATGGCCAAACCCTGGTGAGAAACCCAATATAATGCACATAAGTATACTAATAATAATTATTAGAGATTCTAACGATCGTTCGGAATCGCAATTCATAATGCACGTCGATAAAATTCAAAAATAAATAAATAAATGATCATCGACCGTATTTCAGAAGTCGGGGATTGTTAAAAAGTTGTAAAGCGATGTTACAAAGTTTTTCCCGGAACCCGTGCTTTTCACGTGTTTACCGGTCCAGACATCTAGTGTGGTCTCGTTACACGATTCGCCGAAGTACTATTGCGGGAGTCATGTCGAGTTTGGAATTTACAGAGAAACTTTCTGCTCGCGGAAAAAACGTTTACAGACGTGGTGCGTACTCGTATCGTGCGGTCACGGGGGGAGGGGGGAAGTTGGAAACTTAAAACTAAACGATTGAAAAATACAAGTCCACATTTTCTAGAAACGTTTTTATGTAATATATTTCAATAACGTTTAGTGTACTCGGAAGGTGTATTTTCTGTAGGGTTTCTATTTAAAATTTCAATATATGAGTACACAGAGGAAAAACTCTTCCTCTACGGCACAACGTTCCCGGCCTGCCGGGAAAAACAAATAAAAAAAATGAAAAGGGTTTTTTTTTAATGGAACACGCACCTTTAATCGTGAATATAGCGTTTAAATAAAAAAAGCCCGGTATACTTTACGTGACGGACACTCTTCGATCTACTGGTAAGATATCATTGATGACTATAGTTTAATGAATTAGAAAAAAAAAACACATTTTTTAATTAAATGGTTTTGAACGAAGCTCGGGTGATATGTGATAATTAAAATTCCCGCATTGAACTATTTTAAAATGAAATCTCTTCCGATGAATTTTTCGGTATAATCACGAAGTTAAATCAAATATTCAAGTCTAAATATCGAGGGTTGTAATATTTAGTCGATGAACAAAAATGTGTTCGTCGTTTTATAATCAGCCCAAAAGTGTGCAAAATGTACTGTTGTAAACTTTTTTTCAAGTCAGTATTCGAGTGTTATTAGTCTATGCCAAATAGACTATGGTGAACATTTTAAGTATCTGGCAAAATCACTTATAGATTTATGACAAAGTAACTAAAATCGATTTAATGAAAATCTTGTTTATGGTACATTTTACCGTATTTATGGTAGTCTTTCGAAAACACTAGAAAAACTTTTGAGAACAGAGAAAAACGACTTCTTTAAAGTACACGGCGTGAACAATTTATGTTGTTCAGAGGGTCTAAACGTATAACTTTTGGATTACCCTAAAAATGGCCACAGAAAAAAAAATGGCTACAGAAGTCGGACATATTTCACGCCACGGGTATGCTTCACTTTTTTCGCAAACAATCGACGATGCTGATGAATATTTTGAATTTCAAAAAATAAACGATAAATCATTTATTTAATATACATATATTCAGTAAGGTAAAGATCAATACCGCAATGTCTTTATCGACGGTTAATGAGATTTAGTTAGCGTCGTTAGTAAAGTATAAGAGGAAAGTTACATCATATTTTTAGGTTTGAACACCATGTATAAAATGTATTTTTATATAGATCGAAGAAAACCTCACATGCATATATACAACATATTTTAAAAGTCGTATGTCTGTCCTAAAAGCGGTAGGTATAATGTCTTCTTATGTATTTGTTCGAAACTTTCGAGTAAAGTCGTTGGTGTTTTGTGAAAATTTCAAGTTTTTAACGCAACAAAATATTACTTTTGAAGCCATTACTAAACGACTTAATTCAATTCAATAAAAATCACGAAATTAACGTCGTCGCGAGACCCGCGGACCTTTATTTTCACTTGATATCTAAAAATACGTAGGATAAAGATGATTTTCACAATAGCCGTCACCCGTAAGGTGTAAATGGTTGTGTTGCCACTCCTACCATTATCGTGGGCTCGTGAATCGACGCGTTCGACCCTTATTTGTTTCACCGGCACTGTTAATGTTTCGATATAAAGTTTATTAAATTTTAATAATTCGGGTGTTCCCGGCGCCTTCTCTTGGTGATTGAAGTTTGACCCAAATCCAGATCATCACGCCAGGCAATCGATCGGTCCCGTACACGATCGTTTTACGTATTTACGGCGATCTTAAAAACTCGTTCCTCGTGAGTACATCGTCGCGTATTTCTTGCGCGTTTTTGTGTCTCGTATAATATACGGTTGATGATGCGAAAACGAAACCGTCACATCTCTTTTTGCGGTACATCAATAATTCGGGATGAAATGAAACCACGATACGAACCAAAACTAGAGCTCGGTTGAAGTCAAACCGAATCACGTACAAAATACATGCAAACAATGAGCTTCGGGCATAGGCACAAATAGTGTTTGATATTTGGGGGGGGGGCTGGAGCTCAGAATTATCTTTTTGATGTATTCTAATGTACTACAGACGCGCACAATATTATTGTATAGATTAGCTTTTGGAGGGGCTATATTTAAAGTCTTGGGGGGACTGATCTCCTCAGACCCCCTTTATTTGCGCCCATGGCTTCAGGTAACACGAGTGATCGCGAATAATTAAAACCGAAGCTTCAAAACCCACCGTTTGGGGGTGCGAATTCGATTGTAAAACGTGAAAAACTTAACTTTTCGAGTCGTGGCCGCAGCATCCGGTACTCATAAGGGTGCGATATGTATTACGAGTAACATTAAGTGCACCAGTCGTCTCATCGTGTCGGTGCAGTGTGTGTGTGTGTGTGTGTGTGTGTGTGTGTGTGTGTGTGTGTGTGTGCAAATCGGTCGGTCGTCGTCATCGTCGTCGTTGGAGGGTAGTGGTGACGGGGAGGCGGCGACGACGGCGGCGGCCTCTCCGGTGCACTACCGCGGCGCGCTCGACCGTCTCAGCGGTGGGCTCGCCCGTCTCGCCGCCGACCCCTCCGACGCGACTGCTAGCACTCGCTGTAGCGGTCTCTGCGACTCCAATAAACAATTTACATGTTATGTGTCGAGCGCGTGCGCGTTGGCCCCATTAAGTCACGTGAACAAAGTTCCGCACGGCGATCGGTCTGTATGCACATACACACACACACACACATGCACACGAGCGTATCGGTGTATACATACTCTTGTCCCACAACAACGATATATCGTAATAACGTATTATTATTGTACTTAACGTTCGCGTGTGTGCGTGTGTGAGTCGGCGAGTGTGTAAAATATTAAGACAGACGTAAGGAATAATATAACGTATTTTACACACACACACACACACACACACACACAAACACACACATACACACGAGATAGTATACAGTGGTGGCGTATGATATACGCTCGGTGTGTGAGTGAGTTGTTGTTACCGTTGTCGTCACGGTTGTTTATCGTCCGGTGTTGTGGGGAACGATTAAGAGAGAGAGAGAGAGAGAGAGAGAGAGAGAGAGAGAGAGAGAGAGAGAGAGAGAGAGAGAGAGAGAGAGAGAGAGAGAGAGAGAGAGAGAGAGAGAGAGAGAGAGAGAGAGAGAGAGAGAGAGAGAGAGAGAGAGAGAGAGAAAGAGAGAGAGAGAGAGAGAGAGAGAGAGAGAGAGAGAAACAGAGATTTATATTGCGTCGCGCCACCCGATTGACCGGTGGTGGCGAAGGTACGGCCGGCCGCTCGACCGTTATAATATCACGCTGATTGCCGAGACTGGATCGAGCCTCGGGACTGGTGCGCGTACACGGCAGACGGTCGAACGGCCTTAAAGATTCGACAGTGTGTCCACTGAGTGTACCGTGTGGTCGTTTTCGGATACGACGGATCGAATAAAACGTATATTGTGATGTCGAGTATGCGCTTCAAAGGCCGTCGCTGTCCGCGAGGTCGGAAAAACAAATATCGTTTTCTTCGTAGGCCACTGGATAAAATCCCACCCGGGGCAAGATCAAAATTCAAACGCCAAATCGAAATGGTCATTTGAAATTTTAATTCCCAGTACATTGGTTCTAAAATATCATCGAGTACTAAACATACCAAATAAATTACAAACGACATTACGTCACCACATCAGGTCCTTAAACCGATAGATTCATAACATATTTATAACACTTTTTGAATACGTGTTTATTGAAAATTCGGCTATAACAAATCAATGGACGCGATATGAAATAACTAACGATGTCGACAAATTCCCAGGGGAGGGGGGCAATGGCTGCTTTTTGTCTCCCCTGCGGACGCCTTTGGATGTAATGTGAAGGCAACGGTATCGTGTCAGTCTTCGTCTTTGTGTCTCCAACACTAAAACACGTATTGATACTAAACCGTCGAGGAACTATTCACTTTTTGTAAGCACATCGACGTTTTCGTTTTTTCGATTTTCAGTCGATTTTTTTTTATCTTTTCTTCGATTAGTGTATATTATGATCACATGGTTTTGTTCGTATGTTATTTTTTGACTGTACTAATACGCGCAGAGTAAATGGACTGCAATTTTATTTTGAGATTCCGAACTTTAGCGCAGAAGTCGTCGTCGATTTTACTGCACAATGTTTTCCGTGCCCGTTGTTTATCGCGTCCGGGGGCGGTGTTTCGGAGGCCACGGCGGTAAGAAAAAGCGGTCGAAAAGTTTCACTCGGTCTTTGGTATCGATTGGAAATTCGGACACAGATGGTACATTACAGCGGTCGACGTTCATGGTGCGGCGGCGTGGTTTCCGCGGAAAGTTGCGAAAAACTACGAAACAATAGTGAAATCGATGGGCGAAAGCGCGTTTTGACTAAGTCGACGGGGAGGGAGAGGGGAGCTGAAGTGCGACTCGAGTCGGTTAATAACAGACTCACGGGGGAAAAAAAAACAAAAACAGAAAAATAACATACGGCGTTCCAGAGACCGTGTCTAACCTAACGGCTAACCGAAACTTTACGGCAGCACGACGACGGACGCGTCGTTAAAACGCGTTATTTATTTTTATTTTATATATTCTCGATTCGTATACCACCGCACACATACGATCGGTCGGTCGGTCGTACGTATATAATTCGCCAACACTCCCGGTCCCCTTCCCACGGGTTCTGAACCCCGACGATGGTCGCGCCCCACCCGGAACGCGGCGGCCACCGGGCCAACCCGGTGCAGTACGCTCGGAGATCGCGCGTGTCCATAACTCAACCGCGCGGTGACACGACGGACGTTGGATAAAAAAATTTCGTCATCACGATCACGAGAGGTACGCGACGAGACGATATCATAATTTATTTATTTATTTATTTATATTTATACACGCCATACAGCTTTTACAATTTTAATAATGATACAATATTGTATAGTGATAGGTACAAATTATGTAGTGTATACAATTAAATGGATAATGATTAACAGTTTTAGAGAAATTGACAAAAATGAAGAGAATAACAATTTATCTATAAAAAAGAGAAGGAGGGATCCGAGTTTGCTTTTTGCATGCAGCGAAGAAGAGGTTGGTTTACTGAATAATTTGTTCGAGACGTTGGGATATGGAAAGGAACAGAATGACGCATGAGACGAGATGGGGCTTTAAAGTTAAGTTGAGATAACAAAAAGGGTGAGTCAATTTTCCCCTTGAGTAAATTTTGTAGGAATGATAAATTAGCAGCATGCCTACGGTCGGCTAAAGAACTTAGGTTCAAGTGTGATAATACAGGAGCGTAATTGTGGGGGGGGGGGCAATCAATGTTTTGTACGTAACTGACAAACTTCAAGAATTCTCTTTGAACTCTTTCAAGTTGAAGAGAGGATGAAGCAGTATTAGGGTCCCAGAGAACTGATAATATTATAATACTATACGAGTTAATACTCGTGTACGCGGTACCGAAACGCAAGCGAAAAAAAAAATTTCGTTCGCGCGACTTTTACCATCACGTTTTTACTTTGGCGTTTCGAAAACACCATGATTTATTTCGTCGGCGGACGTGTTGTTATACGTACAGTTTGACCGCGCTGCACGCACACACACACACACACACACACACACACTCACACACACACACACACACACACACACACACACACACTCACACACACACACACACAAATACACACACACACACACATCGTTTGGTTACGTACGTGGTTTCACGAGTATATAAAACATAAATATAACGTACATATATTAGGTATATATATGAAATTTTAACGTCGATACGCATAACTCGTACGTAACTTATGGCGTTTTAAATATCATTATTAGCCGGTAAATCATTACGATATTATTTATTTATTCAGTTTTTTTTTTGCCGTTTTAATTATACGCCGGTCGTTAATATTACGCGTTCATTAGCGCCGTGCCGTGGTCGGTAAGCGAGCGATTTTCCCCCGTGTAGTTGCATAACGTTGCGTATTACAATAACGTACTCATGTCTCATGTACACACACACACACACACACACACACACGTATTACACACACAACAATAACAATAATAACACATGAATCGTAATAAAATAGACTTTATGAAAAATTATGCAATAAGATTTCGTTTTCGTCCGCGTGCATACATCGTCGCCGCGGCCAATACAAAAACGGGAAACACTCGACAGTGGTTGTTACGCTTACGGTCGATCGATTTTTTTGCTTGGAATTTAAAATTTTTAGTTTTAAACGACAAACGGTTTTCGCTCGGAAGACGTTCAAAACGATTCATAATACATATTTGTTGGGTGGTCATATATATCGTATATATTATAGACTCGAATGTTCGATTTTTTTATTTATATCGGTGTACGTACCTGTAGGAAATAGTATTTGATGAAACGACTGGAAAAAAAAAAAAAAAAATACTCCAACTAAAATAAAAATTAAGAAGGTAAATGCGTGTATACTTTCTAAGGTCACGCCCAAACCAGGAAGTGCTTTACACAATACAAATGAAAGAGTTGGGCGTCCAAAAATATGTACGCCGTTCGAAATATCATTTTAGCGAGGGCGAACTGTCAGGAACGTCATATTCGACGAAGAGTATTTTTTACACTACTTTTCTCCACCGCGCTCCGCCACGTCCGTCTTTCACTTTTTACTTATTTTTCCGACGGTTTTCGAAACGAAACACCTGGGCGTATTTAAGTGCTAAGTGAAGGAGCCTACGTGTTTTCTCAGTTTTAAAAACGAGCCGTCATTTAAGATTTTGACGAACGTTTTGAGGGAAAAAATTAAAGGCTGTTAAAAATAGCTCACAAAAACCAACACCGGTAACCTTACTTAACGATATTAATGAATGTATTTTTTTCAGGGGGTAAAACGCTATATTTAGGACGATTTGTCGCGAAGAAACGTTTAGCGATTTTACAATCTGTGATAAGTGTGATTTAATACAAACTCGCACGCAAATTGTTTTCTCGTAAGTTTATACTTTTTTTTTTTTTTATTTCGTATGGCTGGTATAAAAATCAACACAATGAAGTCCGGATTATAAAGCAAATATATACATCAAGAAGTATAAAATGAAATAAAATAAAAATAAAATGCATATAAATAAGAACAGGAATATGAAAATATAAACAACCAAATAACCAATGGGTAGGTCATGGTTTACAAATAAAAATCCATAGTCATAGGGCAATATCTAGTTCTCGAATCCATTCTAATGCTTCATTATTTGCCGTATGAATTCCCTCAACACCCTGATTGAACTTCCTTTTCGGGCTGTCTACTACTTATTGGTGTATTGTTCGATTATCGTAGCCACGTAGCCAAGTTTCTACTAAAATAGTGTTAAACGAAAGCACTAAATTTGAAGCGCAATGAAACATTTTTCTTTGCAGTTTCCGTATTCGCTAATATTTTAAACTTTCGATAAGTGTATTATTGTTCCGATTCTACAACGATACCTAGTCGACAGAACATCGACCGTTTTTTCATTTTCTCTTTTAATATAATTATAATTACGATAATAATAATAATAATAATAATAATAATATGTTGCCGTTTTCGGTACTTAAATTGATACGCGTATGTACGTGTCTAATATGCGAACGAATAAACTCGGTTAACAAAACAAAAAAACAAAAAGACCAAACGGCATGACTAAATGATTTCCGTTCAAATATCGAATACGAACGGGTGGCGATACTTTTATCGACGACGTTAGAGTGCCGACACCGCGGGCGAGTTCCACGCGGACAGGAGGAACGAGTTCACGGACGGAAACCACCCTCGGGTCATTCCTGTTTTCTTTTATACCGTCTGCGGCCCGGAGAAGGATCACTAACCAATTTACCACCGGCAAGTACGGTCACACGATCGTGTACAGATAATACGACGACGAATCACGTACAGGCCTCAAACCGAATAGACCAAATATTAATCAACGGACCTACTTGTTCCAAAACATAAGGGTAATGAATGGTCAAATGGCGGAATTTCGATCTTAAGTTAATTTTGGTAAGTTTTAAATATAAATCATGATGTTCTGATATTAAAGTTTGAAGTGAGTGTGGGCATTCGAGCACAATTGACCGAGATGTAGTGGAATTAAGTATTTTTTTTTTAGTAAAATATATTATTTCCAAAACTCTGATTCGATAGGTACCAAATCACCCATCATATAAGGCCAAAGCATCGTATAAAATACCAAATTTCTGATGCTATCATTTTACATATTGTTGGATCGTTACGTTTTAAAGATATTTCAGTAATTCGTGGTGGTCGATTTTTAATTTCACTTGGCCCATAATCAAAAAATTATTTATCACAAAGAATTATCGGGAAACCCGTAATTTTATTTTTGTTTCAACTGATTTTATTATAATTTAGACATATTTGATTTTATTATAATACATAGATGTAATAGCTAACAATATTTTACTATAAATTATAGTTGTATTACCGTAACAGAATAGTTAAAATTTGTATATAACTGTGACGTTAGGTTAATTTTACTATTATTATTATTTAACTAATTGCGCATAGTAAACACAACTATACGTTGTTGTGACAACAACTAAAAAGCTAGTTGTGGTACCTAAAAAATAGCTGATCTAACTAAAAAATATTCAACTGTTTACTATTAAAAAATTATTTTTTTCCGTGCATCATCGAGTGCGGGTAACGTTAAAACACTATAACACAACACACGAAATACTTACGTACGATACAATGAACGCATAACATACCGTGTAGGTACGCGTGCCAAGAGTGGCAATAAAACCTTAGTGTTTTTTCATTATTTCAGACACGTCTATTATTATTGTGCCGTTGTATTTTTTCTTTTCCAGAATCGAATCTATCGAACAGACGTAATATTTAGGTAGGTATACGTATACCTCGGTTTAACCCTTCGTTAGTCACCTTAATAATTAGAACACACTAAGTCACCCGGGGTAATATAATACCCCATACATTAAATTAATTTTTTTTAATTAATTATTTCATAGAATTTATTTTTATTTTTTGCTAATATGTTTTGAATATAGGTATAATTGATATTTTAATAGTTGAAAGCTATTTTTTTTAAATATTTCACTGTGAATATACATTTTATTGTAAATTACTTAAAATATTAATTATTGCTAATAATTTTTTTTAGTTAATTGTTTAATTTGTAAAGTTATATTAATAAAGTGACTTAGTCTTTAAATTTGTATTTTGGGTAACTTGTACAACACATTTTAACTATGATTTATCAATTTATGTTGAATAGGAACACTAATACCATAAATGAAAAAGGGTGAAAAAAAAATGAAAAAATAACAACATTATTCAATTTTCAGCATATAATAAGAATTGAAGAAATATTTTTATACTCAATTAGTAACAATTTTTTAAAAGCATAACAAGATTTAAAAATTTATAATATGTAAATATAAGTCTTTCTTCAAATATATAGTTAAAATAATAATTAATAATAAAAAATAAACCATAAAAACTTCTTTTTCTCAGATTAGTTAATAAATAAAATAAAAATTGCAACTTGAACAACTTAATTCAGTCTTGAATTATTAAAAATTAATATATTAATCGCTGTCTATATCATTCAGCATATTATTAAGTACATTAATTAGATTTTGTTCAAACGCTGTAAACTGTAAAAATTGAAATTTTTTAATTAATTATTTTTTATACGATCTATAACAAAATTAGTCACCTGGGGTAAAATGTTTCCAGACTCCACTTTGAACGACTGTTTATTATTTAATACTGCACTGATAATGATAAAAATCACACTATTATAATTATACTATTATCATTAATGATATCACGGCCGTGGAACTGAATATGGCTTTACATCCAAACAAAAAAAACGTTTTTAATATGCTTGGGGTATTAAAATACCCCGTGGTGACTAACAAAGGGTTAAAAAAAAAAAGAAACGTTAAATGTTGAATGTTATACATACGACAATAACGTGATCTCGGAGGATTTTTATTATTTTACTATAATAATGTATAATACTTTCAATCATTTCGATCGTGCATGTTTATATAATTTGTTAATCTGTATTAGGTATAACGTAGGCGTAGTAGAATATGATAATATTGAGTACCGATATTCATGTACTACAATACGGACTCCGACTCGAACGAATCGATATATGAAAAAGTTAATGAGTTTCAATACCTTGGCGTATGTATAAATACAAAGAATGACTGGTCACAAGAGATTGGATTAAGCATGAAAGGCGTCATTTGCATTATCCAAATTTTTCAAAAATAAAATGCTATCAAAGAAAACAAAAGTTAGACTCTACAGTCTACACAGTAATAGTGAGAAGTATACATATGGACATACAAAAAATATCAAAAAACCAACCAAATCGCGTAAATAGACGAGAAAGAGAGAGAGAGAGAGAGAGAGAGAGAGAGAGAGAGAGAGAGAGAGAGAGAGAGAGAGAGAGAGAGAGAGAGAGAGAGAGAGAGAGAGAGAGAGAGAGAGAGAGAGAGAGAGAGAGAGAGAGAGAGAGAGAGAGAGAGAGAGAGCGTATTTTCCCGGATCGAAGTGCCTTTGACCACGTGCACAAATCTTATCAAAGCGGCCACGGTCTGTCGGCGCGCAGGACAAGCACGTCGCGAGCGCGGCGTCGTTTTTTCAAGGCCGTCACGACGGAAACGTGTGCGCGGCACACGGCAATCGAACGCGTCAGCGGATTAAGTCCGATAACGATAAACCGTCGCGCGCTCGCGTAATATCGAGACAGGCCTACGCCACGACGGCTCAGTCCGAGATCAGCCATGGATCATCGATACGTTTTGCTCGTTTCGCTGTGCTTCGCCGCGTCGTCGGCGCACCGCCTCGCGGCCGTCGGCCCGTGGTCGAAAGCCTTCGGTTCGCCGCAGTCTTCTCCGTTTCGCGCGTCGAACGCCGCCGCCGCCGCGGAAAACGACGGTCACCCGAACGGCACCTCGCCCGCGGCGGCGGCGGGTCCGGGCCCGATGACCGAGTTCCGGTTGCCGGACGACGTGACGCCCGTGTCGTACGCGCTCCGCGTGGCCACGTGCTTCGACGAGTTCCACTATTCCGGCACCGTGGAGATCGAGGTCCGCGCCAACCGGCCCACGTGCGCGGTCACCATGAACGTCAAAGACGTGCGCGTGACCGCGGTCCGGGTGGTCGACCGAAAGTCCGGCGAACCGCTGACCGTGGCCGGTTACCGGTCGGACGACGCGAACGAGCGGCTGGTCGTGCGGCTGAACCGCACGGACCGGTGTCTGACGCGGACGCGGCACTACGTGGTGACGGTCGACTTCGGGGCGCTGCTCCGGGACGACATGATCGGCTACTACAGGAGTTCGTACCGGGAGAACGGAGTCACCAAGTATGAATGATAATACGCGCGTAACCTGCAGCCCCCTCGTTGCACCGAAGTTACGAGTCTCGACTATAGGGCTTGCGATTTCCTACGGGTATCGAAAGTGCACGTGTACACGGATTCCGCCAAACGTGTGTTTGAAATTAAAAACCCGTGTATTTACCCGTGTTTTTTTTTTTTTTTTTTTTGACGTCTACACGGACTCTCGTAACCGGACTCGTCTTGAGTTTCTTTTTTTTAGGATCTTCACAAGTACGAAACATTAATTAGTTGGTACGGATATTAAAAAAAAAAAAAAAGACGCCCATATCGCTTTATTATTACTTATTATACGTTATTCGTAGTGATGGGCACTACCGAACTATTCGATAGTAGTTCACTATTCGAACTATTCGATAGTCATTCCAAAACTATTCGAATAGTCACGATATATTCGATAGTTTATCAACCTATTCGATAGTTATTATTTAAAAACTATTATTCGGTTATGTAAAAAACATTCGAATAGATATTCGATAGTGTAAACTATTCGGTAGTGCCCATCACTAAATTATAAATCTATGCTCTAGTAATAATTTACGAATTGAAATATTCGAATAGTCTTCCGAACTATTCGATAGTTTATCAACCTATTCGATAGTTTTTATTTAAAAACTATTATTCGGTTATGTAAAAAACATATACTATTCGAATACTATTCGATAGTGTAAACTATTCGGTAGTGCCCACCACTAGTTATTCGTATTACTTACTTTGTTATTCGTTTGGTAATTAAAAGTAGGTTGTAGGTGCCTACCTTCCTTTCTATAAATATAATATGAGTACCTATTCTGCTGTAGATTTATTGTAATAGGTACAAAGCATAAACTTTGATTAACTACTTGTATTACATACACCCCCTCCCCTTTTTGGACCAGGAGCAACTGCTCCTGGTAATCTTATAACAAGCCGCCCCGCGTGATTCACGGATAAAATATATAATAACCCGGCTTTTTCTTAATTTTGCGTGTATTTATAAAATACAAAATTTAATTTATATTATATGTTACTTAACGTTTTCACAATCTCTTATTTGTATTGTTAAATTTGTCTTACGACAAAATTGTTAATTTAACATGTCAAAATCAAAAAGTTGGGTACGTCAGTAATTTATTATCATTGTAATTATTATTGTTTATATTCTACTTTTTGATTATATAATAATTATAATAAAATTAATTTCTTCCTCTATTATTTACTACTTACCAAGTTTGTATGAATACACTATACCTTTGAAAGTATCCGTGTTGTTAAATACACGTGCATTTCAAAATACCCAAAAATCCGTGAAATAGTGAGCCCTAGTCTCGACTAGAGACGCCCGTTACGGAACGACTTTTTCGAGACGACGTCCACGACCGTTTGTACGGCGGACGAACGTCGGATCTAGTAATTTATTATTATCTCCAATCAAACTGTCCGAACGCACGTTTTCTCTGTGCCACGGTCCGTGTTCTGTAGCATATGACGTTATTATTGGTTTTAGAACAAAAAAAAAAAAAAAAAAAAACGAAGAATAAATAAACGGTAAGCGGAATAAAATACGACTCGGCGTTAAACGCGCAGGAAAACGCTATCCCGAACAAACGAAGAGCCGGTGTGACGATTGTGGTGTAAGCACGAAGGGGAGAACACCGTGCGGAATAATCGATGAAATTTTCAAGTCTCGAGAAGTATTGGTTTCGCATGACGGAATTTATTTTATTTTATTTTTTCGTAGAAATCACGCTTTTGACGTCCCATCACGTTTAAAGCGAGGTTAATGAAACGTCTACTCGGTTGTTTTAAAACGAAAATGTAAACGGGTCGAGATCGGGTTCGTATAGGTTGAATATTATTTTTCGTTCCTGAGAACTCGTGACACCTGTAGTACACGTCTGCTACGGAACAACTTGTTCGACATGACGTTCACGACCGTTTATGCGGTGGACAAAATATGTCCGATTTAGTTATTTATAATTATCTCCTCTCTATCGCTAATCAAATCGTCCGAAAGCACGATTATTTTCGTATTCTTTGTGCGACGTTTGTTTTCTGGAGCATATGTTATAATGAGTTTTAGAAAAAAAAATAAAAAATAAAAACGATAGGCGAAATAAAAATATACTTATAAAAAACCCTTCATCGAATCGATCTTTTTAAAACTTGGAACGTAAATGAAAAAATATGTGGTAAAACTTTTTGTTAAGAAAATATATTTCGTTTTTTAGTGATTCTCATTTTATTGATTTTATATGTCATCAAGTCGGAGTAATAAATTATCGAAACCGAGTGAAAAAAACCAAGTTGAAGTATCATTTTTTATAAATAAATACTATCATATAATTAAATAGAAATTTATTTTATGACATATTTTACCGTTTAAATGATTTTTTCGGTAATTATTCTTACACTTAGAAAAACCAAATATATGTTATGTTTTGAACTTTAAAAGGTCTTTAAGGAACATTTTTTACCTAAAAATTTGGTTATAAATACAGAATATGTCATGAGTATTATATCATATCAATATTTACCGAAATAATGAAGGTAATTTAATTTTGTTTTTATATAAAATTCTTGCAGGGCAGAGAAATCCAAATAATTCATCATTTCATATTAATTCAGATGTTTCATTAAACATTAAAAAATTATAATAATAATAACTTTTTACTTTAACATTTTCGGAAAATAAAAAAAAGCCATTTTAATAAGTCTATTTTTTCTGGAAATTTCGACGTTCAACTTTGTATTTTCATCAATTAATTATTTTTTAAATTGTGTTTTAGCTGTTAGAAAAATTTTGTATAACTTAATACCGTGAATATTGTACCATATCACTTTTTATTAGGTATCTTAATACAGTCTCGAGAGATAACTTAAAAATCGAATCGTCAAGGTACTTCTTGTGCATGTATATATAAAATATTCAGTTTAGTACTTAGATTAACCAACACTTGTTCGCAATACTCAAAGTTTTATATGAAATTACGTGTTACAGAACACCCGTAGATCGTAATGCGCACGTGCATACATACTACGCGTTTACAGTACATCACTTTCAAGAGATTCGTGATTAAGGAACGTTTAAACTTTATGCTGTGCATGCTCATATCGAATGCAAGCCAAATAATCGTATTTCTAAAAATGAGTTATTTTCGATGTTTTATGAAACGCAAATAATAATAATAATAAAAACGATTAACAAACAAATCGAGTCGATTGCATCGCAATTCAAATGGCGGTTCTCTTGGCCAAGCGATTGATTTATATTAATGAAACGTAATATATTGTTCTAGATGGTTGGCCGTGACGCAATTCGAACCGACGTATGCTAGAAATGCATTCCCTTGCTTTGACGAACCCGCACTCAAAGCGCCTTTTAAAATTTCAATCAGACGACGGTCGAATCAAATATCTTTGTCCAACATGCCACTGTTGAATTCTACAAAAATGTAAGTGCAACGTTCCGTTTTTACGGCTTCCTCGGGTGTTTCATAACACATCGATAATATGACGAATTGATAAATGATTGTTCTCAATAATACGAGTGTTAATTTTACGGTGCGTATCAAGTGGTTATTTTCGAACGCTAATTTTGTAATTAATCCGTGAAGATACTTATAATAAGACTTATAATATTGAAGAGTCGCTACGATTAGGATGTAAAATTTATTATTATTATTATTATTAATTTTTTTTACTATTCTTTATCAGCCGTTACACAACAGTAAATCGTTGAAATTTCAACGGGCCACGCATTGAACACGGAGAGAATATTAAAATTTACACACTCATGGCGCGAGATTAAACACTGATGTACAACGGTACAAAACCTCACGGAACACTCTAAATATGATAATGCACTATTAAAACCGCGGATATATTCGATTGCTTTGTTGACCTTCACGTGTGATTTATATATAATAATTTATTCCTATCAACGTAAATATTCCAAATGATGATTTACTCTAAGTAAAGAATATATATCACGGATTCGTCGATGTTGCGTACTGATATCAAATATCAAATACTCGGGTGGCCCGACCACATAATTTTTTTTTTTTCTGAATACTTTGTACTTTTTATTGGATATTTCCATTTTTGAATATTATTTTATAATCGTGGAAAACATCCATCTAGTGGGTGGAAATATTATTCGCACTGTTGCTCGTAATATCGACAATCATTATTGTCATACCATGCGATTTTAAAAATGTTTGAATCCCCTGAGTTTACCGTTTTTATACGCCCATGGACACACGAAAGCCGTTCGCGTTAAATCATATTATAATATAATACCATGTTTTAAAAAAAAAAAGAAGGTTTTGTTTATTTGTTTTGTTTTTTGTTTGTTTTTTTTATTTGTTTTTGACTCGCAGTCCGAACACACACATGTATTGGGACCACTTTGAAGAAACTCCGCCGATATCAACGTATTTGGTCGCGTTCTTCGTGGGTGAATTTTACGCCATAAAAACGCCAGCAGTGGGAATATACACGCACCAGAGCTACGTAAAACAGGCCGAGTACATCTCGAACGAATCGCCGAAACTAATTAAAGCGATGGAAAACTTCACCGGAGTGCCGTACGCGTTGCCCAAAATCGATTTGCTGGCGGTCCCAGACTTTTCTTTTGGTGCCATGGAGAACTGGGGATTGAATACATACAGGTATTGCCTCTGAGAATGAAACTAGAATTCAGACAAGGGTCTAATAAAATAAAAATAAAAACGACGATTGATCGACTCACTAAGTTTACTGATATACAATTTGATGGCGACATCGATGATACTGTACATTTCTCGAATGTGTCGTTTGCGACTTAATATAGCCTTAATCCGGATCATAAAAATTAACAAAACAAATTCAATGCGCTATTTCTTATTTTCTGGAAAATTTTGATCGAATCACGTCTATAATCTAACTAATCCGACGTAACCGAATACGTTTGTCATGTGTTTGGCTTGTAATCTCATAAACAGACATAGTATACTACTTCGGATTTGTTTGGAGTACATTATACAGCGAATTAATGCTACTACGATTTGTTTAATAATTGAAAAATTAATTTCGTTTATAAACAGGGAAAGGTTGTTATTAGTGGCTGACGATTCCAAAACAAAATTTAAAGAGTTCTTGACAACAATCGTACAACACGAACTCTCTCATCAGTGGTTCGGAGACTTGGTGACGTGCGCGTGGTGGGACTACTTGTGGTTGAACGAGGGATTTGCCACGTTTTTTGAATATTTCGCCACTCACACGGTAAGAGTAACTTGGCATTATCGACTGCTATACGGCTGCTAGTTTGTCATTTTATAAAATCGTTTAAACACTGACACTTACAACATTTATCGGCACTCGCAAAGGTGAAACCCGACTGGAGGCTAGAAGATGTTTTTGTTTACCAAGAGCACCAAAATGCGCTGGAGGCAGACCAATATCGAAAGCATGCCATTTCGGGATCCATCAGAACGACGAAAGAGATCAGGGACTTTTTCGACGACATATCCTACAGCAAGGCCGGCGCGGTGCTGCGCATGTTCAAGTATGCGGTGACGGAGGAAAATTTCAAACGAGCTTTACATTTGTACTTGGAAACCAATCAGTAAGTATTGCATACGTCAAATGTACCGGCCTGGTGCTACAGGAAAATTGTACACATTGATTTCATACGCCTCTTGGGAATCAAATTTTCAGATTTTGATACCCTCAGTAATTTAATACCGCATTTAATACCGAAGGTACGAGAATTCTAGGGTGGTTATACTCTGATATAGAATATCGGAGGTTCGACATGATTGTATGATGGTACCCGGGGGTGAAAATCATAAAATATAATTCTCGGTATGATTTTCTAGTCACACCGGGGATGAGCCATTAGCCAATGTCGCCCGCCTAATGTATGACAACCATTCATGTTTAACACTTGCTCCAGGTACAAAGCGGTCACTCCCGAGGAACTTTGGAATGCTTTCGAGACAGTCGTCTACGAAGTGGAATTCGACTTTGGCCAAGAGATTTCCGTCACCGAATTCATGAAATCGTGGACCGAACAGCCCGGATACCCGTTGGTGCAGGTCACGAGAGATAACAACTCGTTGGTTGTAACACAGGTAATTGGCGACGGGAAACCCCGAGCGAAGAGTTTTTTCGAAATCGTTTTGTCGTTACGAGAGAAAATATTATTTTCAGGAACGGTTCTTGATCGACTCTTTGAACGAAACCTACCCGGAGAAATGGATCGTCGGTCTGACTTACACTACACAAAGCGAGAAGGATTTCCAAAAAGTTTTACCCAAGACTTGGTTGACGGAAAACACGACCGTTATACCTTACGAAAACGAGACCGGATGGTATATTTTCAACTTGCAGTCGACAGGTATTATGCGTATATTTTCTTTTTGTCGTCGTTCAATTTTGATAAACTTTAAAATGCTAAATGGATACACGCAATGACACGCAATGTTGCAGGATTTTTCAGAGTTAACTACGATGAAGAAAACTGGAACGCCTTAATCGATCAATTACACGCAGATAATACCGCCATACACGTTCTGAACAGGGCGCAGTTGATCGATGACGCGTTTAATTTGGCTTTGGCCGGCCGTCTGGATTACAATATCACCATGAGATTATCGAAGTATTTGAAAGACGAAAACGACATGGCACCGTGGTATTCGGCCAAAAACGGATTCACGTACGTGTTGGAGAGAACGAGACGTTGTTCACACGGTTACAAGCAACTAAAAGTAATTCATGCTAAACTAAATAAAGTGATTCATTCGCAATAGTCTTTTTCCTGAGGATCACAATTTCACGTGGCAGTGAGTCTTAATTTTAAACTGAGGCTGTTCCCGAAATAAGTCATTAATTATTGTCTTATTTCTCGAATATCGCATAGTGTCGGCAATATTACGGTTTCTCAAGAGTTTATAAAAATATTTTCCATATTTGGAGGAAATGTCTGGTGTCTAGAATGATTATTATTTTATTTATGGCAAAATATCAAATTTGGATTTTTATGGAAATCTTGTCTACAGGATATTTATATATTTTTTTAAAGTTTTTGAGAAATTTGACATCTGTTTGGAATAACTATTGAAAATTGATTGAAATAATCGTATCAAAGAACTAGCTTAAGACAATTTTAGAATATAATTGGCTAAAAAAAAAAAAAAAGTACATTAAAAATTAGAAAAATGCGTGATTGTAAACATAATTAGTATTCTTCATTTCTTTCTGAATCTAAAACGGTCAGTAACAATGTTTGTTTTCCAATTCTTTTAGGCGTATGTCGGCTACTTGGCCGGCTTGATTTACTCCAAGACAGAAGATTTGGTGGTGAACAAAAATAGTTCGGACCATTCTGTCCTGACAGGTTGGAATTCGTTTTCGAATTGGGCATGCCAATTGGACAACGAGTATTGTACGAAATCGGCGCTGTCCTACTTTAAACTATGGCGTCAAGGGAAAAAGTAACATACCGAATCGTTTACTTCAAGTGTAATATGCGGATAGCAACGTTACGTATGGTTTTTTTTTCTCAGGATACCAGCCGATATCAAAGACGCAGCGTTTTGTGTCGGGGTAAAGGAAGGCGGTGCGGACGAATGGAACAGCGTGCTGAACGTATACCAAAACTCTGAATCGGCATCCGATCGACAGTCTGCTCAGTTGGCGTTAGGTTGTTCTCGGGATCCCGTGCAACTATCCGAGTAATGAATTACGTCGATAATTTTTTATTATTGGCCGGTCATCGTTTCCGCCAAAATACTCGATTTTCGTTTCCGCCAATTATCGTTTCCGCCAAAACGAAAAAGGTTCGATTTTCGTTTCCGCCAAATCTATTTCTACCGATATTATTGAGCTGGAGTTTGAGAACTCCTAGTCTGTCTGTATAATGTTATCGACCATCGTTGTCGATAACGTTGACACGTGTAGATAAATCAATTGTGTCCGTGTTATCGGGTTCGAAATTCTGTGATCGGATCTATGAGTACTGTGGCAACAACGACGAGTATTAGACGCATATTATAACATATTATATCCACGTGATCGTGAATTATACGAGTATACGTTTATTGATTATTGAATATATTTTTATCGCTGTTTCATCAAGACTTGTACCGCAACGGCTTATGTGGATGACGCCAATGTTTTAATTAGTATAACAGGTATGTTAAAAATATAGGTATTTAGATTGATTTTGCTTTTTCTTCAATATTTTAAAACTAATTAGGTACGTATTAATTACTCGTACTGCAGATCACATATGCAATGGGCCATGTTCTAATATCGATAGGCAAAAAGTGGCGACTGCTTGTAAGCGAACAGCAGTAAATGATATTAGTGAAAGACCTTAAAAAATAATTTTGAATGAAATCCAATCGATTAGCAGTGTTTCAACCTTTACGGTCAATGATGTTTCGGCTATTCGTCAATCTATATATCGAGCACGAAAGCATTCATTTCCAATTAATCCTTCGTCATTAAATGAGTTACATTCTGCAATAGATAAAACTGACACATCAAATGGCGAAGAATTTTTGTTAATGAACGATCAAGAAACAAATATAATTATATTTTCTTGTGAAACAAATTTGATTTTTCTATGCGAATCACATACAATTTTTGTCGACGGGACGTTTGAATATTGTCCAAAATATTTTACTCAGTTATTTACCATTCACGGCTTCAAGAACAATTTTTACGTACCTCTTGTTTTTTGTTTATTGAAAAATAAAAACTCTGAAACTTACACAGAAGCTTTTAAATATATTCAAAATAAATGTTATGAAAAAAAATTGACTTTTAACCCAAAAAATGTAACAGTCGATTTCGAAATAAGTATTCATAATGCTATATTATCTATTTGGCCTTCAACTAATCTTATTGGCTGCCGTTTTCATTTAACACAAGCGTGGTATCGCAAAATTCAAGAATTAGGACTTAGTACAGAATACAAAGAAAACGGGTGGCTAAGGACTACATTTGGGTTAACGTTTTTAGATCCTCAAGAAGTTTCAGAATCATTTGTAGAAGATTTTATGTCTACAATACCAGAAGAATCAGCATATTATAAATTTGCTGATTATTTAACTAACAACTATATCTCTGAAAATAGTGTGTTTCCCCCAACAATATGGTGTAATTGTACAGCGAGTATATCTAGAACAACAAATAATTGTGAATCTTTTCACGCACATTTCAATGAACAATTTTATAAATCACATCCAAATATTAATACGTTTTTAAAAATTTTAATTTCGAATGTTCAAAACAACGTATACATCCAAATCAACAGTTGCAATTTAGGTATGCAAAAACCTGTCAAACATATTATACAAAAACGCTTGATGAATACAAAAATAAAATAATCTCAAGAACAACATTTTTAAAAAGGGTATGCAACAACTATTCAAAATAATAATTAATAATCAAAATAATATAATATTTTATAGTTGAAATAATTGATTTACTATTACTATATATTGACATAATATGTTTCCACATAATGTAACACAAATTTAATTATTATAATGGACTTAATTTAATTCAAAACCAATTTTTGGGGGGTCAATAAGAACCGCCTCCTCGTGGTGGCCCCTGGGTAACTCTAAATGGTTCTCAAACTAAAATTTAGGTAGGTAGAAATAGAAAGATTTGGCGGAAACGAAAATCGAACCTTTTTCATTTTGGCGGAAACGATAATTGGCGAAACGAAAATCGAGTATTTTGGCGGAAACGATTGACGCCCGTATTATTTAATTATTTAGTATAATAATAATTAAGAACGCGACATTTAAACTCATCAGTCGTGCGAGAATAAAAATTATAGTTTTGAATTTGAGGGGCCGAAAAATGCAAGTTCACCAGTTAGCCACGGTCCTGATTCATTTTCTTCGTTTTAGTTTACGCCCATTTAAATTTTGTTCTTTGTAAACTCAGATATTTAGATTTCTTGTTCAACGGGAACCAGGGTCCGATTCGTCCTCAAGATTTCAAATTTATTTACAACACGTTGGCACAGACGCCTCAAGGAATTTCGGCTCTCATCGAGTTTTTAACCAACAAATTAGATCGGGTCGTGGACGAAGTAATCAACGGCGAACAAGTGGCCAAGTCCATATATTCATTGTTGACTTCAAAGGTGGCCTTGGACCGCGAAATAACTAAGGTACACGAAGCGTCTTGCACGGTGCGAGACGTTGGATTTATATAAACAATATTGTTTTAACTCGTTGAATAATTATTCACACGTCATACGTTGTTTTTAAAAGATCGACGATTTGAGGAAAAACTCGACGGTACCGGTTTACCTGCAAAAATCGTTTAACTCGTCGTACGACATAGTAAACATCAATTTGGCGTGGTTCAAAAAGAACCATCCGAAATTGGACGAATGGACGAAAACCACTGTGCGCGAGCTCGGATTAGACGTCGAACACACTACCAGTACTGTTAAACCTACCGGGGAAACGTCTACGCTCGCGCCCCAGTCGTCGAGCGCTTCGACAAACGCCCAAAGCACCGTGTTTATTGTTCAGGTGACTTTGTGGACACTGCTCGTGTGTAATGTGTTGTATTTCGTCTGAACACACAAGACATGTCGTCATATCGCATCGTTTTTATACGCGTTCATTATCGGTGTATGTTATTTTTAAAGTTATGATATTTATTTTACGTCATTTCAATCAATATTATTTACGTTATTATATTTTGTCGTTATTAAAACATTCCATCGTTATTTTTTTGTTCCACGTCATTCGTATCATGTTTAATTTAGTCATACTAATAATAATATTAATAAAAATATTATCCTTAAAATAATCCTGAAAACTGTACATTATGAAAGTTTGAAAGAAAAAAAGGGAATATAGTTACTGAGTTTTGAATTAAAAAATTTCAAACTCACAAATTAAGTTTAAAATAATACTTAATCGACAACGAAATGGTTGAATTATTATCAGGATAAAATACTGTGTTCGAAATTAATTTTGGAAACAAAAAATGTTTGTTGAGCAAGAACACACAAATAATTTTTTAAGTTTAGAGTCATTTCCCGATGCATAAACACATTTAAGTTAAGATATTATTTCTGCAGTTAGTAATCTGAACGTAAGTATACTCACGTTTTACAGCGATGCTGTGGTACAATGTCAAATTTTGAAGTATGTAATAACAATAATTAAAATGATTAATTTTAAGCAGAAAATCAATGGGTGTATCCTTCTTACTTTGAGATTCTTTGCTTGTAAAACATAACCATGTAAGAAATTATTGTAAAAACTTAAATTGAAATAAAAAAAAAAAAAAAAAAAGCCGATAAGATAATGGTGGTAGAAGTTCGTCCTTCGTCGCTTCGCTCCTCGGACAAGATAATGGTGAGGAGTGTATAGCACTTTCTATCATGGGATCACCTGGTTTACGACAGTTTAGTTGTATGGTACTTTACATTTGAATGCAATGATAAATCATTGTAAGTTAAGTACAGGATACAGTAGTTGGGTGGGATACACGAGATGCATTGCTAGATTAGGCATTATTGGATAGATTTTGGAATTATTTTATATTATAAATAAAAAAAAACGATTCTGAACGAAGATGAAGATGTCAGCCTTAAATTGTAATATATATTTTATTTTAATATCCTAGATTGGGTTAAATTTACATTTGTCTATTCATGTGACTTCTGCTCGTGAGCATTGGACAAACCAGGATGTGCATAGATATGGCGTAGGTAAATACCATATTATTTGCCTAAATGCACTATCGTGACGGTACCACCCGACCCCGCCGTCCATATATGCTGAATGCTCCGTGGCTACGTCTATTTAAATATTAATAATTAATAATAATATATAAAATCCGCATGTTTATGGAACTGATACACACATTAAAATAACTGGAAATTGGAAGTTAGTAACGTTCTATTTAACCATGTAAAGGTACGTTATACACCTTGTGTTTACAATCTACCAATATTTTGTATAGAACAGCTGTCAGCTACTGATTATATTATAATAAACTTAATCTATTTAATTATCTTTATCAGCTGTGATATTACATAATATTTTCATTTCTTATCTTTGAATACAACAATTTTTATACATTTTCAACTACAAAATAATTTGCAAATATTCGTGATTTTGACAAATTTTGTCGATTTTTGAACTTCAACTGCTTATAAAAAAAAATTGTGCCTACGTATTTGAATAATTTTTGAATCACTCTTAGATCAACTTATTCAAAACCTTCTATTAAATTTTCAAGCGATTTGGTAGTGCCAAAAAATTGTTATCGACTTTTATAAAAAAAAATCTAAGAAAAATCGAATTATTCAAATGCCTATAAATAGCTAAAAAATAAACGAAATATTTTGAAAATACAACTATGTAAAGAAAATGCCTATTTAAACATTTTGTAAAAGTTTTAAGTTTCTACGACCTATACTTTTTGAATAAGAACAAATATCAAAAATCAATGATGCCTAAATTGTTATTTTACGCGATTATGTGAAAAAATTGTAATTTCAAACACTCATAAAAATTTTTGATTTTATTCCAGTGCAAATTTTTTTACAGATAATTGAAGGAAAACGTATGTCAAACTTTGTACCGAATTTACAATTCTTAGTTTTGAATACTTAAAATTTTATGAATTTTCAACTGCAAAATAACTTCAAATTTTCGCGATTTTCTACACATTTCGTAAAAATATGAACTTTTTATGCTTATAAAAAAAAAAATTGTGCATTACGCTTTGAATTTTTTTTTATACCGATAAGTTCGACATATTAGGTACCTTGTATTAAATTTTCAAGAATTTTTGTCCAGTCAAATTTTTTTTATCCACATTTTAGAAAAAAAAACAAAGAAAAGTTGAAAATTTCAATTGTCTATTAAAAGCTCAAAAAAAGTCTGAAGTTTACAAAAATTGTACTACGTATAGATGATTCCAATATAAACATTTGGTGAAAGTTTCAAGTTTTTTCGACTTATACTTTTTGAATAAGAACAAATATCAAAAATCGTTTAAGGCTAAATTATTATTTTACGCAATCATGTAATTATTTCGTAAACGTTTGAACTTTAGATGCTTATAAAAAAAAATTGTGACTCACGATTTTTGATTTTTTTTAATAGCAATAAGTACTTTTAATGAGGAACCTTGTACTAAATTTTCAAAGTTTTATGGCCAACCAAATTTTTTTTATCCACATTTCAGAAAAAAATAAGTTCAAATTTTCGCGATTTTTCAATATTTCATAAAAATTTAAACTTTTTATGCTTATAAAAAAAAAGGTGTGCATTTCGCTTTGAATTTTTTTTTTATACCGATAAGTACTTCTTATGAGGAACTTTATATTAAATTTTCAAGATTTTTTGTCCAGCCAAATTTTTTTTATCCACTTTTCAGAAAAAAAAACTAAGAAAAGTCAAAAATTTAAATTGTCTATAAAAAGCTCAAAAAAAGTCAAAAGTGTTCAAAAATTTTACCACGTATAGATGATTTCAATATAAACATTTGGTGAAAATTTCAAGTATCTACAATTTTTGGTTTTTGAGTAACGGCTAAATAAAAAAATCGATTTCGTCGAAAACGGGTTTTGCACAAAAAGTACCGTTTTTTCCTCATTTTTTGTTTGTTTTTCCCGTGGCATTTGAAAACTTTTGGGAATTTTCACTTGTGACCTCTCTAAGGTACCTCCGATATTCGTTTTGCCACCGAAAACATACCCTGAAGTGCAAAATTGAAGCATTATTTCGAGTAGTTATGGTGTACACAGACACAAAAACAAAAAAAAAAAAAAAACAAAACAAAAAAAAAAAAACAAAATCGGAAGTACTGTGCACGGCAAAATGTTGACATAACACTCTGACGTCACGTCGTGTAATGTATCGCGTTTCGTAACAGAACGGTATACGGTCGATGACGGCGAGTGGAGAGACGATATTTTCAAAACGTCATCGGGCCCTTGTGATTTCGAAGAATCTGGGCTAAAACGAATCTGGCGAAACACGCGGCGTGCAAAACGTTCAATGTCACAGAGCCGGTTGGACCCGCGGTCGGCGGAGGGGCCGGGAGTTTGACTTAAGCCGGGTTTAAGCCGGGTTTACACGTAACAATAAATCGTAACAATTTATCGTAACGATCGAATTGTTACGATTTATCGTTGCGTATAAATAGGACATCGTAGCGATTTATTGGAATTGGAATTGGATCGGACGATTGATGCCGAGTGGCATCAATTTCTGCGAATCGTAACGATAAGTTCGTACGTGTAAACATGTAGCAACCATTTATCGCTACAATTTGATTTAGTTTGCACTAGCCGTTCACGGATAGTTCGTTGTTTCGTTGACTTTTATTTAATATTTTTATTCAAGTGATCATGGCAGAACAAACACCTCGAGAATTTTTGAGAGAATTTATTGAGCTTTATCAAAGTTTTACCTGCTTGTGGCTTGTGAAAAGCAAAGAATACTCGGACAGGAATAAAAAAGGCCTTGCTTATGCAGAGATGGTTAAAAAGTACAAGGAGATTGATCCTTCGGCAGACAGAAACACTGTTGTTAAAAAAATTAACCGCGGTCGACGAACAATATTGTACAAGAAATCGTAGCGTGTAAACAGTATCAGTAGAATGAAAAGGAGAGTTCTGGCACCCCCGCGCCCCGCTCCCCGCCCGCCGCCTGCCGCCGCCGCTAATCGGCCGCCGAATACGTTAATCGCCAACGTTGACGAGCTATTTGAACCCCCCACTCCTGATGATCCGCTGCCGTATACGCATAATGTTGACGAGATATCCCAGCTTCCTCAGCTCTAATCTTTGATGCTCTCCTCTAAGCCTTAATAGTCAACGTTGAAGAGATGATTTTTACCCCTCCTCAAACCGTATACTATATATGAGTGGTTGTGTGTGTGTGTGTGTGTGTGTGTGTGAGTGTGTGTGTGTGTGTGTGTGTGTGAGAGTGTGTGTGTGTGTGTGTGTGTGTGTGTGTGTGTGTGTGTGTGTGTGTGTGTGCCTCACAAATGACTTGACTTATCCTACCATCTTCACCTGGACCAGCCTTAATCGCTAATGCTGAGGTGATGATTTATACCTCCTCTCCTCCTCAAACTGTATAATATGTGTGTGTTATAAGACCACCGCAACCTAACCCCGCCAGACCTGTCTTCCTCATTATCATAATCATAAACGTTACTATACGATCAAATGCAGATCAGTGCCTGAAACCCCCAGCTTCCGGACTATTATAAGATAAGGTCATTAGAATCTTACCCACCTCCCCCTCCACATAAGGTCTATAGTATGTGTGTGTTATAGGACCACCGTAACCTACCACCACCCTACCTGACTTGTCATACTCTTTATCAATCAACGTTGCTATATGATCAATCGAAGAGCACCATCTCAGAAACTCCCAGCTTTCGGCCTACTAAAAAGTTATATGTATCTAATCCCCTCCGGTATTATCTCGTACCGTATGGTCTCATATCCTCAGGACTCTCCGAGTCATATATCTCTCCCCCGCCTCTACCCGAGTGTCTAATGGGTTGACCGATACTTTGACTATATTTGATTATATTTAAGGCCTATCACACGCCGCCGCCGCCGCCGCCGTGTATCATCTTTAGCTATACTATTGTCCGATTTGTATGACATTATAAAAATAAAGCAATTAACACGTAATTCGTATACGATTAGAAAGTGATATAGCAATGAGCCCTCGGGCTTATAATAATTACCCTCGGTAATATAATAATATACTGATGACATTTTAAGTAATTATGACAATGTGTCAAAATATACAAAATCACACACATGTAGTTTAAATGATATGTTATTGGTAGTATTAAGTAATTTATGATTTAAGAGAGAGTTTTACATTTTTTCTAAATGACTTATAATCACCACTTAATAATTTGGCTATGATATTATAACTATACATGACAATCATTTTGCGTATAAAAGGACAGAATTCACGTCAATATTTTCACTCTACTTATGACTTTTGTATTGAGACCTACCCAGGCTGACTCAAACAATAGAATATTAAGTAGATTTTTTTTTTTTTTTTTCCTTTCTACGCTTTAACCGTTTTATCGTTATAATCATTGTTTACGTGTGTGATATATCACGCATTCTTTTTATCAAGTGATTTCTTTAAACAATAACAACATGTTTACTTGTACTGTGTGCGGGAAATCTTTCTCTTCTGAGGTCAGCTTCAGGAGGCATGAGAGATCTCATGCCGATCAACTGTTATCGTGCGACATTTGTGCGAAAGTCAAACAAACAAAACAAGATTTGAAGTCGACTACTAGATCTGCTGATACATCATCGAATGAAAATCAAGGTACGAATTATTGTTTTAATTATCATCTCAGCACTGTCAAGGTTAGATTCGAAATTCATATTTACATTCCTCTCTCATTCTCTTTTAGGGCTCTCGTTGAAACGTTTAAATACAGAGAATAGTGCTGGGAACATTCAATTGAAGAAGGCGAGATTAAATTTTGTTAACACCACGGGTTTCATTGAATTAAAATCAGGTTTCAATGGAACAATTAAATGGTACTATAGGAAAAATATTGAAGGTGTATTTAATTATCATGCTTTTTTTGAACTAATCAAATTAGAGCTCATTGATAGATTACGTGCGTGTTCTCTGAAAAATCCTATTAAATATAATTTAAAACTTGAGGCTATGTATAATATACCGAATGTGGAAAATTCATCACAGAATAGAGCGTTCAAGACACCATCAAAAGAACTTTTTTGTATCAGTGATATTGAGGATGCTGTGGATAGAGATTTCGCTAAACTCATCCGTGAAGAGGACGAGTATACGGGAAGGGTAGTGGGTATGCATTAGAACAGATCGACGGTTTGCTGTTAGGCGTATACAAGTATACTCCGATGGGCGGATCCTCATACATCGAACTCCCGGCCGTCATACAAGCTAAAAATGCTGTGATAAATCCGCAAAATACCGATATGCAATGCTTTAAATGGTCTATTTTGGCAAAACATGTTACGGGTACTAGTAAGTATAGAGTTGGGTCCAATTATACCTCTCACGAAGAGAAATATAATTTTAACCGACTTACTTTCCCCACACCGTTGACGGAGATAAAATTATTCGAAAAAAATAATTCTAATGTCTCGATCAACATTTATGGTGTGAGGGAAAATGACGGGAAAACGCATAAATGTCATATATTCCCTTTGAGAGTAGCAGATGAGGAAAAATCCGATCATTTTGATTTGCTATTTATCACCCGCGATAGTAAAACCCATTATGCATATATCACTGATCTATCGCGGTTGGCGGGTTCGCAGAAAAATAAGCATAAGGCCAAGGCATATTTCTGTAAAAGATGTTTTACTACATTCGACAATCGACCAAAAAAATTTAAATTGTGTGGCCAAGAGGCTTTGGATATGCACAAAAAAGTCTGTGGTATACATAAACCTATATTGCCGCAATTACCGGAAAATGGTTCATTACTGGAGTTCAATGGGTGGGGTAAAACTCAGTACCACCCATTTGTTATATATGCAGATTTTGAAGCGCTGTTAGTAAAATGTGCGGAGCGTAAGGGGATTAACACTAGTGCAACGCACACTCATCATCCGATGAGCTTTGGGTACTACGTGAAAGCCGCTGACTATGTTCCAGCAGATTTAATAAGGCAATTTAGTATACCACAAAAGCCGATAATTTACCGTGGGTCAGAAACACGTCAAGACGTTGCTAAGAAATTCCTCGAAGACGTAGTAATTATCAGTCATCGCATTCGAGAGCTATTAAGGACTAATAGAAAAATAACGATGAGTGACGAAGAGAAACGTGAACATCATGCATGTGAAAATTGCAGTTTGTGTGGAAAACAATTTACGGCCTCAAACTGTAAAGTAGCGGACCATTGTCACCTCTCCTCAAAGTACCGACAGACGATTTGCAGCATCTGTAATTTAAAAATCAGAACACCTACATTTATTCCGTGCTTTCTACATAATTTAACAAACTATGATGCCCATTTTATTGTAACCGAATTGGGTTATGATACTAATAGTATATATGTTATACCCAATAACGAAGAAAAATTCATATCTTTTAGCAAGCACATTTCTAGCGATTTTTCAATCAGGTTTATCGACACGTTTCGATTCATGGCGTCTGGACTTTCAACGCTTGCCGCTAACATAGTAACACCGGATTTCGCGCTATTCACCGAGACGTCAAAAATATTCTCCGCACTCGATATGCCACTTGTTACTCGTAAGGGTGTCTATCCTTACGAGTACACTGACAGTTGGAAGAAGCTAGACGAAACGTCACTCCCATGTCGAAAAAATTTTTATAACATGCTGAAAGAAGCGGAAGTAGAGGATGAAGATTACAAACACGCCGAAAATGTGTGGCGCCATTTTAATTGTAAAAATCTCGGTGAATATTCGGATCTCTATCTTCAGATTGACGTACTATTGTTATCGGATGTTTTCGAAAATTTTCGGCGGATATGTATGAAGACATACAACTTGGATCCGGCCTTCTACTATACCGCACCCGGGTTCAGCTTTGATTGTATGCTTAAATTCACCGGGGTTAAATTAGAACTTTTAACCGACTACGAGATGCTGCTCATGTTCGAGAAAGGTAATAATTATTAATATAATATCATATTGATTATAAAAAATTATGTAATATTACAGGTATACGTGGTGGACTAGTTCAGGCGAGCATGCGGTATGCAAAGGCCAATAATTTTAAGACACCTGATTACAATCCTGAGGAGACTGATTCGTGGATTATCTATCAAGACTGTGAGTAAAAAATATTTAGTTGTTTTCAGCTATATTTAAAGAATATTTAATATATATTACAGGTAATAACTTATATGGGTGGGCTATGTCCCAGTTCATGCCCTATGCCGGGTTTAAGTGGGTGGAGCCGACGCTTGACGGGTTAGCCGATATGAGTGACACCTCGGAGATGGGTAGGGTATATGAGGTAGATATTTTGTATCCCGAAAGTCTTTTCGAGTTGCATAACGATCTACCGTTCCTACCCGAGAATATTATCCCACCTGGATCTAAAGTGGTAAAGCTCACGGCCGCTCTTGGACCTCGGAAAAACTATATAATCCACTATAGAAGTTTGAAACAGGCAATGGATAATGGATTAATAGTAAACAAGGTATGTTTAAATATGAATATATTAACAGTGTTGTTTGTATTACATTAATGAACATTTTAATTCATAGGTACATAGAGTGTTGGAATTCCGACAATCGGCTTGGCTAGCGAAGTATATAAATTTAAATACCGAAATGCGTCAGAAGGCCGCGAACGATTTTGAAAAAGATTTTTACAAATTAATGAATAATAGTGTATTCGGTATGTCATTTAATTTCATATCGTATGTGTGTTATTATTATTTTAAAAATATTTCCTTTAGGTAAAACAATGGAATCGGTACGGAGACGTGTACACATTGAGTTGGTCTCGTGCGATAAACGTTTACAGAAATTGATAAACAAATCGACGTTTAAAAATTGCGCAATTTACAATGAAAATTTATCGGCTATTACTCTTGACAACAAAGTAGTACATTTCAACAAACCCATTTATATCGGATTCGCGGTATTAGATATTAGCAAAATGTTAATGTATGACTATCACTACAACGTAGTGAAGAGTCATTACAAGAATGCTGTTACACTAATGTATACAGATACAGGTATAATATGATATTAAAATTTAAAATTTAAAATGATTGACATTAATTTTCATTCGAATATGTGTTATATAAAATTTGTATTTTTTTTTTTCTTTCCTCAGACTCACTTGTGTATCATATTCATACCAAGGATTTTTACGATGATCTGGTTAATTGCTCCGATCTAAACTGTAGAACAGATACATCGAATCTTCCACGAGATCACCCATGTTTCTCTGTTCAATACAAAAAAGTACCAGGCTATTTTTCAGACGAGACGGATGGAGATACAATTTTGGAATTTATTGCTCTCCGAGCTAAATCCTACTCGTATAAAATAGATAGGGTTGAGAAAAATATAAAAATTAAGGCGAAAGGTGTTAGAGGACATGTGGTCAAGAATCACATGTCTTTTGATGATCACAAGCGCTGTCTCTTAGCAACAAATGAGGAGGGGTGTGGGATTGGGTTTGACCCGTATAAAGTTAACATCTCTATACGGTCGTTCAAACATAATTTAAAAACAATCAAAACAAAGAAACTTCTGTACAATCGGGACGATGATAAACGCATAATTTTAGATTGTCAAATACACACCCTAGCTCACGGTCGTCGTAGAATGAGATAATAAATTCGATTTATTAAAAAGCTTTTTAAATTTTATATTACATTTATATATTTATAGATAATTATTTGTATTATTATTGTTATCATTATGTTTATATTATTTATATCTATGTATTAAAGAAAAAAAAAAAAAAGAAAATATATAATATACATATATCATTTTTTTAAATGTTTAAATATTTCATATTTAGCTTATCCTCGAATGGTATATCTATAGTATAAGACAATATGCTTAATAAGAATTTCTATGAGTATTGCGTAATAATTTCACTAAATTATGTTTTTGTTGATATCAACACATAATAATGTGTTGCAGTTATCATGTTAAGTACTTATATTGTTTTCGTTTACTTAATATCGATAATTTAGGGAAATCAGCTTTCTACTATTTCCAAAGAACATTAGCGATGTGCGTATATGCGTATGATATTATAATTTAATGACTGGTTAGTTATGTAAAACTCACTGGTATGAGAACATACAGATAAACATACGCTAAACATTTAGAGTCATATATATAATTGCAATAAGATGGTAAAATAAAATAGATAAAACGGTTTTTCTGTTATAAAATTATACAATTTTTATTTTAATAATAAGTACTATGCCTGTTATAATTAATATTTGGCGAATTCAATACATATATCACACTCATACTAGTGATTGACAGTAAAAAGTATTACACATATCAATAAAAGGTTGGATTAACAGGTGATAGAAATGGACACAATAACCACAATAAGTAAACATAATGACTAGAATATTATATGTTAATTAAAGATTATAATAATAATAATAATAATAATAATAATAACAATATTTGCTTAATTTGATACACCATACACATGCGAGTGTTCTACATTAGAAAGTTGTTCATTACAAGGGTCAATTAATAGAAAACAATTAAACATTGACGGTAATTAAATACATATTACGATTAACTCGTCAACAACGATGTGTAAGAGTAATAACAACAATAATATTTTTAATTTACACTCTCGCTTTCGCGAAAGAGTTTGAACTTAATAAATCATTAAACCATTTGCGTAATGCAAACACCTTATGGAAGGTACAGTGCTTAGGATTCATGTCTCTGTGAAATATACAAAGCGGTAATGTCGCGGCGCCGTCAGCGGAACACAGCTGATCCAACTGTGGACATCCCCACTCTTCCAGGTTCGACACTCGAACGTGTGGGATGAAATCACTAATCAGTTTTTGCTTTTGTTCACCCTTCACGTAAATACGCTCGAATTTTAACGAGTTTAAAATCCGACCGATTTCCTCATATTCGACGTCACCGTAATCGAGAGAGAGACGGTGATAATGGCGTTCCAGCCATCTGTTCACACTACGACTCTTGGCGTTTTGAGTCTTACACGAGTGTTTGAATATCCAATGCTGTGTGGCCCAACTGCTAGTGTCTATGACAGACAACTCTTTAATCAAATACTTGTTGTTTATCGCGAGAATGCACTCTACGTCTACGATCGCCGCCTCCGATGATAAGACCATACCCGACGTATCCATTTTTAATTAGCGTTTAATGAATAATTGTTTATTTGGTATGATTGATGTCATCTACACGAGCTGATAATTTAGAAACAGCTTCGTTTAAATTAACTAAATTAATCTCGAGTCTTGCGATACTTCCTGTATTTTTTTCAATCAGCTTTTGACGCTCAGATCCGTCCTTAAAAAGCTGTTTAATATCTCGATAATAATTATACAATCTCACAGGAAGCGGAGTCGCAATAAATGCCGGCGCGTCTTCCCAGTCCATTGTTAAAAAATATACTGAGCTTATATTTTTGATAGCGTTCGCTTTTATATTCGACTTATGTGTTTTGTTGTTCAGATTTCAGTTCTTTTCTTACACACGAGGTCTCCAACAGTCTTATTTTATCTTCCAAGACTTGTACGTTTTGGATGATATTATTGATTTTTTCCGAATTGTCGTCAATCAACGTGTTGTGTATACTTAATTTGTTTTCAAAATTAAGATTGACATCTTCGATTAGTTTGTTTAGCTTTCTACCCGGTGTGCTACCGAACACGTCCATCTTCAAGCCGTAAATGTCGTTAAACTTTAATATCAGGTTTATTTATCCAAGAATTATGAGTGTGATCGAAACCGAGCCACTTGACCAATAATCGATCACCCTTTCTCCGTATGATTTTCTCGATTAAATAATCGTTTGGGTAGAGTGTTTTAGATATTTCTTCGGGATAAAAACAGCCTGCAATCGGTTTACCCGTATAATCATTTAGATTATACGTTGGCGGCCGTGTTTTATTTATTTTGACAACGGAGAATATCTCTGCAGACCAGTTGGGCAAGTAGCCCTTTGTGAAAACCCCTTTCTGCGTGCTAACGCGGACCTTATCACCTATTTTAAAAGCAATACGTTTATCGGGAATTTCACGTTGTTTCAACACGACGGCCGATGAATTTTCGTCGGCCTGCAGAGGAGTCATTCCTATTGTTCGGTGAACGTAAATTTCATTATAATTACTCATTAACGTTGGTAAAATAGAAATCCAATTATGATCGCCTCTGACCGTAAATTCTCTAAACATTTTATCTTTTAATGTCCTATTAAATCGTTCTACGATACACGCTTTGGTGACACTGTACGTCGAATATTTCTTGATTCGATGTTTCGTCATTAACGCGTCAAACACTCTGTTGTAAAACTCTTTACCGTTATCGAGTTGCAATAATTTCGGTGATCGGTTAATTAATATTTTCGACATCACATTAGCGACTTCGGCGGCGGTTTTTGTTTTTAACGGACGAGCCCAAGCGTATTTCGTAAAACAGTCGATTACACATAAAATGTATTTATAACCTTTATTCTCCCTCGAATAAGGAATCATCTCCACTAAATCCGCCTGCCACAGATCATTTTTCCCATACACATTGACCGCGCGTCTATTATAATTTTTTCTAGACGGTCGATGCAACTCAAACGCTATCTCGCGCTTAGACATTCGGTATTCTTTTTATCACCCCAGCCTCGAGCAATTCCTCGAAAATCGATAGTATCTCGTTGGAAACCCCTGTGTTCCCCGCTGCTTTAGAGGCCAGTAGAAGTCTCAGTCTATCGACCAACTCGTTTGGATCGTCCCAATAAACTAAATTATGTCGTTGTAATTTCATCGAAAGCCCACCGCCCGAGGGGAACAACTGCGTAATAATGTTTCTAAACTTATTACTGGCACTTTTTTTAATTTTCGATCCGCCCGCGGTCAAATGTGCCGATGTTTGTTCCAGTATCGATTTATACGTATCTAAATCCGCCTGGTCGTATGCTGAGGGATATTTTGAAAATATTAACGTGGTAAGACCTCTCGTCCTCGGGTACGTAACTTCTCCGACAATAATATCACTCTCAGTCAATTTTATCTCATGACCACCTAGTTTATAACTACCGTCATCGAGTTTTTTCGGGCCATACGTTCTATCCCGGGTTTGAGATTGAAACCAGCTATCAGCGTCTTCGTAAATACTATCGTCTTCTCCTCCTCCTTCTATTATCCCGGTACTATCTAAATTATCGGGAACTCTTTCTCCATGCGCGACCAGTGGCGCGTCTTCACGTCGAAAGTAGCTGCTACTCTTTTGAATGTCCTTCAACGGTTCGATAATCGGTTTGAGTGTTTGTGATACAAACGAAGTGGTATCGGCATCACCCTGTTTTAATGCGATATATTTTTGTCTTATATTTTCTTTAGCCACGGCCAGTTCGGATATTAGTTTAATTTCGTTAGACATGATTACCGCTAATGAGTCTAACACGAGCGTGACATCGATTTATATAACAACAAACGTATCGAACCCGTGCCGGTAACGGCCATTATCACGCTCGCAGTCTTTGCTAATGACGACAAACTCGAATCTACCGCGTCGCCAACACGATGTGCAAAAATCTTTGAAATCCGAATACTTCATATCACCCGAACAGTGATCCATGTACACGTGTTTTAAATTAGTCTCGTCTTGTTTAAATAATATTATGAAATTACTATTGTCGCGCAGCAGCTGTTTGGGCACGCGGGCAAAAGATTGCGCCAAGTAGCACACGTCGATCAGGTTATGCCGTCCGCGGGAGAAATACGATCGTACGATATTTTGGTTTTCACATATAACATCGTCGAAAATGAATACCGAGTTAGGTAGGGCCCGTTCAGGTGGGATAACTTGTTCATTGTCATAAAATGTAAACAACTTGACCTCCTGTACACTTTTTAAAATATCACATAGCACTTTATACTTTGGCTGATCCAGTGTCTTCGAGTATATATACACGTTATGAAATCGTATCCCGTTAACGTTGGTGAGTAGTGCGAAAACCAAATTAGTCTTGCCACAACCAGAAGGGCCGACGATAAGCGCGCGTATTGTATTCGGTAAAAGCATGCCGTGTCTCGAACACCGTTCTGCTATCGGACAATGCGGATCAACGTTTTCGACCGAGAGTTTAACATCTTGCTCTATGAAACGCATTATTTGTTTATTTATTGTTATATTATAAATATTAGCGTAACAATGATAAAGTGATCATTACACAATGTCATCCGTCCGACGAAACAACAGGAATAGAGGGGGTGGTCTGATCAACTCTCTTATAAATAAAATTCCGATTGAGCTCCACATACCGGGTAATAATCATACTATGAGTGTATATATATATATATATATGCATATTGAGTATTACTATATTATGCTTATATAGGTTATCAATACTGCGGACCGGGCACACGTTTGAAAGAACGATTGGCCAGAGGCGATCAGGGTATTAACCCCTTAGACTCGTATTGCAAAGATCACGATATCGCATACGAAGCTAGCAACAAGCTGAGCGATCGTCAGAGAGCAGACTCTATATTGGAGAACAAGGCGTGGGATAGAGTAAAAGCGTGGGATTCTTCTTTGGGTGAAAGAGCAGCGGCTTGGGGAGTGACCACCGCGATGAAGACAAAAAGTAAAATAGGTAGTGGGTGTGGATTTAAGGCGGCCGTCAAGGCGGCTAAAAATATATTGAAAAAAAATAAAGGAGAGAAAGACCTGGTGAAATTAAGCCGAAAATGTGTCATGGCGGCTAAAAAGGTCTCTCGTAAAAACACTAAGAAAAACCAAACACCTCGGATCATACCCATACCTAAGACGGGCGGTAAGCTCGCTCTATTACCTATAATGGCGGGGTTGTCGGCGCTTGGTTCGCTGTCCGGTGGTGTTACCAATATGATAAAAACCGTTCGCGAATGGAAGTCCAACAAGTATGAGCCTACTCATATAGGTAATGGTTTATACATTAAACCGTACGCAGGCGGAAAGTATAAAATCGAAAAAGGTGGTGGTTTATACGTAAAGCCTTACAGGAGTGGTGGTGGAGTCGTAAGAAAAAATAAAAAAAACTAATTTCCATGCTGCCCGACAGAGCGTTGTATGATTACGAGCTTATAAAATACGCTAAAAAGTTAAAAATACAACAGTTCATCGGAGTGTTTCCTAGAGACAAGTTACCCGCACGACCTAGACCAACAGAGAGGGCAATAATTAATTTGGATACGGGCGCGGGGACTCATTGGGTAGCCTACTGTAAGAAAGGGAAACGGGTCAATTACTACGATAGTTTTGGTAATCTACCACCACCGTTGGAATTACAATCGTATCTCAGCGAGTGTGATATCACATATAATTACACGCGATACCAGAAATACGATACTACGAATTGCGGACGTCTATGTTTAGAATTTTTAACGTCATGTCATTCACGTTAACGTTAAAGGGGAATTCGAGCGAGCTGTCTTGTGATATATTCCCACCGTTAGAAGTCGAGAACACTTCACAATTATGTCTTCTGAGTTTATACACAAGTAATTCCATACCGAATATAGAACCCCACTGCTGTACAATAGCTTTTAACAATACGCTGGGTAATCATCGTATAGTGGAGATACCAACGGGGACGTACGAATTGGAAAGTTTAGAGTTGAGTATTAAACGACAACTACCCGATTTGGTGGGGTTCATATTAAAAGCGGATAGCAACACGTTACAGTGTATGATGCAGTGTAATAATGAGGTAGATTTCACGGTAAAAAACAATATATCTAAATTATTGGGGTTCGATAATATAAAATATGAACCATTGGTCAAACACGTGTCTCGTAATATAGTCAACATTATGAGAGTCAACAGTATAAAAATAGAATGTAATCTGACCACGGGGTCATTCATTAACGGTGTGCCCGATCAAACGATACACGAGTTCTCGCCCTGTGTACCACCGGGATATAAAATCAGCGAAGTCCCACTGCATCCGGTCTATTACCCCCTAGTAAGATCGTCTATAAGTAAAGTGAACATAGTCTTGAAAGATCAAGACGATAATTTAATTAATTTACGCGGCGAACCTATCACGATTCGACTGCAGATCGTGCGCGGTCATGGGGCTCAAATTTAACATCGGTATAAATAGAGCCGCCTCTAGCAGGGGAAATAGTAGTGTTTTTAATGTCGCACGGACAACAGTTAAGCAGCGGCCGCCAGCGAGGATAAGAAGAAAAACACAATATAATAAAAAAATAAAACTAACTGATGCAAACCGGGTGTATTTAAATTCATTAAAAACACTTTGATCATGGATGAGGCGTACTTAGACGTGTCCGCGGGGTATATAGACGATTGTAAGGTCACCCAGATGCAATATCACTCTTTTCTACCGTATTCGAGTACAGCCATGTCTAATAATGACGAGATTAGAATATCTATTCAAAATATGGATGCCTACACCTTACCGTGCGAGAGTTATATCTATATCGAGGGTAAAATTGATATACCGACAGAGATTACAGACAAATATTATTTTACGAACAACGGATTAGCGTTTCTTTTTTCCGAGATGAGATACGAGTTGAACGGGGTAGAAATTCAGAAATTAAAGTGTCCGGGGATAACTACATGTATGAAAGGGTATTGCTCGTATTCAGTAAACGACCTGCATGAACTTCAGAACGCCGCTTGGGATATAGATATGGAGGGCGAGGACAATAAGAAATTCTCCAACGATGGTAAATTTTCCGGATGTATCCCGCTTAAACACTTGTTCGGATATTGCGAAGACTATAAAAAAATAATGCTCAACTGCAATCAACAATTGGTTTTGAATCGCACGTCCAGCGATTTAGACGCCATATACCTCAAAGGGGCCACCACTATATCTGAAAATCATAAAAAAGTCACCGTAGAACTGACTAAAATCGTTTGGAAGATGCCTATTATAAAAGTCATCGATAGAGAAAAATTAAAACTTTTAAAAGTTTTAGACTCTCGCAGAACTCTGGCTTGCGCGTTTCGAAACTGGGATTTATGCGAGTATCCGGTCCTGCCTCAGAATACATCACACTCATGGACGGTCAAATCCAGCAATTTGCTGGAAAAGCCCCGTTTTGCAATAATCGGTTTTCAAACGAATCGGAAAAATAACTTGATCAGACCGTCTGCCCGGTTCGACGGATGTAATTTGAAAAATCTCAAAGTGCATCTGAATTCTGAAGTGTACCCGTACGAAGATTTTCACGCAGACTTTGCGGGGAAACAGATATCTGTGTTGTACAGGGCGTATACCGATTTTCAAAAATCATATTACGACAGAGTGGATTGTATACCTCTACTATCGAGAAATGTTTTTCAAGACAAGATACCGTTAATCGTCGTGGATTTATCACGTCAGAACGATAATGTCAAGTCTGCGACCGTGGACCTGCGGATTGAATTTGAGACCAGTCAAGCTATACCGGAAAAGACCACCGCGTATTGTTTAATATTACATGATCAAGTCGTGACGTACAACCCGTTCAGTGGTGAAGTCAGGAAATTATAATTTACTTGTAAATTCGTTTTTATAAATAAAAAAAAAAAAAACTTATTTAATTATCACGTTTGTTTTTTATTTTACACATGAGTAGATATTATATGAATTTATTTATATTATTCGAAGCTAGAGCTGCCACCGGTGTCCGCTATCAATTGCACTTGTCTCACATGGATGTATCGCATAGGTTGGCGACGATGGTGGTGGATATCTGTTGAAATATGTAGGCCCATCGTTTTCGTCACACGCCTCGGATATACTATATTCTTGAGGAGTATATTGACAAGTCTCTTCCACTAAATTTTCAAGTGACAGTGATAATGGCGAGGGCAATGACTCCACCTGGTTAAATATGAAAATACATTGTGATACTATAAATAATTCACACACAAATCATGTAGAAATGTATTTAATTACCTTAATGGGTTTGTTATGTAACGCCGAGGTCCATTTTTCAACTATCTGTCTGACCGCATATAACTTTAACTGACTCACGAAACACTCCTCTTCTTTAGGAATCTGTGACGCGAGCGATTCATCAGACACGGTTCCGATGACCGACTTCATATCTTCGGGGGTGACGGTCTGCGAAAAATTTGATTTGAGGTAGGTAGTCATCTGCTCCAGCTGTCTCAATACCGCGGGTCTATTGACGTTAGTCTTTAGTAGAACGCTCTCGAAAGTACTCCATTCCATATGCTGTAGCGCGATTATATCTTCTCGGCTCAAAAACACTTTATTACCGTCAGAGATAGATCGAAAAGCAAGTTTGTTCTCACCGCGACAGGTTGTCTTGCTCAACCTCATTGTATCGTCGACTAAAAATACAGAGGACTTGGTTTTAACCCGCGTGTCCATTAGTACCGATAGAATGTCACCCATGAGAGCGAATATTCGTTTCAAAGTCTCAGGTGACATAACCAGATGACGCGATGATGTAATTAAATGAATTTTAACGTTAAAGTTATTCGCAGGATCCAACCCGATGTTTAGAAATTTACGCTCCGTAAAGTTTATGATAAATATTGTCGAGTCAATGAGTATGCTGGGTGGTTCTCGGGTGATAATGTGCTTGGAAGGCTTCACCTTCTGGAACACACTCGCGATCGTCATGTTTGATTCGGTCATCGTAAAAGTAAATAACACGAAGAAAAAACGGACTTGACACGGAAACTATCGAACACGTACTAATTGATTATTGAGTCAAACACTTATATACCCCAGGTGCTAATTACCTTGTTTACATAATTGCACAATAATATGAAATTAGCCCGAGGGCTCATTGCTATATCACTTTCTAATCGTATACGAATTACGTGTTAATTGCTTTATTTTTATAATGTCATACAAATCGGACAATAGTATAGCTAAAGATGATACACGGCGGCGGCGGCGGCGGCGTGTGATAGGCCTTAAATATAATCAAATATAGTCAAAGTATCGGTCAACCCATTAGACACTCGGGTAGAGGCGGGGGAGAGATATATGACTCGGAGAGTCCTGAGGATATGAGACCATACGGTACGAGATAATACCGGAGGGGATTAGATACATATAACTTTTTAGTAGGCCGAAAGCTGGGAGTTTCTGAGATGGTGCTCTTCGATTGATCATATAGCAACGTTGATTGATAAAGAGTATGACAAGTCAGGTAGGGTGGGTCTGGTGGGGTTAGGTTACGGTGGTCCTATAACACACACATAATATAGACCTTATGAGGAGGGGAGGTGGGTAAGATTCTAATGACCTTATCTTATAATAGTCCGGAAGCTGGGGGTCTCAAGCACTGATCTGCATTTGATCGTATAGCAACGTTTATGATTATGATAATGAGGAAGAAAGGTCTGGCGGGGTTAGGTTGCGGTGGTCTTATAACACACTCATATTATACAGTTTGAAGAGGAGGAGAGGTATAAATCATCATCTCAGCATTAGCGATTAAGGCTGGTCCAGGTGAAGATGGTAGGATAAGTCAAGTCATTTGTGAGGCACACACACACACACACACACACACACACACACACACACACACACACACACACACACACACACACACACACACACACACACACACACACTCTCACACACACACACACACACACACACACACACACACACACACACACACACACACACACACACACACACACACACACACACACACACACACACACACACACACACACACACACACACAGTTTGAGGAGAGGAGGGCCATAAATCATCTCCTCAACGTTGACGATCATGACTCAGAGGGGAGCATCAAATATTAGAGCAGCGGGGGGGGGGATAAAACATCTCGGCAACGTTAACGATTTAGGTATTCGGCGACGGATTATCAGGAGTGGGGGGTTCAAATAGCTCGTCAACGTTGGCGATTAACGTATTCGGCGGCCGATTTACGGCGGCGGCAGCGGCGGCGGCGGCGGCGGCGGCAGCGGCGGGCGGGGAGCGGCGCGCGGGGGGTCAGGAACCCGCCTTTTCATTCTACTCACGCCGGCGATGAATATTGGCGGCAAAACGTGCTCGGAATAATCTCACTGTGTACACACGACAGAACACGACACAATAATTTCGAGACGGCTTGCGCTATCGCGTCGAGACGCCGACCCGCCTGGCCTGTCGCGGGGTTACGACCGCCACCGCCGTCGGGGTGCCGATGCCGTCCGTAGATCTATATAATCAAATCCGCTCCCGGCGGCCGGATTTTAATCCTCCAGGACGCCGTCGCCGCGTTTACGACGCGAGTCGTTTGCGTTTGCGAATTGAACGCGTTTACGAGTTTTCCCCGAAACTCCGGATCTCGTTTTATCGTCTCGAGACGTCGTCGGCCCACCGTTTTATAAACACGACACGATACGGCGCGGCGTAGCGATCACATTTTTATGTGTCGGTTGATTTTATACGGCGACGGTATAATATACATCGGGAGCGCCGTGACCATTGTTTTACTCTCGGCCCACGTCATTATTTTTAGATTCTGATTGAAGCGAAGGATCTTATGGTTTTACAATGATGTTTATTTTTTTTATTTATTTTTTTTTTCTGTAAACCCTTTTTCGTATAGAAACCCTTGTCCAAAAGTTTCGTCAAGCAACTTTTTAGATTCGAAATTGAACTGAGATGGTACTTTAAAGAGGTCATTTTTCCAAAATCTCCATAGTTTTTCCAGTAATCAAGAATAACGATCGAAAAACTGAGTAAAAACGGTAAAATCGGTAAAAATCCGCCGTAAACGAGATTTTCACTGTTCAGATTTTAGGTATTTAGTCATAAATCGAAAAGTATTGAAGCTAGAAACTTGAAAATTTTATCCAATATCAAATACATACTTTTTTATATTGGTCAACATTTTCAGTACAATTATAGCACTTATGACTTAAATATAGAACTTTTAATTTACCAAATTGTTTGAAAGTTTTTATGTAATATAATTTTAAATATTTGACAAAAAGTTCTGAATATTTAATATGACCTTACTTATATACCTACCTTATTATCCTAACAAAAATTCAAAAATCGTGAGTCAGGATTTTTTTTTATACACACTTTAATAAATTATTATAACTCACCAAAAATTATACAAATAACCGTAAAATATGTAAACAGTATTTAAATAATAATATATTATATTACACTGAAGCTTTGCTCAGAATCGTTTTATACTAAAGAAATGAGTCATCATTTCTTTAAAACTTAATACATTCATCACCAATATCTTGTCCGAGGACCGAAGGGACGAAGGACGAACTTGTACCACCATCATCTCACTTACCAGCTTTTTGTTCTTCTTGGTTTCTGTTTAGAGTCCGAGTGAAGCGTACGGTCTATTGGTTTTACGATGACGTTTGTATTTATTATTTCTCAAGACATTTTTTTTTGATGAAGTTTAAAACCCGTCCGAAAGTTTTACCCGACGACTCTGTCGAACGAAAATGATGCACGTAAATGATGCCTGTGGAGTGTGGACGGTACTTTGAGTGTTCATTTTTCTCTCTTCTCGATTTTTGTTTTTTCAAGTAAGCCGAAAAACTGCCATAAAAATCGGGTGAAAATGGTGAAATTTATCGTTTCACTAAATCGACTCGGTCATAAATTCAAAAGTTGTGTCACTAGAAACATAAAACACTCCATGTTTTGAAAGATTTTTGTCTAATAAAATGTTAGTTTTTGATATTAAAACTTGAAGTTTACTACGACTTTATTCATATACCAAGTTAACCAAGTACCTAAAACATTTTAAAAATCGTTAATCAGGATTTTTTTTTTTTTTTACAGCGTTTGACTCAATTCGTATACATGGCTTTTACGGTAACTACTCTTTTTACATCGATATTCAACTCAAAAAGTTTATGAAAAATAACCGGTTCATACAAACATTATGTCACTTTGGATGCAGATAGAACAACATGTTTCGGATCTTTTAGTAAAATGTATGTTGAAAAAAGTATGTGCACAAAATGTTGTCTCTTTTGTTTGATCAGAAACATCAAAATTGTTTTGATAAAAAAAAAATATATATATATATATATATAAATTATATATGTTTATTTATGTTGTATATTTAAAATATATTTAACGAATACGGCACTTCTTGTATAAATTATCAAACGTTAATACGACATTTTTTCCGTCAAACTATTTAAAACACATTAATAGACAAAATTCGTATGAAACAATAATTTTTTTTTTTTTTACTAATTTTTAAAATTTTAAGTTTTCATGTATCCATACCACTACTTGTAGCGTAATATTATGAAAAGCGTATATCCTTTATTTTTTTTTTTAGAAATTCGACATTTGAGTAATGATCGTATTATATCAGACCAGTGGTATCTAGTCACTGTGGTAGTCGATTATTGTTGATTTTTGAAACTCAAGAAACATAAACATTCATACTTAGGAGCAGCGGAAATGTTACGGTACGTTTTAGCGAGGATTACTGTTCACTCTTCACTCTACCGCAGTGTAATTTAAGTACTTATTTTCTTATGGGAAACATTTTTTTATAAGTATATGAATCATAATTAGTAGCGGTTGCCATTTAAAAATTGAAAAGTATAAAAATCACATAAATAAAACTTTAAAAAAAAATGTCATTTATTATACAGAAACTTGGTTTTTTGCCATTACAGTCGTTCTGTTCAATCGTCCACCAAAAACAAAACTGTAATTCGTTGGTTACACGGGGTTCAATTTTAATCGTCGAAGTCTACTGTTTTACCCTGTATGTGTATTATATACGTACTAAACTCGATGACGTATGTATTTAGTGCCCGTGCAGCGCACGTGTGTTTTAAAGGAATGACGTCAATCGCCGAACTTCACCTAACGTTATGTGTATCTATACTTTGTGTGTGTGTGTGTGTGTGTGTGTGTGTGTGTGTGTGTGTGTGTGTGTGTGTGTGTGTGTGTGTGTGTGTGTGTGTGTGTGTGTGTGTGTGTGTGTACATTTTATCGACTTTTCGACACACTATTGTTCGTTTAAAAAATAATAATAATAAGTGTAATGCAGATCAATAGTAAATTTAATATTTATACGCCGTCACGCGATGATTGCAGTGTAATCATAATATAAACACACAATTATTTTATTTCAGGGTTGATGCGCGTTCGCCTCGGATACCGCAGGTGCACACCCCGTCCCACACCCAAGTCCTATATATTTATACGATACACAGCCGGACCATGACTGTAATACGGTTTTATTTATTCGTGCCCTTGGCGGACGAAAATCAAAAGGTCATCGAAACGTAAAAGCGATAATATTATGGTAATGTAAATTAAACAAAAAAAAAAAAACCCCCAACAACGCTCTGTGACTTTGACTGATACACCTAGAAACGCCTTTGCTGAAAACGCACTTTGGGCTCGTCTCGTCGCGCGTTTGTCTTGTGCGTTTTGCGAAGAATCTTGAAATCGAGGGTAAATATCGCCGCACGTGCTAAAACCGAATACGATTACCGAGACCGGCACGCGAACGCTCGAGGTTACGGGGAAAAAATCACGATATCACGAAGCGAACGAAGAAAATAATCACACTTTTCTGTTTGAAACGCGATCCTCGACTGTTTCGAAACGATGCGTGATCATCGGTTAATCGGGGAAAAGATAAATTCAAATTTTCCCGGTAAGTGCGCGTTTGTAGCAGTAGACATTAAAATAATTATACTCAATCGACGTACAATTGTCGTGCAGTTAATAATAGTTCACAAGTGTATGCGTTGTGCTTTAAATACGCATGCGTAAATATTATTAAATTGGAACGAAATCGTCGAAACGGACAGTCGTGATGTACAGACGTCTAGTCGCTCGCATCGCTGGCAGCAGCAATCGCGGTTCCACGAGGACAAAAACTAAGAAAAACACGTCATCTCCGTCGTACATTATATTATCTATGCGTTAATAATCGCATTGGTTTACATTTTGTCCGCCAAGTGCGTATTACAAATTAGTTAAGAAACCCGTACACGGGATCTAGATTTTTGTTTTTGTTACTGGACTTCGATTTTTGGGGGGGGGGGCGTTGTAAATAGCTCACGGATCTCAAAATTCAAATCATTCTCATCACACACTCCTTTCAAATAATTTCAATATATAGATAACGAATTCAACGACTTTTCTTCATTTTTATAGAAATGTTTGCTTTTTCGACATATCTTAAATTTGTAAGTAAAGTATTTTCTTATAGCAAACATTCTAATAATATATAAGTTATATGACTACTTAGAGCCTGATTTAGGGGGGGGGGATCAAGGGGCCTATACAAAATGAGGGCCTCCACTTAATTGGATTTTTTTGCATTCGAGTATAAAACACAATATAATATTTTCAAAATAAATTTAAATCACATATTGAAGAAAATTGTTCAATCATTTATGTGGTAAAATTATTAAAGTAATTTAAAATCGATTATTATGACATGTAAAGTAAGATAAGCGGCAAGCCCAAGTGAATTATGTTGATAATTTGGTATAGTTTTAAATTTTGAGAAAACAGTTTTTAAATAAACCAATAATTAAACACAGGCCCGGATTAAGGGGGGGCAAAGGGTGCCATGGCCCCCGGGCCCACGAGAATTCGGGGCCCATATAAAAAAAATGTAGTCTTGTATATATATATATATATATATATATATATATATATATATATATATATACTTTATTATAAGTATCAATTTACACTGTCATCGTCACAGTACATTAAGTATTTACAGTATTGTATACGTATTTACACTTTATATGCACTCCTTGGTGTTCTTTACACGCCGTCGCTCCCAACCGCCGGCTTGCATTCGGATAAAACATCACGATATGAAACGATTTCGATTTTAAATAAATGCGTATTTTTCGTTTTATCATGGATTTTTTTCTCGGTCCATTCGATCATTATTTCAACACGTAGTTGCGTGCGCTATATTGCCGGAATCACCGAGCAAAGAGGAAGCGCTTTGTAAAAAACGATAGTGACTTATCGACGAGCGTCGGGCGGCGGCAAATCGACAAACACGAACCCATTTAATCAGTTTTAAATCGACGAATGACCTACGAGACCTTCACTCCGATACGAATATTTTGCGTACACGTTTGAATTCCTCACGGTGAGTGCTCACGAACAACCGGAAACGATCTTTTTCGTTATCTTTTCTTTTCGACCGATACATTTTAGAACCTTTTACACGCGAAACGATATCAGTAAATGATAGAATGTGTACTATTTTACTCGTTTACAAAAAAAAAAAAAAACAAAATCACTCCAATCACGGCATACCGCCAAGAAGCATAAATTGGTTTTTAACATTTTTTTTTTTCAAACAATAACCTTTTCACAAAACTGTCATTGTAATGGGATTGGTAAAAAATCAATAATTCCACTTGACAACCATTTATAGAAAGGATAATGGGCGTAGCAAGGAAATTTATTCACTGGATTTGTGTTTTCATTAAAAAGTTTGCATATTTGCTGACAACTACTTATTAAATATTATTGCTTAATCGCTCGTCAGTACGTGAAAATGAAAAAAAAATCTTTCAAAAGAAAAGCATTTCCTGCCTCTCTACCATTGACAGTTAATATTTGATGGATCGAGCTATCCGAAATTGGTACGGTTCAGTGAAGAAAAATTTCCTCAATCGATCAGTAGTAAGGTGATGCCCGTGAATTTTATTTTCCTACGTAAGCTTTTACACACGTCACATTTTTCGTAATATTTTTAAATTTATTCGATACAGAATTGCACAACTCCGTGATATCGACTTTGCCACGACGGTAATACAAAACGTAGATTGTTTGAAAACAAAAATCCATTGCTGACATATTATAATATTATTGTTTACAGAAAATAAATACATCATTATAATATTAATGCGACTCCAGGCTACATAGTTATTTTGTAACTTATTTTCCAACTTATTAATTTGTATGTTTTGTACACACATACTATACATTTAATGGTCTTCAATAGAATATTACGATTATATCTAAACGATGGCCAACAATTTTTTTTTTTTTGGTTTTTTTCCAAGTACGCGCATTATTCGATTATTAATTGATCCAACGCGCATCGTCAGCTCAGCGTATACTGGGTAATTTTTCCATTACGTCGCACTCTCGCTGTTAATTTTTGGACATTTCTTTTTCTTCAGGACATTTTAAAAATCCAAATCTCTTACATTTTTGCTAATCAAAATCGTATACTACCTATTTTTAAGATTTTCAGCCGTCTTAAACGACGGCCGCTATGAAATAAAATGTTATGAATGAAAATATACTTTTTTCAGAAATGTTGTGTTCTTTTATTTCATTATGAGACCAAGAGTTTGAAAGATACATGAACATTTAAAGTTCTGAGTTTCGGACGAGGGAAACAGAAAATACGTACTGCCCCAATGCAATTGCTCAAATGCGTATAACTCTTAAATTATCGCTTCAATAGTACAAATTTAAAATACAAATTTCGAAAAAGTATTTTCGTAATATTACGTCATAAGTAGTTGTTAGTACTTAAGAAAAAAAAACTTAAAAAAAAAAAAACAAGTAGATGATGAAATTTTTAAAAAATTTTAAAGATTTAAAAAAAAATCAAACTAAAATTGTCAGAGTAAACGAATTATAGAACGATACAATAGTAACACTCGGTATAGCACTTCGAGCATAATTATAATAATGATAATATTACACTCGATTAAAACGAGCGCGTATATCACATAGGTATATCGTATAAACCGGCCGTTCCGGTTCGGAAGTGTATAAACACATTAACCTCGAGATCGCGTACATTACAACGGACGTAAATAAACACAAGTGAGCGGGAGGGGGGGGGAGGTGCAGTTCGGTGGTTAACGTTGAGAAAAATAAAAGTCCTGTTTGCACGGAAATCGACGAGGGAAACCTTCGGAATCAGCGCGATTCCGTCCGGGTCTTAATCTGGCGATTGCGTCGTCGGTTGTAGGTCCGATCGATTGTTATTGAAAAATCGCTTTAAAACGTAGATCGGCGGTACGATGACGAGCGAATAACAAACACTTTTGCGCCGCGTCGAATAGTGCCAAAAACCGCGTCGACGGATATATACTTGCCAGATGACGATATTTCGTCGACACGTCTGTGTGTACGCCGTTCGTCCGTGTCGGGATCAATAATGGATTTCACTGTTTTTTTAAGGGCGTAATAAACGGACATTATTGTGACTATTATTATTACACATTGTGTCATCGTCGTTTTCGTCCGTGCGTGTCGTCCCGCCGCGTCAATCTGATTTTTTGAGACGGCCGGCAACGAATTGTCGTTTTCATCTTAAAAATGTTTTTTTGACGTAATCGCTACACGCAGATACTTGAAATCACGATTGACATCGTTTGAAAAAAAAAAAAAACAAATTAATTAATATTTTCACTCATTACAAACGTTATTATTGAATTAGACAATCATTGTTATAAACGCACATGCCATTTCGTGTTTCAAACCTAACGAAACGCCCGTCTGTAATGAAAACAAGAATACACGAATATTACAACTGCTTGTTGTACCTCTCGTTTTAACCGCTCGCATTTTCACGGGGTAGGTTTTTATTTTTATTTTTTTTAGATCAACACTCGTTATCAGTGACTCGCCGGGCAACTTCTCGTAGCTGTAATTATCGGCTGATGATAACGATCCATCTAATTTGCTTGTGGCATAACTTTTTATAAAGATCGTAAGTGTTATTTTTAAACAATAAACCGGAATTCAAGACGATTAAGAACATTTTGAACTAAAATTTTTAAAGTAAAATTTTTACTCGACGTGTATGTATTATGTGTACGATAAATACGAATATGTGTCAGTGCGTGTTGTTAGTTGACCGATTATTTTCACCCTCCGAAAACTACACGGAAAATATAAAATTTCGTGCTGTTCAGGAGATAAAAAAATCACGAATACATACTATACTTCACTCAAACATTTAGTTTCACTTTTATACACGTCATTTTAAGCAACGAAATATTTTTTTAAAAATGCAGCTCAGACGTCTATCGAAACAGAGAATCCTGTCACACGTACGGTAAGTGAAACATTTAAGCTGATTTGAATGTTAACTAGAAAAGCAAATCGAATCTTAAAAAAAAAATTAAGAAGTACAATATGCTATATTTTATAACCTTATGTTTGAAAACTGTCTAAGACACGTTGTACCTACGTAAATTAGGTACTATTTGCTGTACAAACCAATATCAATAATTATGCGATAAAAACCAATGTAAATTCTGTTTTCGACGGTTTCCTATCATGAACCCGGTGTGTCTTAATTAATTAGTACGTTTAACAGCGGAAACGATCTGTTGAAACGTTACGTCCATTGTGTTATTAATTCGCGGATTCGTTTAGGTAATGACGTAATCATATCATATCGATTAGGTCAGATCATTTATCATATCGATGACCCCCGTACGCGTCATAAAAATGTTGAACCGACGTATTTAATCAATCGCATGTATTACATTTGTTCGTCTCAGAGACACCAAAGATTTTAGAATACGCTTTGTTTTCGGTTTTTTTCCCAGCCCAAAAAGTCTCGTTAAACCCGTTAAACAATAGCATAATTATCGCTGCGGTCAGATCGCGAGACGTAATGACCAATGATGATAGTACAACCGTAATCGAAGCTACTCGAAATTATGAGCTTTACTGTGCTGGCGTGACTTTGAAAAGTGAATGTGTCTGCGGTCAGGGCGGAAGGCGATTTTTTATTATTTTTTTTTTTTTAGAAAGGCATGAGCGAATAAGTAATTTATCGTAATGATGTTTTATTGGCCGTGCGCAAATGATAATAAGACAAATTACTGCGCGCTCGGCGCAAACACAAAATAAATGTCTTTGGAAAAAACAAAACTACTCTTTTGTCATAATCGCACGATTTCCTAGTTTCGTCGACGGTCGAACGTACGTCTGCAGAAAACTATAATAATGCGCGCGCATGCGAGCGTATCAACGATATTTTATACAGTAAGTCGCGTTTATCCTTCGACGAGACAAATGTATATAATGATTACAGTCACGCGGTTTCACGTGTAATGTGAGGGAAATGTAGCTGTTTGTTTTATTTTAGTTTTAATCACGACGCGTCCTGTCTAACTGACCGGCTGATCGACGAACAGCGAAAACCTCCTCGCCGATTCGTTTGACATTTTGAAGAAACGCATTCGTCGCTATGCGTAGGCACGAGGCGCACTGAGAAAAGATCTTTTTCAAAATCGAATTTTTTAAGGGGCCAAAACGGTATAAAATGTTTAACAACGGTACCGTTTGAAGGGTGTTCGACAGCTCATTAGCAGGACGTATTATAATTATTATGGACGTAAGGGCTGACCACCAAATAAATAGATATAGTTATTCATAGTACATGGATAGATAAATCGTATGGATATGTAGTATCTATGGCACATTATTTTAGCGTTGTCATATTATTTATTATATTTACACTTACTTTACAATAATAACATTATTTGTTATCAAATAACATACGTCTTCTTCTTATTCTGCTTCTTCTTGGCTTTATGACTCTCCAAGAGTCTTCGCGGCCACCGTCAAAGCCTTCCGTCTTTCCCTATCCTGGATAATTTCTTCCCAGTCTTCTACGTCTAGTGTTCTTAGATCCTGGCTTACCCCGTCGAACCATCGCTCCCTTGGTCTACCCCTAGGTCTTTTCCCAATAGGATGGTATTCTATGGTTGCCCTCGCAGCTTTTGCTTCATTCCTTCGCATAGCGTGGCCGAACCATTGCAATCGGTGTGCATTTATGTAATTGGTTATTTTCGTGCTTTGTGTAATTTCTCGGATTTCCGCGTTTTTCCTTCTTCGCCTGCAACCCAATTCGTCATCATATAACGCACCACAAATCCTTCTCAACACCTTATTCTCGAAAAGAGTAACCTTCTTTCCGTTTTCGCTATTATCGTCCACACCTCGCAGCCATACGTCAGCGTTGGTCTAACTACAGGTATATACAGTCTCAATTTCGCCCTTCTCGAGGATAATAATTTGGATTTGAAAAACTTTAATAACGCATAATAAGCCTTTTCCGCTTTAAATCGCATAATTACAAGGGTTAAATCATTTATTATCGACATTAAAAAATTAAAACTGTTTAATAAATTGATAAGTGCGATATTATCAAACAAGTTTGATATCACACAATTTTAATTCAAAATTAAAAATAATGAATAAGAAAATAAAACTTGAATTGTAGAACTTGGAATGCATACTCATTAAATTGGATTAATGTATTAAGTTTATAATTTTTTTTCCTGATGATTTTTTTTTTTTTTATATACATTTATTGTGTAGTTATAAACACATTTAAATACATGGACGTATTGGCTTAGAGCTATATGTAAACTAGTTTAAAATGTTTGAACGGAAAGCCTTGAACTTTAACTTGAAATCGTAATTAAATGTACTTGTACTTAAATTGTTATTTTTTTTTTACACTTCTACCCGACAAGTGATTATTCACGTTTTAACATAAAAACGTATCTATATGGTGAAAGTATACGCGTTTGGTTTTAAGGAAGTTTCGACAATAGTATCTTGATGAATTCATTAGTCGAATTTGACATAAATGCAGGCTGTCAGTCGTTTCTCGAAAATATGGTTCACACGCACGGACGTATACAAAGGGGAACGTGGAGGTCAGATCCTCCTACGTTCTTTTCAAGGGCATTTTTAAAAGTAACTATTGTGTATAAAAGTTCAAAAATATAACCGTTGTTCTTGTTCATGAAAAACATTTAGTTGTTTCATCATAATTCATATTTCAAGACACCTACTATAATATTATGTAGATGCGACATACGAAGTCGCTTTTGTACAACTTCACTAGAGTCAAAACGTCGTATGATATGCTTATATCCGAGAATTTAAACGTAGTCATTAAGTGTATGATATTCGACGATCACTCTGCGCTTTAGATTTACATCATACATATAGATCAATAATTTATTGACAACTGGCTTTCAATGACAGTACATAGCGTATTTTCAAATAAAACAGATAAAATATGTGCTCGTTTTAGAATTGAAGTGAACTTTTTTCACTCAGAATGAAACAATATTGAAATAATTTTCGGTCACACCGAAGTTTTTTGATAAGTCAACGAATATAATTTTATTTATTAATGTACCTATAATT